>JBAJHX010000024.1:19525709-19554364 GCA_037176925.1 Amniataba percoides | reverse complement strand
AAAAAACTTTGAAAGGAAAAAAAAAAGGGGGGAAGAGAAAAAAAAAAAAAAAGGGGGAAAAAAAGAAAGACCCCCTCCCCCCCCCCCCCCCCCACTCCCCCCCCCCCCCCCCCCCCTACAATGCCCTCCATGACAACAGTGAGGGAGGTGTCCCCCCACTGTGAGGCCGGTGCCGAGGTGAATGCAGAGATAAGCGTATTTTGAGGAAGATGACCGGGGAGGGAGGAGGAGGGCGGGGGAGGAGGAGAGGAGAGAGGATGGAGAGAGAGAGAGAGAGAGGGACCCGGATGCTGATGCTGAGTGAGGCGAAGGAAGGAAGAGGAGAGAGCCAATATCGATTTACGGCAAGAAAACCGAAGGGAGTGTAATCCAAAGGGGGGGCCTTTTTACCCTGCGTGAACTATCATCCGGAGGAAATATTGAGGAAAAAGGAGAGAGGGAGGGTGTGTTTGGGGGGGGGTTAAGGGTGACGAGGCGGGCGGTGATAGTAGCAGCGGTGCGGCGGGGTTTGATCCGCGGGGTGTCTGTTTGTTTTTTTCACCTGAGTATCCGCCGGTGAGGGAGGAGGAGGAGGAGGACACGCCAAAGGAGAGAGAGAGAGAGAAGAAGAAGATGCTCTGATCCGCCACTTCGCAGGGATGTAACGGGAGGGAGAGGCAGGGAGGGGGAGGATTTACGCTAAAGATGGTCGTCTTGCGGGGAGATACTGCGAGGATGCGGCGGCCGTGCGACGAATCTGACCGTTTGGCGACGCCCGGGAACTTCAGGAGGCGTCGGTTCTTTTGACAGGCGGCCGTCGGTCGAGCCATTGGGAAGCTACAGCTAGCCTCGCTGCTGTGTGTGCGTGTGTGTGTGTGTGTGGTGGTGGTGGTGAGCGGCGGCGAGGCTAAAATAGCATGTTGTTGCACCTGTATAAAAAAAGAGAGGAAAAAATAAATAAATAACAGGCCTGACAGACAGAGAGAGAATAAAAAATTGATTTAAATCCCAGTGCTAACACCCACTTACTCGGCACAAAAGATAATAATCGCAAGCGGGCGTGAGAAAAGAAAACTTGTATGTTTTTTTCCTCCTAACGGCTAAATCATCTGCGTTAATTTTTCTTATTAACCGTCATATGTAGTTAGCGTCAGAAACGCGTGACACGGCGGAACTTGTGCACATAAGCTAATGTACAGAAGTCAAACATTATCAGTTTGCCTACCTTTGTCATGTTTTATCTTTAGGTCAGTATTTACTGCTTTTAAAAAGGGGGAAAAAAGCAGTCTGGCAACTTAACTGAGTTGTTTCTGCTTTTATTCCACAACTAGCTAGCTGCTTTTCGTTCAGTATCAACGCTATTATACATGCAAGCAACCAGATGTGTGTTTTCTTCTTCTTATTATTTTTTAGCTTTCTTTATTAACCAGGTGTAAATGGAGGATGTCCAGGTGTTGTGAGTCACGTTTTTCTCTCCATGTTCGCCTGCTAACTTCAGAGTAGCAGTGTTGTCACTGACTGACTGTCACTGAAGTTGAGCACCATCTTGTACGCCACAGTCACTTCTATATAAGCTGTATAATATCACAGTACTTGCAATAACCACAGTGCAGTAATAGCAGTAGTAGTTATAGTAGTAATAGTAGTAGTGTATTAGCCTCCCAGTAAGAGCAGTATGAGTAAGGAACTGTCTCTCAGTCAGTCAGCTCAATATGTTGGGCCCTACCGACTGGAAAAGACACTGGGGAAGGGACAGACAGGTGAGTGCACATCTGTGGAGGACTATGAAATGATATGTGTTGGATTAAACACTGTGATACATGCCTCTCGTGCCTGTGTGATTCTTATTTTTGCCTCTTGTACATCTTGTCTTCCAGGACTGGTCAAGCTCGGGGTCCACTGTATTACGGGTCAGAAGGTGGCGATCAAGATAGTCAACAGGGAGAAGCTGTCTGAGTCGGTCCTGATGAAGGTACGGTGTGACGCCAGCGACCACAGCCATGCTAATTTTGTGCACAGCCAGGTGTACTGGTGCTGTCCACAAACTGCTCCAAATTCTCTCTATTTAACCCCTGTCTCAGTTCATCAATCAAGCGCCGCTCCGTTGCTTCAAAATGTGTCTCTTTCTGTCTCTTTTTTTCTCCTCCTTCGTCCCTCCGACCAGGTCGAGAGGGAGATTGCCATCCTGAAACTGATTGAGCATCCGCATGTGCTGAAGCTGCATGATGTTTACGAGAACAACAAATATCTGTGAGTTCCTCCTGCATTCGAAAGAGCCTCACAGTGAGGCTCAGTGCAGTCTGCATGATTTATTATTTTTTAAGTTGTTGTCGCTGCTGAATGCTGGTCTTTGGAGTAGGGTGGGTATAAATATTACTCTAAGAACTATATTAGTCTGCGCTCATCAATCTAATTCTCGCGATTGTTTCATCTCATATGATTATTCAGGAAAAGTTTTTGATCTATCTTGAGGAAAAATACTCCCCAAAATGCTTCGGTGTGCTTATGAAACAGCTGCTGGAGAAGACAGGCAGGTTGTCTGAAAGTGAGAACATAAAAAAGATAAATCGCAAGGTTTAATCTCAATATTGAGGTCCCAGAATCGGTTGTATCTGCCAGAGTGTCTGAGGTTACTGTTAGATTTTTTTTAATTTTTTTTTATGAATTTATTCTTTTTGTCCCCTTCCTTCCTTATAGAGATGTGTGTTTTAAATCCCATTGTTATCCTGGTATGTTGACAGGTACCTGGTGTTGGAGCATGTGTCAGGAGGGGAGCTGTTTGACTACCTGGTGAAGAAGGGCCGGCTGACTCCAAAAGAGGCCAGGAAGTTCTTCAGGCAGATCATCTCTGCTTTGGATTTCTGCCACAGTCATTCCATCTGGTTGGTTTTTGTACAGGGCGGCGAATACCAAACTGGGGTGTGGGGTGATGGTTTGGGTTCCTCTGCTAACTGAATTAGATCTTTGGGGGCCTTTGGTCTGTAAAAAAATGATAAAGCCTCAATGCCAGTTTTAGTCAGCCACATCAAACGTGTATCTTAAATTGATTGTTCCTCTTTAGTCATGACTTGATGTTTGCAGGCAGTTTACTTCTTCTTTTCATCTAACTGACTTTTTGTCATAGTATATCAAGGAATAGATACATAGAAAAACGTGTGACGTTGTAGCATGAACTAGCATTAAAGCCACTTTGGAGTCACATTTATGCTGAAATGGTAGAATCAGCTCAGCAAGACTAAAAGTTTCTGTTGTACTTGCGCAGTCACAGAGACCTGAAGCCAGAGAACCTGCTCCTGGATGAAAAGAACAACATCCGTATCGCTGACTTTGGCATGGCCTCCCTACAGGTGGGAGACAGTCTGCTGGAGACCAGCTGTGGGTGAGTACCATCTCCGCCAGTGTGTCCATAAATAATGTGTGCTCACACAAAAAAGGTCACATTTTGTATTTCAGGAACTTGCAATGTAAATAGATGCTTATTACTTAATATATCCTCCATACAGAAGCTGAAGACATCACGTCAATAGTGATAGATGCTACAACATACAAACGTATTACTTTTTTGTACTGCTTTGATTTTATTATTGGAGTTAAACTGTAAGCATAGTGATGTTGCTAGTAACACACTGCCCTTTCATTTCAGATCACCACATTATGCTTGCCCTGAAGTTATACGGGTATGTGTACTAATCCTGTCTTCTTCAGCTCTTGGTACCTGTTATAAATGATGTTGATATGTTATTAATTTAGCAGCACATACATAGTTATAAAATTATGTGAGCTAAACGTAAATACATCACTAATAGTATCACAGTCATAAAAAGTCATTTTAAAAATCTTAATGGACTGGTCGCGCAAGTAACTCAGTAGAGCGAGCGCCCATGTATGAGGCCATGAGTCTCGACGCGATGGCCTGGGGTTTGATTCCCACCCCAATTCTGCTGCGTGTTGTCCCCCCTGTCTCCCATCTTTCCTGTCGTTCTTCGGCTGTCCTATCAACAATAATAAAGGGGTACAATGCCCCCCAAAAATTATTTAAAACATCTTAATGGACTATAGAGTCTGTCACTTGGGCTATATACATATTTTTTTAAGACAGCTTATCTTCAGTAAGAGTGATTCTCGACGGCACTCAAGAGGATTATCCAGTTCTGTCAATGAAATGATGGTTTCACTGTTGTTTTGGACTGAGATCGACTAAGTGCCTGATTATAAGGGATTACAGTGTTTCTTCTGACATATATTTCTTTTGAAAGACATTATATAGTCTTTCATAGCTGAAATTATCTTAGATTCATGGGCGTTCTGTGTTTGGCAGGGGGAGAAATACGATGGGCGGAGAGCAGATGTGTGGAGCTGTGGGGTCATCCTCTTTGCTCTGTTGGTGGTAGGTGTCCTGTTTTAACAGCACAGTGTGGTCCCTGTCTAACTTACTTTCCCCTTTTGTCAAGTTTATTTTACCACATCTTCCTTTCTGCCTCTCCCACCTCAGGGTGCCCTGCCTTTCGACCATGACAATTTACGTCAGCTCCTGGAGAAGGTGAAGAGCGGGGTGTTCCACATGCCCCACTTCATCCCCCCGGACTGCCAGTCTCTTCTCAAGGGCATGATTGAGGTCAACCCTGAAAAGAGGCTCACGGTATGAGACCGTGCTCACACAGGGCTCGTATATTGGGGGGTTCGAATGATGCACAAACATCTGGAACATTTCATACACAGACTTCATCCAGAGATAATTTGGTCTTATTTACACCTGTGTTGAATGTCCACAATGAACTTGGATTGAATCTACTTTCTTCCTTTTGAATGTATTAGGGTTTAGAAGAGCGATTTCATTGGATTGCTGCTGTAATTTATAGTTTTGAAGTACTTGGCATGCTTTTCTTTGCAGCTTGTTCTGCACTCCTCTCCACTCTGTACCATTTTAATTAGTTAATGTGGATCAGAGACACAGTTGCTTACATTCATGTATGTATTACATTTAAAAGGGTATGTGTCAATGCCAGATGTAAAATATGTTTTTTGGATCTGATTCTGAATATTTGGAACAATGTTGGTGTTCACTGTCAGATGCACATTTAGAAATGCTTCAGTAACACTTACTGATGTGAGAAATTCTGTTAAATTATCTAAAACAACAAACATAGCAAAGCTTCAAATTGTGATTTAACTATACAATATTCAGAACTGATGAGGCATCTTTTGTGCATGTTAAAATAGTATCTGGTGTGAACTGTTTACACAGCATAGCTCTGTGGCCATCTGGCCGCTAACAGACTGTAGAAACTAATGGCCCCATCTGCCCTGTCACCCCTTGCAGCTAGAGGCCATCCAGAAACATGCCTGGTATCTGTGAGTATACCTTCATTTTTACATTCTTGAATGAAGTACTCATTTACAGTGCCTCTGTATCGTATTTACTCACATTATATTTGTACCATTCATGTGTTTTTCATCGTATGTCACGTGTGTGTGTGGCTCCCAGGGGTGGTCGTAATGAGCCGTGTCCTGAGCAGCCTCCTCCCAGGCGGGTGTGTGTGAGGCGAATCTTGTCCCTGACTGAGCTGGACCCAGATGTGTTGGACAGCATGCATTCGCTGGGCTGTTTCCGAGACCGAGTCAAGCTCACGCGTGATTTGCAATGTGAAGAGTAAGCTTTTTTGTTTTTCTCTATACATGATTGTTTCTTGGTACTAGAGTGTAACCTGTGGGCCAGTAAAAATAGAAGCATTACAAATGATTACTAAATGATAACAATACAATAAAATCACTATTCCCTTACATAAAATGGACAGTTACGAGGTCAGGTTATGGTATGATTTGAGGTGTTTATTGTTTACTTACATGAATGAGCATGTAAATAAGACACGATAACAATATAGTACAACTACATGACATAGAAGATTTGCAAAACACAGCAACACAAGACTTTCATATTGGATTATGTACAGGAGTTACTATTATTCAGGTCACCCAGCCTTTACTTAATGAGTTTCCAGATTTGATTTTTATTGACACCCTAGTTTTGTGGACAATGCTGTGCTGTCTGAGAGGGGATACAGTTTCCTCTCCATCATGCCATCTGAAACTCTCCTTCCGATTTAGGTTGACTGACTCGCAGCAGGGTTAAAGCATCCAAGATGGTGGATAGAGTGAAGCTGTGTTCAAAGTCAAGGAGTGGATCCTCTGAAGGATAAGGCCCGCCACCATAGACTTTCATGTCCTTCCCAAAAAAATATGATGTAGCCTCACAAATATCAAAGTGATGCTACAGTCAGGTGCTCCTTGTCTGCTTTAAAGTAAAAAAAATCTAGTTTTAACACAACAAAGTGGCACTGAGGGTTTCAGATGATGTTTTGTGCTTAAAAACGTCTGCTGCCTTTGGAGGATGCAATGCCACACAGTAGTATGGAAGAGTATGAGAGGGAGGAAGTATGTGGCCACGGTTTTGGATGTACAGGTGATAGTTTTTATCTACAAGTTGCCACATCTCAACCCATGACTTTCTTTCTTTCTTTCTGTTCACAGAGAAAACCAGGAGAAGATGATCTATTACCTGCTGCTTGACAGGAAAGAGCGCTATCCCAGCTATGAGGATGAGGACTTGCCTCCGCGCAATGACGTAGGTCAGTCTTTAGGGGGCAGGAGGGATCCACTCAGGGCAGGGAACTGCTTTTCTCAGCCCCGGTGTCTGAGAGGCAGCTGCAGCACAGTCTGAGTGAGTCTGGTACCATATGCAGGTACTCAAATGCTATCAAGTTTGGATTAGATATTTTGCACTCACGGCCTTTAGCCTAAGAATCAGCTACTGTGATCACCACCATTAGTAATGAGTGGCCAGGTGCTCTCTTGTTGGAGTTGGCTTTGTTGGCAAAAATCCTCTCTGGTTTTGACTTTGAAAATGATGTTAAATAATGGAACACTTAACCAACAATGAGTCATTGTCATTATCTTTTATGATGTTCAAACCAGACTTCGCAGGACATCTGCAAGATTTCTCTGTGGGACAAAACTGGGAGAGGGCAGCTATTCTGCCAGTGCAAATGAAGCTACATTTATCACAGTCACAGATGGTGCAGTGAGCAAAAGGCCTGTGGAAAAACCACTTCCAACATAATCTTACTTTTGAGGACCGCAAAAGAGAAAATAAATGCATAGTGACAGAGTGACAGCAGGGAGCGGGGCGGTGAAGACGCAGTAACATCTCTCCCTCACAGCAAGCAATAGGTTGTATTAGAAATGTGTTTATTACTTTGAGGAACACTTTAACAATACAAGAGAAACAAACCATTTTCTAGAGTTATTTCTTTAGGGTCGTTGCACAAGGTGACATATATCTTATTAAAAGCTTTAACATGACCATGACCATAAGCTGATGAAATTGATATTATGAGTCTGTAATAACTTGGTGCTGGTGTTCCTCAGCAGACCCTCCTCGAAAGCGTGTTGACTCTCCTATGCTGACACGCCACGGCCGCTGTCGCCCCGAGAGGAAAAGTCTGGAGGTGCTGAGTGTTACTGAACAGGGGTCTCCTACCCCACCTCGCAGGGCTCTGGATACAGCTGCACACAGCCAGAGGTACTGAATATTATGGTTACACACACACACATACTGTACACACTGCATACCGAGATTGAACTCAATATCACAGTTTTCTCTCTCTTTTTTTTTTTTTTACATTCATTTGACCCCTGTTGTCTTTTGTAGGTCTCGCTCAGTCAGTGGAGCGTCAACTGGTCTCTCTTCCAGCCCTCTCAGCAGTCCCAGGGTAAGGGCCTGTTGGCCAACAACCTGAACACACATGCTGCTTTGATTACCTGCACTTGTACACACCTGCACATATCTTTGAACATGATACAAGCATGTGTTATAAAATATTGAATGCCCCCTCTCTCCCCCATAACCGTGCAGCTCTACAGTAAAAGCATAGGTCCACAATTTTTCAAGTCTGTCTTAAAAAATAGCCTAGTCCTGTAAAGCAGTTCAGCAAGGAAACACATCCAGGTAAACAAAGACTTTTGCTCTAAAATGTCTGCAACTTTGGAAGATCTGCTTGAACTGATAAACTCGCATTCAGTGTCATCCCACATCATTTAAGCTGAAAGGGCAATATTATGGGAAGAATAATTGGAGAAGGTAAAAACTATTTCAATCTTTGTTTGGGCATGTGACTATTTTATTGTTTTAAGACTGACTTGAGTTCTTTGACAGTATTGCCACATCAACATTTTGTAAATCACAGTAGGCATATAATAGATTTTTTAGCCAGTAGAATTCAATATTACATTATTGTTTTGTTTTTAACAATAAAAACATTGCAGTCAATTGTATGAACTTGGGTTTAACCTACTTGTACATGTAATTTTGTATCCTTACTGTTTATATCATAAACTATCAATATTAGTACACTTATTAGCAACGTCAACGTTAAAAAACACACTCAGCAATGCCCCTAAATTATCTGTTTACTGAGCTCAGTCATTTTTACACTTCCTCACAACACCGGTTCCTCAGATTAAAAATCTCTCACCCAGCAGGAGGTTTGTGCTGCATTTTTCTTCTGTCTTCATGTCACTTCTCTTCCTCACCATGCATGAACTAGCTGTATGCACAGCTGCTAAGCAAACTGACACAGAACCCTTAAAATTAGATTATTGATTTTGGTTAATAGATTTGTTCACTGTCTAAGTATGTTCATGTTGAAAACTGTTTAAAGCAGTTAATAGATTTAAAATGGTAAATTAGTTAACCATAACTACCAGTAACAGTAACTGTCCAGTAACACCGTCACTGCTAATGTCTTTTGTCACTGCATTCTTAACCCCACCAATGGCACAACTGTCACTAAACCCTCACTCACATAAATAATACAAATGGCATAAAAGAAACACTTTTATAGTCAGCTTTAGTGTTGCATTTGATACTTTCACTACTCACAAGTTGCACTCTTTTGTCATGAAGCATGATATTCATTTCCATCCTTTCTCCATGTTCCATCCCCTCTCTTTCTTGTTATCCATTTCTCCCACCCCCCACGAACCCACTCCCCAGTCCTATCAGAGCCCCGTCTTCACTTTCAGCCAATCAGACGTCACCTCTGCCACCGCTACCCCCCTCACAAAGGAGCCCAAACAGGGAAGCACCACAACTCCTCGCTCAGCACGAGCTCATGACAAGCCCAAAGCTCCCCCCAACCCCAAGACCCAGACCCTGCCCACCAAGGGACCTGCTGACCGACCCCATCTGCAGCCCATCAAATCCCTGCCTCTGCACAACCCATCCTCCCGCTCACCCTCTCCTTCTCCGCTCCTGTCACCCATCCCCCGTTTCTTCTTCCCCTCGTCCTCTGTCCTAAAGTCAGTGACTAAGAGCTTCTACCCAAACTCTGCCCACTCTGTGCCGCAGGTCACCCCCCAGGGCTCTCCGTTGCCCACACCCTTGGGCACCCCTGTCCACCACCCTCACCACCCCTCCTCCACCCCGCCCTCCTCTTCCTCGTCCTCATCCTCCTCGCGGGCGGAGGGAGGGGGAGGGGTGGGCTCGCTGTCGTTGACTCCGCCCTCCAGCCCAGGAGGGGGAGGCGGCATGGCGGCCAGCAGCTCCGCCCACTGGAGGACTCGCCTCAATTCTTTCAAGAACAACCTGCTGGGCTCGCCCCGTTTCCATCGCCGTAAACTGCAAGGTGAGTTTGTTTTCAGTCTCATGTGGCAGTTCTGTCAAGGTTTTCACAGATGCACCAAAGTCTGCACAGGTATGGATTAGCTCAAGTAAAGCAGGTCACCAGTTTCAAAAGGTGTCACTTGCTCTGACACAGATAAAACTGCTCTGTTTCAGCATACAGTATTCCAGATTTTTATAATGGCAGTGGATCACATCTCACTTATTTCCTTCCTCTGACCTCCAGCTAAAGATATGATATTGTTTAAATTAAAATGTTAAAGAGTGGTTTATCTCTTTCAGTTCCTACATCAGAAGACATGTCCAGCCTCACACCAGAATCCAGCCCTGAGTAAGTCACACTCCACAACATAAAACGATTGTTGGGATGTCACTGGTGTTTCTATAGCTCTGTCTATTTGATCATTCTGTGTAATTTTCCTGGTTACCAGGCTGGCTAAGAAGTCATGGTTTGGGAACTTCATCGGCTTGGAGAAGGAGGAACAGATCTTCGTGGTGATCAGAGACAAACCCCTGAGTTCTGTCAAGGCAGACATCGTCCACGCCTTCCTGTCTGTGAGTATCCGACATGGTCTGTCCATCACGTCTCTCACTGACTGCGTGTTCATAGAAAGCATGGCTCTAACTGGCACAGCTGTGTGGACATCACACTCTCATGCTGTACACACTTCATTTCTTTCACTATTTCAGTTCACTCTTTATTTTAATCTTGCTCACTCATGGCACCTTTATGGATCACTTTGCTTTCCACCAATGGCTCACTCTGTCTCTCTTCTCCTCACCCTCACCCTTTGTCTCCCTATACTCACGTTGGACCCCCGTACCTCTCCCGCCTCGTAAGTCTGTCGGTCTCTCTGCTTCTTCTCTGTCTCCCCACCACACAGATCCCGTCGCTCAGTCACAGCGTCCTCTCCCAGACCAGCTTCCGGGCCGAGTACAAGTCCTCCGGCGGCCCCTCCGTCTTCCAGAAGCCCGTCAAGTTCCAGGTGGACATTGCTTTCTCCGAGGGCGAGAGAGAGCGGGACAGGGAGAGGACCGAGAGGGAGGGCAGGAGGGAGACAGGAATCTACAGCGTGACGTTCACCCTCATATCAGGCAAGTGGAGCAAACACTCAACGCTGTCAATCGGGAATTGAGTCAGACTCATGGATGTAGTATTGGTTGTACCAGTTTAAAACTAAGATATTTTGGAAAGTAGGCTTTCTGGTGGAGAGTTATATGAGAGGACAGGTGTATTATGTTATGGTTGGACAGTCAGGCGAGCTGTATTTTCCTGTTTCCAGTCTTTATGCTAAGCTAAGTTAACAAGCTGTTGTCGGTAGATTCATATTTAACAAACAGAAATGAGAGTTTAAATTTATGATGGCGGATGCTTTAGTGCTTTATGAAGTACTGAAAGTTGGCAAACAATGCTAGGAGAGAAAAAATAAAATAATATAAAAATAAAACAGCAAAATATGAACTGAAAAGGAGTGTGGTTATGGTTTTGGCAGAGAAGTATCATATTGGCACGGTTACCATTATTTTTGAAACGATCCAAGTTACATGTGTGTGCTTTGGTGCGTCTCCAGGTCCGAGTCGCAGGTTCCGACGAGTGGTGGAAACGATTCAAGCTCAGCTTCTCAGCTCCCATGATCAACCCATGGTGCAAGCCCTATCTGGTAAGAGTGCTTATACACACTTGCGTACACACATTAACCACTAACATTTTTCACCTTTTACTTTATTCATGTAGGTATCTTCAGGGACAGTCGTACTTAGTGACAAGTTTTCTTTTTACTTTGTGTTTCTTTTATTTGTTTTCATTTAAAACCTTTTTATTTTGTAATGTCTTTAACTCTATGTTCATACTTCTTTCTTCATGTTGGAAATGACATCCACTATTTACCACAGAGGATGGTGCTGTTTTCACAAAAATCTATCCAATACTATCTGCACACCCATGACTGTTGAGCTTTCTTATTATATGCATATTTAATTTGTTCCTTCAGTCAGTGGATAATGTGGAATTAGCATTAACTATGATTTTATACATATATGTGTGTGTGTATATATGTATATATACACACAAACACACAGAAAAATATTAATTATATTACTTTTACGCGATTTTTAATGTAGGCTATGGTTATAGCTGTTCTCTGTTTGAACAATACTGCGCTTTTATTTTGCCAAGAATGCTCTTGGTTAAGTTACAGGCTCCCATCACCTCCACTGGCTGAGGCTGAAGAGAAACGCCAGCCGTCATTTTTAAATGTTTGTTAGTCAAACAGCTGACTGTTTTGGACTCGGCCACCGCATCACTGAATCACATCTGCATTTTATTCATTTCTGCCGTAAAGATAACGAAACACATAAAGTGACTTTCCTGTCCTCGTCTCCTGATCCCTTCCCAGATGAGAAGAACGGCCGACCCCACGGGACCCCCACCCGCCAAAACTCGAGGCGCTCCGAGGGTGGGGGTGACAGGTGTGAGTGGGGCGACCGTGCAGATGGCGGAGGCATCGGAGGCAGTGGGGGAGTTCTGCAGCGCAGAGGCTCGGCAAAGGAGAGAACCCGACTGCTGTCCTCCAATGGAACCCAATCCCAACCATAGGATAGAGAGTGAGACCACGCAGCAGGATGCCTGAACTACACCGGAAAGAAGACAGTGTAACTTCATCTCCAAGTATCCCTGCAAGCCATGAGCTACTCCTATTCTTCCTTGACTACGTTATTGAAGGTGCTTGACCATAGCAAGGATCAAGCCTTTTTCCCGTCATGCTATTTTTTGCCCCCCCCCCCCAACTCGACATTCTTTTGATCTTTTCAGATCACCAGGATTCCGACCTGTAAATGAGAAAGAAGTGTTAAGGAATCACCCTTTAATGAAAAAATTAATAATATGTGAATGAGCAGTTTGGTATCCATCATAGATACAGCTTCACAGATCAAACTAGGAATTTTGAAGTGCTAATGTGCATGCCAGTTAGCAAATCAGCCTGCTAAAGGATGCTGACATGATCAGATAGGCTAGTCTACCATATCATCATTGTAATACAGTATCTGACACCAAAAAGAAATACCATGTCTTGTGATGGATTTTAAGATTAGTCTTAAAATTATCCGGTGCGCTCATATCATTATCAAGCAACATGCAATTACAAGTCCATACCGAAAGAAAAATAGATGTATCTCAGCAGATGAACCCTAAGAGTTAGCAACCTGCTACCACTTCAGTGAGAGCTGAAGAAAAGGTCCTGATTTTCTCGAGAGAAACGACATCCTGGAATTCCAGCAGTGTCTTCTCCTGAGGTAAAGAAAACCAACAAAGTAAGCTAAGTAAGTGAATGTGAAAATAAATATTTTTTTATTTAGTTTTTATTTATGTTTACATGTTTCTTTTGAGGATGTCAGTAGCACAGTGATGGCAGTAAAGACAGTAACACTCGACAGTGTTGGAGAGGGGAAGCTGACCAGGCATTCGATTAAAGTTTAATGTTTTGATTCTTTTGTATTTTCTTTTTACTCAGAGACAATATGAAACAATGCCACTAAGGTTTTTGCATTGGATCCCTGTTGCTCTGAAGAAAAGTATTTTTGATTTGAACAGAAATATGAACATTACTATATGAAAAGAAAAAAAAACACTATGCGTGAATAGTTCCATGAACCTCATCACAGCTGTTTGTGCCCAGAATGAGAAGAGCATTCCTGGCCTGTGGATCAAACAGAAGCCACCTTTCTCGTTGAGCTTGTCTCCTATTGCCATAGTATTCACCTACTGACTCAGAACAACATAAAACAAAAGAAAAAAAAATGAAATTCATCAATGGACATTTTCATAAAGCCGGACTTAAAATGGCTTGCGATGTCAATTCCTTGTTGAACAGGACTTCAAAATGGGAAGCAAGCAAAGAGTCTCCTTAACCCCCCGTGCTCCTCACCTCAGTGTTCACCAACAAGCCAAGTAGTCCATCACTGCACCCACGCTCATCCTTGAGAGTCGCACCATTCTGCAAGCAGACGTAGCAACTCGGACAGTCATGTATTACTCCAGCACTCTCTTCAGACTAGTCGATGTTCATCACCAGTCTTCCATACAGCACAATATGCAACAAAAGTGCAGAATGTTTTCAGAGAGATACATGCTACGGTTCTGTGTATTTTCATTATAATTTTTTTGTTGTTGTTTTTATATTTGCCCACTTACTGTCCATATTTATTTATTTATTTGTTTATTTTACATGTATTTATTTATTTGTTTACTTTATGTGCATTTATTTATGTGTTTATTTTACATGTATTTATTTATTTATTTATTTGGTTGGTTGGTTGGTTGGTTGTGTGATGTCTGACTGGATTTTATGCCAACAAAAATATTATCAAGAGCCAATTCAAGAAACCAGTTCTGTTTCATTTCTCATTTACGATTTTTTTAAGCGCCTCTTTCCACGTGAACGACTTTGATAGCAGTACTGACAAGTTGCTCTCATCTTACTTCTACTTTGTTTATATCTCACATCTCTTGTATTTCACGCTTGTCGCTGATAACTGGAATGTGTGTGTGTGTTTGTGTGTATGTGTGTGTGTGTGCGTGCGTGCAAGACAGGCAGATGATGGCTGAGTGAGCTGAAAACTTTGCAGCTGATGCATCTTGAGCTGATTAGAGATTTTGAATGAGCCAGGAATATCAAAATTAATTAACCAAACCCTAACAGGCACGTCATCTCTCTCACACGCCTTGAACGCTTGCTAATTCGCGTCATCTCTTGCTTTTTACGCCTCGCCCCCCTCGACCCGTCTGTCTGCCTCTTCACCTGTCGTGTAGCCATCACCACAAGAGGAACTGTACAAAGTTGTCGCCTCACTGTCGGAACACACCCTTTGATTGCTCACTGTCACCAGTTTCATCTTTTCTCATCACCACGTTCACCTTCACTTTCATTGACCCAACTCTGGCTAAGATTGTAAACTATTCTCCATTCATAAGGGTCAGTAGAATAAGGTGTTTAAAAAAGAAATGTCTGTATCATAATTTAAATATAAAAAGTGCACTATTATAACTATTGCCTGTGATAAAAAGAACAATTATGATTGAAGTGATGGTCAAAATAAAGAGAGATCCACCTTATTGTTATGGTTACAATAATAAACCCTAAATTCATGTGTGTGTCTATTTAGTTTCTGGGTTAAAATGGTGTTTGTTCATGTGTCATTTGTTAATGCCAGCTTGAAGTCGTTGTACCATCTGAGTGCAAACTTTATTTGTGGAATATACAAAAATATTATAATGATAACATGAACCTAAATAAGTATTATTCTCAAACAAGAAAAAAGTTAGAAAATAAAAGAATACTGAGAAGAAAAGATCATTCTTAACCACTGAAATGGTAATTTGGCAAAAATAAAAACTTAGTCAAGGTCACATACTGGCTGTATCTCAAGCTACCAATCACATCTTATGGTTTACCTCTTGAATTGGGAACAAAGCACCTTTCCACAGCAGATGGAGCTCATCTGATGGTCATTTAGATGTGGTTTCTTCATTCACTTCAGAAAGCTCATCACTAAAACAGATCATAAAACCGTGAGATGTGGTTGCATGCTCCAGAAAAATCCAGCAAGTGGACCTGAGGGTTTGGGTTAGACTTACGTTTGTTTAGTTTTTTTCTATCTAAGGGTAAAAATAACCTTATTTTTATTACATATAAGGGTAGTTAGACTAAATTAGATGTGTTAAACGTGTGGAAGTTAAACAAATGTATTATGTTATCAAAAGGGGATTGCATACAGTAAGCTCTATATGTGTGCCTTATTCTGAGCTCCTCCCAAGTGACTGACCTTCTCATCCTATCTCTAAGGGAGCGCCCAGCCACCCTGAGAAGGAAACTCATTTAGGCCACTTGTATTCACGATCTTCTCCTTTCAGTCATTACCCAAAGTTCATGACCACAGGTGAGAGTTGGAGCATAGATTGACCAGTAAATCGAGAGCTTCGCCTTATGACTCAGCTCATATTTCACCACCATGACTGACTTTCATCCCCGCTGCTTCACCATTGTCTACAAACCGCTCCAGTACATGATGGAGGTCCTGGTATGAGGAAGCCAACAGGACAACATCATCTGCAAAAAGGAGAGATGAAATTCTGTGGTTCCCAAACTGGATTCCCTACGGCCCCTGGTTAAGCCTAGAAATTCTGTCCATAAAGATTATGAACAGAGCCGGTGACAAAAGGCAGCCCTGCCAGCATGCACTGAGATCAGGTCTGACTCACTGCTGGCAATGTGCATCAAGCTCCTGCTGCGGTACATTACACAGAAAGTCAAATAAAATTGTATTTTTTCCCATCCCACGTTGACATAAACTACCATACTTCTCCACCCCTTAAACGCAGCAGCTACGTGATGAAAACATTTCCGACGGCCTTTAAAGGCAGCATCAGCTCCACCTAAGAAATCTCATCACATAAAAATTAAGAGTCTAAAGAAGTTAAACCATGCCACCTTATTTTAATGACATATAAACATACAACAAATACAAGTGAAAATAAATCTTATAATTATATTACACAGCAAGTCAGATACATTCCTATTTTTTCCCATCCGTTGTTGACATAGACTTCTCCGCCCCTTAAACGCAACACCCCGGCCGTTACAGCGCCCACAGACGCTGCGTGATCGGAACCTTTCCGACTGTCGCTGAAGGCAGCATCAGTTCCATCTAGCCGAGCATCGCTAGTCCGGTTATCGGGCCGAGAGGAGGGCCGACACCGATACACCAGGCACCGGACAGGAGCGAATAGTCGGTTCCTGCCCCTCTGGACTGCGGAAACAACACCGAGGTATGCCGACGTGCCTTTTACTGTGTTATACTGCTTCGCCGCGGAGGCAGAAACGACCCGCATCTCTCCGGTAGCGTTGTGGAGCCGTTACCAGCAGCCGTTAGTGAGAGCAGCTAACTGACTACATGATAGACTCGGCTAGCAAACAACTAGCAGCAGCTGGCGTTCATTTCCATTGCACCTCTAGTTATAAAACATAAAAACACAGCTAGCGTCCACACCCGTCCGAATGTAGCACAACAGCTAATATCAAACCAGCGCAGAGCTTTCACGGCTAATGATAAAAATAATTAAAAGGCGACGAGTAAATACGTAAGAATTATTAATGTTGAAGCTGATTTTACACTGTGCTTCATTTGCCTCACGAAAGTGTCCGCCAGAAGTAATAACTATCAGTTTTTCAGCTCCTGTCTGCTTTCTAATGTGTGTAGAAATGGCTGAGATGTCACTTTAAGTTTTATTTCGCTCTCAGCTGTCCTGTCACAGACGCTTTATATTATTGCTGATGTTTTACTGCAGAGTTTACTCATTAGCCTTCCCCGGACTGAGGACTTCTCCTTAAGAAACGGTGAAACATGCACAGCTCTGCACATCCCTGCCTCATAAAACACTGACAATAAACGAGACACTAGTTTAAGACAAACTTTAAAGTTATGTTTAGTTGACCTGTCTGGATATAAATAGTATATAATCACAATACTGTACATAACGTACATCCTTATATATTGTCAATGGCCTGATGTAAACAACTCTATGTTTGTGATCTACAAGAAACTTTTGTTGATATATCTGTGAACTCACTTCTTTGCTGACAGACACTAACTTTATTTGTGTGTGGGTCTCAGACAAAGGTCAAATTAAACATCACAAAGTTATTTAGAGGATGATGACGTGTGCTTGAGATTCGTGCCGATGAAGGTTGAACAGTGAAGGACAAGTCACCTCAAGTAATGAGGTATGTTTTGAGAATAACAGTGAATTTACGTCCTGGAAATGTCAGGCACACAAGGTTATAAGTGCAGCCAGTGAAGACAGTCAACTACAGCAGTCCAGCCATAAAAATGATAAAACTAAGATTTGAAATTCAAGAATATTATTTTCCTCAGATTGTGTGTTTGGTAACAGCACCCTAACTATATTACATACACTTGTCAGCATAAGATAAGAGAAAGTACTGTAACGTGCAGCTTTATTTTGTGTCTTTGCTTTTCTGCCTTCTTGTTTGGCAGACTGGTAGGAACCATTTTGGCACGATAAGATATGTGATCCGCTTTTTCATGTGGTAGTTTTCCCAGAAAATCAAAATGCAGCATTGTTCAGTTATAGTTGAGTCTTTAAATACAGGTTGTGTCAGTTCTTCAGAAAACTATCCAGTTACTTTATTAAATTAAACTTTAGCTGTAGCATATAAAAAATGTTGTTGTTAAGCTGTATCATTGTCTGCCAGTCTTATTTAATAACAGCTGTAAAGGCATAAGCTCTGGGTGAATTGGGAATCAAAGTTGCAGAGATGCTGAGGATGACTAAAGATTAAGCTCTCAAAACATTTATCCCAATCAAAGGGACATCAGTGATAAAATTTAGAGGGACTGAGGCGAGCAGGTGTGTTGTGTCTGTGTTGGCAATGAAAGAAAGTGACTGAAATTTTCCACTGTTTGTCCTCGGCACAGTCACGACTGTATCCACCAGATCTGCCCTAAAGAGCAGAATCTCAGTGGGACAACGGAGGATTTCTGCGTGTTTGTGTGTATGTGTGTGTTTGTCCTTTTTAAAAACACACCATAAGAGCAGACGTGGCATCCACAGGGGTGCAGTCCAGTGTCAGAGTGACTAAACCTCGGGGCATTATCTGTAGCCTATTTGTGGAGGAAAATCAATTCCCCTTTGTGAAGAGAGGCAGTTATTGCCTTAAACAAAAATAGCCAATCACATCGGCAGCCAGTCAGCACGTCCCCATCAAACTGTATCAATTTCAAGCTGACTTAGCTTTTGGAAGGACTCATAAATAATGTGTCTCTTCTGAGCTTTCCTTAGAAATGCTCATGCATAAGATGGATGTGTTTTTATCACGCACACGCAAAATTGTGCAGTTCATGATCAGTTTGATGAATCATCTGTCCCCTCACAGCTCTCACCACCACCTTCAGGGCTCAGTTTGCCATCAGCTGCTGCAGTGCAGTTGCATTTATGAGCTGTGATTACAATTCACAAAGGAGCAGGGATGCTACTGTTTTAAAATGTTTCTTTAATTTTTCTTGTTGACAGCTTTTGTCCTGTTGTTATTAAGCGGGTCATTTCATGGTATAAAAAGTAGCTTCTGAGATGTTGTTACCCATGAGCCCTTTGTTGTAATCTACCCCCATCTACTTAAGTGTGACAGTCGAGGTCTCATATATATTCCCAACTTTCTCCAACAGGTGAATAGGTGATCTTGGAATTATCTTTAAGAATTATCTTTAGTGTTACAAAATTTCAGGAAGACAGTAGCTATTAGCAAAGCTACTCTTGTATGTTCATATTCCTAGCAGTCTACAGTAGGAATACAAATAGGGTTTTTTTGCACATATTAGCTGGGCTGCTTTTGCTATTTTAGCAAATGTTAGTTACTCAACAATAGAGGTATTAAGGTTTCATAGGTCTACCATGTTGATAAGTATTTTTGCATCTAATATGTTTGCCTTCAGGTTGCTGCCTGACTAGTTAAATTTGTAGCTTTTTCTCCTCTCTTTTGCTCTGTCTGTCTGTCCATCCCTGTCATTGTGCACAGTAATCATGGCAGAAGCTCACCAGGCAGTGGCCTTCCAGTTCACTGTCACCCCGGAGGGCATTGATCTGCAGCTGTCCCACCAGGTCCTCACTGAGATCTACCTCTCTGGTGTTCGCTCCTGGAAGAAGCGCATCATCAGACTCAAGGTATCTCCACTGTCACGCCTGTCATCTGTGTTGTTTGTTGTCTGTATTTGTGTCCTAGAACCGTCTCTAATAATCACAGTGCCGCTTGTTATTATGGCTTCTCCTCCTCTCTGCATGTCATCGCTTGTATCTGTGTCAGATGTGTGTGTTGAGGAATCTTTCAAGTAATCTGTTCTGTTGGCCTGTCCAGGTGTTTTCCTTCATTTTCTGCTTGTTCTTCTAAATTTGTTACGTTGTAGCTTACTCTTTTGGAAGACAGCGGCTGAGTGCAGCACATGTACATTCATTTGTCATTGTTGTCTTTACTAGTTAGGTATTATTGTTTAATTGCTGTTCCTTTTATGTTCTATATAATTCTCATTTTATAATGTTCTGTTTTAGTTTTTTTTTTGCAGTTTTTGCAGAAATCTGTATACAGGTTGCTGAAAAAGAGGGCTTGCTCTCTGTGTGTGTTTTTTTTTTAATGTTGGGCTAATGTGTGGACTTGATCATCAATCAATAGTGGATGCCACACATTATGACTCTGTGTGTGGGTATCCTCATATCTTTGTTTGATCCTCACTTCTTTAGTTAAAGTAATGTTTGATGTGTAAGCCTTTCATACCAAGTCGAACATGCACCTGCTGCAAAAAACTTCAAATAAACAGGGGAATTTGTAATTTGTTGTGTAAATCAGGTTAAAATCTGACACTGAGCTAAATGCAGCGTTTACATGACATGTATTCCTCATAGTCTGATCCTAACTGAATTGTCAAGTGTGCATGTGGCTGTACTGATTGTAAACAGGAAGAATGGGATATAAATCAATCTTTCTTCTCTCACATTAACAGAACAGTGTGATAACAGGGGTATATCCCGCCAGTCCTTCCTCCTGGCTTTTTGTGGTCATAGCAATCCTGGCTACTATGTACACTCGCTCCGACCCCTCCATGGGACTCATAGCCAAGATACAGGAGCACCTGCCAGTCAGGTAACACAACTCGTGACTCCACGAAATGGTCAGAGTTAATGATTAATCTTTTGATTCATCAGATACCCCTGCAGAAATGAAATGTTCCCTCTCCCTGCCTGTACACTGTGTCCCAGAGAGATCACTGTACAACATGTTTAGATATAGTGTGGTTTAATCCCTTCCCATTCTTCCTTTTTCAAACTATTTTGTATTACACGTTTCTTTTTCTCTCATCTTAACAGTCTGCTCCACATTTAGTTCCTTTCTCTTTCCCACCATTCTGTTCTCATGACGTAGATTTTGCAATAACATTGCCCATAGTAGTGATACTGGTATTATCATAGTGAAACAGATAGCTTTGTTTAGATAAAGGTATTTGTTGTTTTTCTTCTCATCCATCCTTGTGTGTGTGGGTTTAGCTTTTTTCTCCCACTCACTTTTTTCCCCTCTCCCTCTCTCCACTTCATCCACCTGTCCATCTTCTCCCACCACTCTCAGCCAGTCCATGAGCACCCAGTGCCAGACGTTGTTGTCCGCGGTGCTCTTCAGCACCATGCTATGGCTCTTGCTCATCTTCACCATGCGTCTGTGCCTCAAACAGCTCCTCTCCTACCACCGCTGGATGTTCGAGCAGCACGGCAAGATGTCCAACACTACCAAAGTCTGGGTGGTCAGTGTCGTTTCACATCGTTTTTATGCCATTACATATGACAAAATGTTTGTTTTATGTTGCGAGAAAACATTGATAACAGCAACAGTGAACGAGGTCCTTTTGTTTAGAGAATGTTAAATTAGTCCTACAAAGTAAGGTAGAAAACAAGTAAAGGAGATATTATTCTAGAAAGGAAATTTTTATAATCATCCTATTTTTTATAATAGAATTGTACGATACTTGAGGTTCTGCAAAACTACTTGAAGAAAAAAAATTAATTAGCCCTCAGTATGCCCTCACTGTAGTAATTTGAGTCTGATTTGTTTTTTGAACACTGTTGTTTCGCTTTCAGGCACTGGTGCGAATCTTTTCTGGCAGAAAGCCTCTGCTCTACAGCTACCAGGGTTCTTTGCCAAACCTGCCTGTGCCTGCCATCAAGGACACAGTGAAGAGGGTGAGACGTCACGTGAAGCAGAGGAAATAACAACACGCTGATTACCAACCATGAAACAGATGGATCACTTTCTCACATTCATTGTCTTCAGTTTTCTGAAATAAAAATGTACTTTGTTATTGTCTAGCTTTTTTATTTTTTAATATGGCTGCAAGCTCATTAAGGAGTGTGTAAAAGTGCAGCTCAAGATAGATGCTTAGAGATTATATTAATTCACTGGTTTATTAACCTTTCTTTATGTTTCTTTATGCCTGTTTAGTACTTGGAATCAGTGCGTCCATTGATGGATGACACAGAGTACGAACGCATGACCAAGCTGGCCGCAGAGTTTGAGAGCAGCCTCGGTAACCGCCTGCAGTGGTACCTCAAGCTCAAAGCTCTATGGGCCGCCAACTATGTGAGTGGTTGACTACAAAGCTCCTGCTGATTCTGGCTGTTTTAAATGTCACTTAAATGTCCAAAGCGAGGCAGTCCAAATGAAATTTAAAATTCCATTAACAATGTATATCTTTGTGAGGCTCTGCAGTTTGAATTATTCATCCTGTCTGAATATGCAAGTGATGTGACCGCCACTTGGCTGCGAAACTAGCTTTCTCACACAGTGTTTTGTGTGTGTTTTACTTCTTCAGGTTAGTGACTGGTGGGAACAATATGTCTATCTACGTGGACGCAGCCCAATAATGGTCAACAGTAACTATTATGGCATGGTAGGAAAATTGTTTTTATTTCTCGTATGTCCATTATATTTTAGGGAAGCCTTGGGGGGATTTTTTCAAATGTGGCACAATTGTCCTCCTGGACTCAAACATAAAATGATTAAAAGTTGGTGGACAAAGGTTGACAGTGAGTCACATATTCATACACTAGCTATTGCAAACTTTTACACAAATGTCTTAATAGGATAAAATTATGAAGTGATGAAAAGGTCATCTTCACTGGAACATCATAATGTTCTTGAAAAACTCTCTTGTAGCCATTATTTATTGATTTGGATCTGAAGCCACCCTTTTCACTTTCCCTCAGAGCAGGATTTGGATCTGAATCCACCCTCTTCACTTTCCCTCAGAGCAGGATTTGGATCTGAATCCACCCTCTTCACTTTCCCTCAGAGCAGGAGGCCTCCTGTTCCTCTGGTGGTCCACTATCAGCACAATGTTTTTGCTGATATTGAACTCATATAATTCTGTATGTCCTAATTTTGCACCTCTGTTCACTCTCTCTGTAGGACTTCTTGTATGTGACGCCTACACCCATCCAGGCAGCCAGGGCGGGCAACAGCATTTATGCATTCTTCCTATACCGTCGCAAACTCAACAAAGAGGACATTAAACCTGTGAGTTTATCAACCAGTCAGCCCCAGCTGCTCCATATACACAGAGGCATTCATTATTCATGTCTCTTTGCCATGGCAACAGAAGACTTGCTAATCAAATGCCTCAAATGTTGAGACGTTGGGATACTTCTTTGCGAAACCTCAACATTTTATGTTCTGATAAATAATTAGACATATGAAGCCGTCAGCACGTGTTTTTTTCTGACTTGAATGTTTGAGTAACATCCACCCATCAGTGTTTGTGTGTCTTGTTAGCTAATGTGTGCATCTCGATTCATTTGTTCACTTTCCATGTTCATATGAAGATTTCCCTCATGTTCTCTCACCCTTTCCTTTTGTACTCCTTTCAACCTCTCTTTTGCTTGCTCAATTTCTCTTTGTGACCTCTTTCATTCCCTCTCACTCTTAAAAAAAAAAAAATCCTTCCTCTTTTTGCTTGATTCTACGTTTCCTCCGTTGATCTCTTTCCTCCTCCCCTGTGCCCTTGCCTTCGTCCTCTCCTCTCCGTTTCCCAGACTCGCATTCCAGGCACTGTCATTCCTCTGTGTGCAGCTCAGTGTGAGAGGATATTCAACACCACACGCACTCCTGGAGAGGAGACCGGTAAAGAGACTGACATGTACACGTAACATAAACACACACCATGGCGACACGATGTTGCACACAGTGCTGATTACATGATACTCTCTGGGCATGAGCAGTTAACTTCAACCGGAAAGCAGCGCACCAGTTTCTGACTTTGCAATGAGCGATGCTAACACACTGCTGCTTCAGGGATGATGAGGCATACCGAAGGTGTCTGAGCCCTCTGGAGTTTAAGTGTGGGAGAGAAAACGGTGTGAAAGATAAGAGCATGTGCGCGTGTATGCCTGAGTGTGTATGCTCTTCTGAAGCAAAGGCATCGTGATTCACTGAGTCATAATGTGTCTGCTGTACAGCCCATCCTGTCATCTCTCATCTGTCTCCTCTCGCCTCCTGGCCTCATCTCAGGTCTGTCTGGGTTTCTGGAAAGGGTCTGTCTCTAACTGATGTCTATTTTCTTCTTCCCACTCATTTTGCTTTCTCATCTTTTCTGTCTGTCTCTCTCCCCCCTGCCTGACTGATCTATGTAATCCCAATGCTCTCCTTTTTTTTCTGCCATCCTTTTTTTTTGTTTGTTCCTTTCTCTTTTTCCACTTGCACTGTCCTGTTCTCCTTCCTCCTGCTCAGCTGTTGTTGAGGTCTGCAGTTCCTTGCTGTTCCTATCAGTTTGAGCGGATCTTTGACACTTGTCGAATCCCTGGAGCTCTGACAGGTAGTGTCTCTCTTTTTACACAAATGGAGAACAAAGATGCTCACATGTTTAACACAGATGAGATTTCTGTGGTACTTGGTGGTTTTACCATTAGCCAGTGTACGGTGGAAGGAGGGCTCCTGTTGACAGTAATTTTTGTATTAAAACATTCATATCTGCTGTCCACTGCAAATATAGTCTGTATATGGCCAGCAGCTTTGCTGGAGCAAGTTTGGATTTAAGTGTCTCACTCAAGAACAACTCAGTGGTATTTGTCAGGTGTTAAACTGTTGCTGGTTCATTGATTCTGATGCAGTGGACAGGCATTCATTGATAAAATGTTACAGGCAAAAGTTTCCACAGATCTGATTTGAGTGGAAAACTATGTTGTTTTTGTAAATATGTATCCTTGCATGTATTATTTAATTTTACCAGATTTTGATAAGACAAAGACCACGAATAATAACCTTACTAATAACCTAAATCCCCAAATTTAGTGCATTATCTCTGTTTCATTTATGTTTCCATGACACCTTTTCTCTCAATTAGCAAGACATTTACACTTCCTCCTCTTTTTCCCTCCTTCTTTTACGTTTGAAGACACTGTGCAGCATTGGCAGGACAGTGACTACATAGCAGTTTACCACAGGGGTCGCTACTTTCGTCTGAAAGTGTACCAGGCAGGTCGACTCCTCTGCCCCAGAGAGATCGAGTTTCAGATTCAGAGAATCCTTGATGACCCTTCACCTCCTTCCAAAGGAGAGGACAAACTGGGGGCCCTGACCGCTGGGGACAGGTCAGTTTGACAATTCACCAGTATTTATATCACACTGAGTATACAGCACACTGACTGATTCCTTTATGTAATGTCATCATTTTGCTCTGAAACATGTCCCAGAATTCCATGGGCTAAAGCCAGGATGGAGTATTTCAGCAGAGGGGTCAATAAACGCTCTCTGGACTGCATTGAGAAAGCCGCCTTCTTTGTGACCCTGGATGATGATGAGCAGGGCATGATGGGAGAGGACCCTGCAGCTAGTTTAGATCGCTATGCCAAATCCTTGTTGCACGGAAAATGTTATGACAGGTAATTTTACAGAAAAGAGATCCCTATCTTGTTAGCATGTGTTTAGGGAAGTGTTTTTTTATGTTTTGTTGTTGAATTATTGTAATTCTCCGCACAGTATTCAGTCACTTTCATGGTCGTCATGCAGGTGGTTCGACAAGTCTTTCTCAGTTGTTTACTACAAGAACGGAAAGACCGGCATAAATGGAGAACACTCGTGGGCCGACGCACCAGTGATAGCACACTTATGGGAGGTGAGGATGTGAACTAAGGCGAGGTGAAGTGGGCTGCACACTGTTGTCATCTGGTTCTGAGAAGAAGCCGGCGCTCATGATTATTTTTTTGTTTCAGTACACTTTGGCCACTGACTGTTTCCAGCTTGGTTACAATGCAGAGGGTCACTGCAAAGGAGACGTGGATTCATCGCTGCCACGACCACAGAAGCTGAACTGGGAAATACCCCCAGAGGTTAGTTCCCTAACTTCATTTATTCCTGTCATCATTCACATTAAGCTTTTACTGAAATTATATAGTTAAATTAGTCCCAATCACTACATTTGACAACCACAGGTCATTCTCATTTTAAAAAGTAGTACAGCCAATTGAGGCATACATTTCTGTTGATGTTATTCATTTGGACGTGTCTGTCTCAGTGTGAGGAACAGATCTCCCAGTCTCTGGCAGTGGCCCAGGCCCTGGCTGACGACGTGGACTTCCACATTTTTGTCTTCAGAGACTTTGGCAAAGGAAAGATCAAGAAGTGTCGAGTCAGTCCGGATGCCTTCATTCAGATGGCTCTTCAGTTGGCCTACTACAGGGTGAGCCTTCCTCTGAAGTCAGACAGTGTGTGTGTGTGTGTTTGTGTATATATATATATATGTGTGTGTAATGTGTATAGTTATGTGTTGAATGTGGGACTGTCAATATTATCTGTTGCATGTGAGTTTTGTTTTTGTGTTGCAGGACCGTAGGATGTTCTGTCTGACGTACGAGGCCTCCATGACGCGTCTGTTCAGGGAGGGCAGGACTGAGACCGTTCGGTCATGTACCAGTGAGAGCAGTGCCTTTGTCCGAGCGCTGGAGGGTGGAGAGGTGAGTCCAGACAAACTTGGTTTTCATAAATTGTTCACATTGCAAATTATCATGTCTAATAGCTATTTCCTTTCCTCCCCATTTTCCTAAATCCTAAA
This sequence comes from Amniataba percoides, assembly GCA_037176925.1. Classification (NCBI taxonomy): domain Eukaryota; kingdom Metazoa; phylum Chordata; class Actinopteri; order Centrarchiformes; family Terapontidae; genus Amniataba; species Amniataba percoides. The sequence continues at coordinate 19,528,047 of JBAJHX010000024.1, read as the reverse complement.
AATGTTATTGTGTGCTATGCCAAGCAATCATGCGATTCATGTCTTTCTCCACCAGGCAGCAGATGTGTGCAGGCGTTTATTCCGCACAGCGGCAGAAAAGCACCAGCAGCTGTACCGCATGGCTATGACAGGAGCTGGCATCGACAGACACCTCTTTTGCCTCTACGTGGTGTCCAAATACCTCGGGGTGGAGTCTCCTTTCTTGAAAGAGGTGAACATTCTTCCTTTGTCACTTGTCATTCACTGTGAGTATTTATCTTTTTAGCAGAGCCAACACAGCAGAGGCCTCAGCCAAAATAATGGCTTCTTCGGGTGTTTCAGGTGCTGTCTGAGCCCTGGCGGCTGTCTACCAGTCAGACTCCCATCCAGGTGGAGCTGTTTGACTTGGTCAATCACCCAGAGTATGTTTCCTGTGGAGGGGGCTTTGGACCGGTCAGTGCTTTTATCACAGAGTCATTACTTTTTTATGCAACGGCTGAACTGTAAACCAGTAATGTTGCTATTAATGTCTATGTAATTACATTTTCACTTCTCCTTCTTTTAAAAAGTGTCAGGTGGTATAAATACCTCTTTTCATACCTCTTTCAGGTGGCTGATGATGGCTATGGGGTGTCCTACAGCATTTTGGGAGATAACGTGATAAACTTTCACATCTCATGCAAGCACTCATGTCCGGACACTGTGAGTTTAAAATCCAAAGATAGTAGTTACCATTCCTCTTGAGTTTTGTCTAAGAAAAGAGTGGTATAATTTAAAGAAGACCAATATCAAAACTTAAAATTTTACTTTTCTCAGCTTTGTCTCCTTGTGGTTGTGAAGCTTGGTGAAGTTGTGTAAAATTTTAATGATTACATTTTACTCATTTTTTTTCCCCAGACAGGTTGATCTCGTTCTCATTGTTCCGTTTCTCTTCCAGGATGCCCATAAGTTTGGTGCCCAGATCAGAAAAGCCCTGCTGGACCTGTTACAGCTGCTGAGCCCCAACCAAAAAGAGCCCAGCAAGACAGAGGAGAAACGGCCAGAGGTCAAGAAAAACCTGTAGTCAGTTAACCACAGAGAAAGGATGCCTAAGGGAAGCATAAATGTTACACGATGAAGTGAAATGAGGACAGAGGGTTTTTTCCTCAAGAATTGGGAGAATTTTGTAGTCAGCCAGATGACTTTCAAGAGAAAACTGAGTGGGAAAAGTTATTAAATGGGGGGGGTGTTTTTACTGATTTACATCTGTATTTGTGTATGTATATTAACTGTGTGACAGGTGTGTGAGAAGGATGAAGGTCCATAGAATAACCAGTCGAGAAGTATGATTCAAATACAGTAGAGTTTATTGGTTTAGTTTAGTTTTACTATTCAGGCCATTTGAAAAAAATATAATGATTAACCCTAAATGAAAACGTTATTATTGTCACATGGTTTGATTATTATAAAAAGGCCAATATGAATTTGACCAGTCAAAGTTAGGGTAGAAATTCCCCTTTACCATATAGCAGTGAGTGATTTAACATAAATTCCAGTGCAGTATGTTTTCACACCATGAAGTAGCCTATCTTTTTTGTGCCATTAATTTTCAGTTGTTCAGTTTGTTTGGAAAATGTTATTGGAAGTGGGCAAAACATCCAGAAACTTGGACCGTTGGCATGGAGAGGAAAACATGCAGGACTGTTGAGGTGATTCCAGTTTCAACCGTCTGAAGGCAACATTGCTGAAACAGTGACGCCGGGTATTTTAAAATCTTAGAAGTCTGTGACTTCTCTGTGTTTACTTCATTATGTATAAATCTGCTTTCTACAAATACACATGATTGTAATGCTGTGCTGAAAGTGCCAGGCTGTTTATACATGTAGTGAAGTTACTTGGCTCTATTAGGTTGGCATTACTGTTTGATTGGTATTATGTTCAGTGCCAACTCACCCAGGAAATGACTTTTATTTTAGGTTTTTAATAACATATTCAGACTGTACAGGCAAATAATGTAGGTTGTTTTTTCTTTCAGTGTTCAGGTACGTAGCTATTTCAAACTTAATATTTCAAACTAAAAACTGTTCTGTAATGAACTGCACTTATTTCACTGCCATCTACAAATCTGTTTGTATTTTTTATCACTGTTATTAAACCACAACAATGCAAGCTATATTTATGAACATGTGCAGGTATTCAGTGCTCAAGCAGGTGCTTTGTAGCCAAGCCATCTGATTTGAAAAATGGTGTGTTGCCAGTGACGCAGATCCCTGCTATTCTCCACTGATTATTGCCTTTTTTTGTTTGTTTGTTTTTGTTTTCACTCCAGATAAGTTGATTTGGTTCACTGTGTTGCTGTTGTCAGCCTTTTTTAATGCAA
>JBAJHX010000024.1:19499907-19517073 GCA_037176925.1 Amniataba percoides | reverse complement strand
GAGGCGTCTCGCACGTGGTGCTTATTGGCTGCTGAACTTTCCAACAAGGGAGCAATAAATTCTGTGAGTGCTGTGAGGCGATATCAGCTTGACTATTAATGCGTAAAATGTTGTGGAGCTGGTGACGGTGGGTGTAGAAAATACAGCTCTGCCAACATTAACCACCTTTACTTCTTCTGTGGTATGAAAACAGCGTGGACGTCATCACTCTTCCCCTTGTTCCACGGTTCAAATCCAGCCTCCAGAGCGATGCCCATCACTCTCTGTGCAAAACCTGCTTCTTGCTCCTTGTAAAGATCCAAAATGTACCTGAGTTATAAAATGACACACAAATGCAACTTGAGTGCAAAGACCACATATGCAGTTATCATTAACTGTTCATCAGTGAGCTTGAATGTGGGATATGCACACACAGAAGACAAATACTCTTCTGAGTTACGTAGCATCGTCACTGTACTCTTGGTGACTGTACTGTCACCATGGTAACAAGCCCTGTTACTATAAAAACCCTCACTTGGCCAACTCCACGACAAGCACAGCGTCTGGTGCTGCAATCTGTCTCATCGCCGGGCCCAACTGGTGCACGCAGCTTCGCAGCATTGACAGAGAGGGAAACAAATACACAGAAATGAACCATGGTCAGCAGTCAAATCAGTAGTCTGTAGTTTAGGTGACTGGATGATGAAGGGATCCTACTTTATGTTACTATATTTATATTTGAGATAATATGGTTTATTTACTCAATAAAATCATATTTGCTGTCATTAAAAAATAAATAAAACTCTCACCTGACAGAGAAGTAGATAGTGTTGAAGAAGTGGGAGTATTTCTGTTTTTCTGGCAGTTTGGAAAGTGAGTCCATGGGCAGGAAGGTCACAGAGATCCCGTTCAGATGCATTAAGTCTGAAGAGGATTTGAGAGAAATTCAAACACATACTTTGAAACTTCATCTGATTAAAACTTTTACCCCAGCCTCCCTGAACCTTTTTCACTGAGTTAAATGGCTGCTATTCCCGTTGTCTCCTGTAGTGACAATCACCCGCGGTCACAGGCCTGCTAGACTTAATAGCTATTTACCATTAACTGTGACAGTTTTTGGGTCAGTCTGTGGGGGAGGCTCCTCCGCCTCTGCGTCACTTTGAGAAGAAGTGGGGCAGCCCCGTCTGCTGGACAGGGACTGGAACAATGCCTGCACGTTTGCAAAGGAGATATCCTGGGCTGTCTGCGGGTGTGAGGAAAGGGAGGATGACAAAACATAAATCTGCTCCTCAGAGTTTGCACAATTTACGTGTCCTCTAACATGTAACTTAACTGCGTTACTGCTGCATATTTTACCTTCATGTGTTGCCCATTCTGTGTCTTCAGCAGACTATCGTCATCGCTTTCAATGCCGAAGGAGAGGTAAGGACTGGAAACAATGTCTCCCCAGTAGCCCCAGACAGCCACTTTGTCTCCTTTCTGTCCACACACACACACACACACACACACACACACACACACACACACAAGTTTTATCGTGTCATCTAATTGCTGCAGTGCATGAAAACATTATAGAAAAAGAGACAAACGCCCACCTGTTTGAACACTCTGGTAGAAAGCAAACTCGGATTAGCTGTCTGGTAGACACCGTCCCTCATTTCGAACGCCACACCCCGTTCCCTCCATCGCACATACTGCTGCTTGCTGATGACGCCGCACTGCAGACAGAAACATCCTTCAGTGCGACGTATCTCTCATCTCTCATTTCTGTGGGCAAAACATTTACTCGACAAACGAGGGAAAGTATGCACGACATTCAAATACCCCTTTCTCGTGCAGTTTCATCGTGAGGTCCCAGTCGAAGCAGCCCCTCTTGGAGTCGTAGCGCGCTCCAAGGTGCTGCCTGACCCGACAATCCCAAGCTTTGGACATAGAAAAGGGAGGCGAACGCTCCAGTGGAGAGCGTGAAGACTGAGGCTGGGTCCATAATTTGAATATCCTGGTCAGCTCATCCCGCTCTTTGAACTGTTGAAATGTAAATGCACAGTATGGAGTTAGCAGGTGTTTGCTTACACATTTTTCCCACTTTGACCGTCATCATACTGCTAAAGAAACACACAGGAGAGGATTGTTCAACACCTTGAGAAGAGTTGTGTTCAGACAGGCGTGCGCGGCCGTCTCCGGCGTTTCAGTAACAGATCGGAGGAGCTGTGACGCCGCGCGTTTCAGCGTTTCTTCCGCCTGGCTGCGGATCTCGCTGTTCCCGAACACCTCCAAGAAAACCTCCGTCCTCTCTGACAATACCAACCGAGATAACTTACAGGCTCATGACACATCTGTCTTTATCAGTATCGCTCACTGAACATTTAGAAACTTAATAGCTTCACCAAATCCCACCCACCACTGTTTCCAATGCTTTCCTGGGGCATCAGCGCCAGGTAGAGGAGCAGCAGCTGTCTCGCCACCTCCTCCATGCGGTTTTCCACCACCCACACCTGCAGTGGAGCAGAGAGGAGATGTTTTTTTGCAGCTCACAGTAGAACAGGCCGAATTGTTCTCAGTGTGGTTAAAGACACTCACGTGAAGGTTTTCTTCATTCCGCAAGCCAGCAATGCTCTTCAAAATGTGTCGCGGATCTCCACCGCCGACCAGTAAGACGTTGACTTCCCCCTCAGGTCTTGCAGGGCCTACAGACAGATTTATTATTCAGATATTCAAATGACATGTATACTTAATTTTAAACTGTATTTTTTCAGCAGTGTACCAATAGTCATCAGAGGAGTTTTAAATGCTGGAGTGTGTTTACATAAAAAACACATTTCAAAGCATACCCAGTACAATATCCTGTGACATTTAAATGATGAAGAGGAAATAAAAAAACAAAACTAAACACTTTATTACTTAACAACAGGAGGTACCGGTTTGATCTTATTGGGGTCTGTTAGAGTTAAACAGGAAGTTAAAGCTGAGCCTGAGGCCAAGGTTTTGATAAAACAATGTTTAACCAATTTACAGCCTGTTTTATAGGTTTATACCAGCTGTTTACAGATTGTTTCACTGTTAGAGTGGATGTTCTGATTCCCTGTTCACTGTTGTTTCTGTTCCTTTTCTGTTACTGTAATGCATCTTCTGTGAGTGTAACAAAAAAACCAAACAGCAGTAATATCACTCATAATAGATAAAACACTCCATTACATGTAAAGATCTTGCATCCAAACTTTTACTCAGGTAAAAATACACTAAAAAGTGTGTGTGAGAAATGAAAGTGCTCATTATCCAGAGGGTGTTATCATAGCCATTAGTGGTACTAGTTTTCATGTCCGTTAAAATGAATCTGCACCACTGCATCATTTTTTATAAAGTCCTCCAATATTTTACTGGTGAGGCAGGATACGCAGTCCAGAAAATGGATGCATGGATGGATGAATAATGATAACAAAACAATATTTGTCTTTTGAATTAAAAGCACTGAATGGTAACACTCATACAAAGTAAAATCTAAATGTATTCGACTATAAGTACACTACCTGAACAAACTTCAGTTACTTTACTCACGCTCACCTGTGCTCAGCAGGTCGCGCGCAGGACTCAGGCCCCACCACGTGACACAGCCCGCGCCCTCACACGGCCGCCCGGCGCTCATCCTGCCGCACTCAAATTGGACCGTGAACGCCGCAGGTTACTTCACTGTCGCTGCCGGACACGTAAATCAAACAAGTGCTTTGTTCGCTTTTGAAAGAAGCTCGGTGTGGCGATGAAAGCTGCGTCCAGACTTTGTAAAATAAAGAAAAAGTGACGAGAAACTCACCTGACTGACTGTTTGGAGACAGCTGGGAAAAGTTTGGGGTCTGTTGCTAAGCGACGGTTTATAAATGGGGAAGGCAGGCGCCACCTACTGGTGATATGGCTGAATTGAAAGTAGTATATTATGAAGCATTGTGGGAAAACATGGTTGGATAACTATACTATCCATAATATTCTTCTCTTCTCTAATGGGATTAATTCATAACAGTCCTCAGTTTTTATTTAATTGCTTCTCACAGGTAAGTAGTCAGGATATCAACTAATGCAAGGCCATTTCATTTCATGTAATTACAGATAAAAGAGAAAGTAAGTGAAGTATTCATGTCAGGCAGTCCATTCTGGGTTTATTTGTATTTTAAAAGATCCAGAGAATTACAACAAGCATTGTACAGGACTCTGTTGCACCACGGCACAAAAAAACACAACATGACATGAGAAATCCTGAAACGCTTCCTTCATGTCACATTTCACCGGGCGCGTGCATGAGCGGACACGAAAGATGCACATTTACAATGTTTTCAAAGTACATGCACAAGTACAGAGTCGTACTGGTTTACAGAATGAGGGGAAAAATAGGGGAAGTCAAGGTCTTAACAACCAAATGTCAAAACACGTCTGCACATCACACACACACATACACACAAATACACTGAAGAATTTTAAAAGAAAAAAAAAAGGACAACAGAACATGCAAATTGAGAAAACATAAGGATTAACATTAAGTAACACGTCCTCTAACGAGGTTTGGCTTTGACCGCAGCGTCGACTTCCTCCTCAGGCAGGAGCGTGTGCCACTGGGCTACTGGACGTCTGGGGTTGGCGAGCATATCGGACCAGTGGCGCAGACCGACTCCTGTAGCACCGTAACCCATGAAGGTCTTTCCGATGGGGTCATTGCTCCCGAGTTTATCGTAGTCAAACACCGTGATGACGACCTGCACTTTCTGAGAGACGGACGGCGAACGTGTTAACAAGGTTCCCCCTCATCAACACTTCACTGTTACATTTCAGATGGATGTGAAGGCACGTCGTACCTGTATCTGCTCGAAGGGGACGTCGAAGCTGAAACTCTCATTAAAGTAAGGGTTGAGCGTGTTTTTCTTGACGGTCGTCTTCTTCTTCTTAATGCGCTTCCCGTTTTGCTGCAGAACAATCTTCACATATGGATCTTGTGGGAGAAGAAGAGAGAGCGATATAGTTTCTGTTTTTTTATTTTTGTGTCGTGAGAGTGAAGGTTTACAGCGAATTAAAGAAATATCTGACAGAATAATAACAAGTGGCAGGAAATGATTACCTGATAAGCCACCAACATCCATTTTCTTCAAATTCTTTGCCTCCATGATGTTCACCGTAAGTTTTCCAGCAGTGGGTACATATCGTAAGGAAATGCAAATATCACCCAGTTTTTCTTGCTGAAAGGAAAATATTACAGATCACCATAATTTCTAATAAAAAAAAAATTTAAAATTAAACTGAACACATCCACATAATGTGGTTATTATCATCACTTTTTAATTTTGGTTTATGATATTATTTAGTTAAAATATGTTAAAATATGAAAATGTTTTTCTGAAAATATTTATCTTCCATACCTCCTCCTTCTCGCCACTCTCCAAGTCTCTCCACTGTTGCATCGGCTGGCCCAGGTCAACGCTGTTCATGGGAATCTTTATCTCACCAATCATATCGTGCTTGGAGAATCGGTCAAAGTCAAAAACTTGCAGCACCAAAGTCTTTCCGCCCAACTCTGCGTATGGGATCTGGAGACAGAGGTTATTACAACATTGGGATCTACAACGCGTCGAGGTAGACAATTTTGTTTGTTTGTGAGAAAATGCACAAATCCAGACAACAACAAACAACATGCAGTAACAGGAGGCAAAAACATACTGCGTTGCTATTTTTCAGGGAGGGATACCTTGACAGACGCCATTCAGGGAATGAAAGACTAAAGACGAGGGGGAGTAGAGACATAGGCCAAACTTCTGCCTCGTGAGGGGTAAAAAGTGATACGTCACCAACAACCTGGAGCACCAACACAAGCTGCGACAGAGACACAAAGACAAGAGAAAAAAAACAAAACGGACAACATGAGGTCGACAAAGACGCGACGTCCGACGCGTGCTACCTTGAAGATGAAGGTCTCATTGAAAACGGGGCACAAGTTCTTGCGCTGAACTTTGGTCTCGTACTTCTTCTTTTTGTCTGGCAACAAAAAGACTTTGACATACGGGTCAGAGGTCCCCCCCATGTCCATAGCAGCAAGGTCCTGAGCCTGGAGGATACCCACTATGAGCTTCGAAGAAAAAGAGCCAACAAGACAAGAGACAAGAGTCAGAACAACCAGGAAGGCAAATGGTTGATTAGTCAATAATTTACATGACATATTCTTTTGTTGCATCCTTGTATTGTATCATTAATGTGAATGTCTTTGATGAAACTGATAATGGTTTTGTTTTCACTCGGGACCCACCTGGGAATCTGTGAAGTTGTAGTCCAGCGAGAACTCCAGCTTACCCAACTTTTCCTGCTCTTTCTCCTCTTCTTCCCCTTCCTTCTTCACCTCCCCCTCCTACACGGTAAAAACACCAGTGCATTGGATTTAATCATGAAGGTCAAAATTGAGAAAGATTACTTGATAGGTTATTGGAAATCACATACCTTCTCTCCGGCCTCTCCTTCACCTTCTTTTTCCTTTCTGCGGCGACCCGTCTTCCTCTCCCTCACTTTCTTTGGCTTTTTCTTTTTCCCGAAGCATTTTTTGAAAATACAGAAGATGAAACATGCCACCAAAACCAGCACCACCACAACAATGGCTCCTACCGCCCACATGGGAACTGCAAAATGAAAAGAGGTGAATTCGCTTGTTACATTCAAAATAGTAACATGATGTGAAAAAATCCCGATCCTCAAACATCAAAAACACGTATTTGAATCTGATATTTTAATGATATGCGTCACAATTTTTAAATGTATTTAAATCTTAAACATCTTAAAATGATAAAGAGTAATCAATTTACTAATACAATTTACTCTTTTAATCTAAATCAACTTCAACAGCATTGCTGAACATAAACTGTAACATTGAGTATCTTCAAAATAAAGTATGTCATTTGAAATATAATGTGTGTTTTTACAACAGTGGATTGGATGGTTCTTTTGGTCATTTCTGCCTTGACTCTGACATGCTTTAAACACTTGTTTATCTAGCGAGGTTAGCTGAACATGCGTGTGTGTTGTCAACAACACCCTTCACCACAATCTGATAATAACACACTCCCAGTTGGGAGTGACCCTGTATAACCACAGTCCCTGCTGGTGCAGCTCATCATTAAGAGCCTTACTCAAAGCGCATCAGCAGTGGTTATTAACTGCAGGAAAACAATTCTCATGCACTTTTTCCACTTAGGTTTTCATGAGCACAAGAGTCGAAAATAGTTGGTATACTTACCCAGAAAACAATCTCACCATGAACATGAACAAAAATCATGTCAGTGATCAAGCACTGTCAGTGGTGAGCAGTTTATCCTGAATCTTTAAGAAAGATTTCACTAAAATGTCAGACTAAACCAGACAATGCAAATATCTAATGATATTTATTTATTTATTACCATGTCACTTCCAAATAGGGATGTATTTTCTCTTTTAAATAATCACCTAACATACAGGTGATTTCAGAAGTTGTGACTTTTTATCGACCAGTCCTGCAGATTCTGGAGGAGGCTTACTTGGGAGATGACTGAGTTCATTCATGAACTTGTTCTTCATGTGGTCGTAGTCGTGACTGGGGTGATGTTCTGTGTGCGAGTGCTCGTGGTGCTCTGAATGGGGGTGCTCGTGATGAACCGGCTCTGTTGCCTCCTCTGACTCTGGTTCAGACGGCTCCGCGGCCCTCTGGGTCCGGACCCCAACGCTGGCCAGCCTCATGTCAGCTGTCAAAAACCACAGAATCAGTGTGGAGCTGGTTTGTTACGTTCCCTGCCATGTTGGGCCCCACAGTGAGAGATCACACAACTTGGTGTGTGCGCTGTGTAATCCCTATGTCCTATGCGTTGCAGCACAGTCCCAGCGCATAGGACATCTCTAAGCCAGATGCTCAACATGGCTGACCCTAATCCCTCTGTTACTCTCATACTCTTTGCCATCTCCCCCCGCCCATAACCCACGCTTACGCTCTCTCGTTTTCCCCCATCCCCTTTTTTTTTTCTCTCGTCACTGTCTCTGTACGTAACTGGATTAAACTCTGCTGCTACAATATTAATCCAAAATCCCACATCCTCAAAGCTTAAACAAATAGGGGCTGGACTCCTCCCTCATTTTTCCTTCCTTGGAGAGTTTTCTGGAATGACAACTGTTTATTAAGATGTTTCAAAGGAAGCAAGGTAGATTACCGAGGAGGAAAATCTTTTTCATTGTAGTTTTTATGATTTTTTTATTCCCATGCTATTTAAAAATATATGTTTAAATAAACACGATATGCTTCTGAATACAATGTACAAGGGGGAAAAAAAAAAAATTGTGACATTACTCTTTTTAAAAGAGGAAGATGCTGACTTAAATTAAAACATTGTTGGCATCTGTTCACATTTAAAGGTAATGAAGTGATGATTTTCTTCAGATTCATACAACATTATAGAAAAATCATTCACAACTAAACAACTAAGCAAGACCTTAACCAATCCTTTAAGGAAGTATTAATAAATTGGTAAGTAGTAAAATGTGATTGTATCATAAAAATCTTTAAAACATTTTTTTCCCCACCAGTTCAAATTCTATTTTGCAATACAGTGCTCTTGTATTTAATCATAACAGAAAAAAATGTATGCATATTCATCTTACCTGCTGATCTGTTCCTTTAATTTCCTGTATACTGAAAGAGCTCTCAAAGCAACCTTTAGTTCAAGGTGTATTTCCTGTTACTTTCCCTTTTTGGCCCACTGCAGCCCTCATACACCCATCGTTCCTTCTGTATGTCGCTGAATCTGACTGGCAGGCTCTCCGCAACCCTTTCCATCAAAGCTAAAGCGCTGGCAAATCACTAGAGCAATGTTGTGATTTAATCCCCCTACCCCTCCTCCCAATATTAGAATACTGACAACACATCTGTTGCTTTATGTCTCTGGCCAGAGATGCATAGAGAGCGCAAGTCACTTTTTCTCATTTTACCTCAACGCTGTTAAAAATTTCACACATGCTGAACAATTTAAGGCTTCTCCTTGTCAAGGATGAAAAGTGACTGTTCATTAGAATGATGAGACGCGGTGCTGTTTATGTTTATCCATTAGACTGAAGAGACCGTAGTGCATCCGGCTCCTCAGTAATCCCCTCAGCACAGCAGTCTCTGCAGTCAATCGTCAATCTAGCAACAACTTTCACTCAGAGTGGATATTCCATCCTCCCCATCCCTTGGCTTACCATTTTACTGTACAAAACACATAACCGAATTTAGAGCACTGCCAAGCGTAATCTCCAGGCATGCTGCCACGTGTTTGCGCTGCTACATCTGGAGATCACCGTGGCTCCAATCCAACAGGCAACAGCCTCCTCTAATATTAACTTACTAAACTACTGAGGGAAACAAGATGAAAAAAAATAAAGATATAGACACCGTAACAACACTGGACTATAGCATTTGTCACACAGTTGTTGTACTTATGGATTATATTTCCATATAGTGTGCAAAGTGTCCTATCAACACATTTTTTCTTAACCAGCAAAGTCAGCTAATTAAAAGGATTATTAGGCCTTTTTCACATTGAGTGTATACCTCCAGATTTATAAACTTAAGAGCATTTTAATTATACCCTAATGATGTTTTGCAGTCTTGGTCAAACAATTACTTTGACCAAGAATTCAAGAATTGACTGAATCTTTTTCGCCCCCACAGCTGTACAACATTCGTTTAATTTATCTTGGGTGTGCAGCAGCAAGGCATCGCTAGATTGCAACCGAAACACCAAGAGAGTAAAACAGGTCATACGTCTGGCAGTCTCGTAACACTTCTGCAACTGAATCTTATCTTTGCTGAAACATGTAATTTACTAAGAAGCAGCGTGGGCTTTTTGACCACAAGCTGCTCTGGTGGCCTGATGTTAAAACATTAACCACAACCCCCCCAACAGTGAGCAAGCAAAGTCCCACTCTTATCTTCACAGTGTTCTACAGGTGCAGACGTGACATCAGGAAAACCACAGTGTGTTTAGACTGCATGACAGATCAGATGAGGACCTGTCTGAAAGGTTCCACATAAAGATAAACTGGTTGTAAAAAATAAAAACAAAACAAATGCTTAATCTGCATAATCTGGCTTTATTCAGTTTTCAAATGATTTTCCAAATCTTAAACTCAGTAACTTATTTGGCTCAAAATGGTGTGAATTAAACAAATCATTTGTGAACATTAAAACCTCAGACTCTGTGGAATGCATGACACATGAAATATGGAAAATGGCCCTTTTAGCACCATATTAGCTTAGACTGAAACTTTTTTACATAGTCGTTTTCAAGAAACTTTGAGGTATTTTCCGTTATTTTGCTGAGAGCTTCTCTTGTGCCACTGGTACAAGAATAAATTTCTGTTGTAAACTTTGAAAATACTTGGTTTGGATTTGTTTAACGGAGAAGAACGCACAGTGTGAGGGACTGTGTATCTTTTGGATTGTGGAGCTTGTGTCACTGTGCTGTTGTGACCTTTACAGAGTGTGTTTGTCAAAGAGATATTCTCCCATAGGCCCGTGTGTCTCAGAAGAAGTGAGACGGGTCAGACTGCCGATATAGTCGCCCAGCTTCTTGATGGTGTCGTGACTGTCAATAAGGAAGTGCTGCTCGAGGAAGTCACACAGCTAAAAAAAAAAGGAGTAAGACATAACATAGTGAGTAAAATGAAGAACAGTGCTATAAAAAGGAGTACAAACAGGAAGGAAATATGGACACAATTCATATGTATTGAACTCAACAAAAAACATATTTGAAATGTGTGACAGTATAGTTTTTGTTTTTTTCAGATTCACGATCTCACCGCTAAACAAATGGTCTGAGAATAAGATAATAATTTATCTCGCAGTGCCACACTTACGTGAGGGTCACCATGACTGCCAGCTCTGCGGTGCACATCCAGGACACACGTGTTGAGGGACTTCTGGTAGTCCAGAGAAAAGGACATGGCATCCAGACCACCTCTCCAATCCTCTCTACTTGGTTTCTAGGACGGAAAGTTGGTACTGGGATAAATATGTACCAGGAAATGTGCCAATGGCTTGATAAAAATGCCCCGAAACCTCTAAAACATGTGGACTCACGGCAATCGTCTGAAGCAAAATGCGACCTCCTCTCATGTTTTGATACTCCAGCAGCTTCTCCGCCTGTTCCCTCTCTTTCACCGAGCGCTCCAGGAAGAAAGCGGAGAAGTTAGGCAGGGCGACATCATCCCTGTCAAAGTACATCCCCTGGAGATGGGAGAGAAACACAGCGTTTAGAGATTACACTGCACACATGACATAAGAAACAAGATTCATAACAGATATATTGCAGATAGTGTGACCGCAAAAAGAGAATTTAAATGAAGCACACAACAATTGCAACTGATTAAGATTAGTGTTAGAGAAAACACACCAGAGCAAGGTAGGTGTAGGACGCATTGAGCTTCAGGTTGATGAGTTTGTTGAGGTCTCCCTCAGTCTCCGAGTGGAAGTTTTGTTTCGCCACAGACTGCATCTCTAAAAACACAGAACACAAAGCATTTACATAAAAGTATTTCTGAATTTAAGGCACATAAGTTTACCTTTTTCTATTGCGTTACAATGAGCGAAACAAAAGAAGAAATCTCTCCAACCTTTTTTGCTCTTCCTCGACTAGCTAACTCGGCTAACACACGCTTTAAAGTTCACTCGCCCTTTGAAGTGAGCTTACTGAGGCTGGCTGCTCTGCTTCACAGCTTTTATGCCACCAGCTTCAGTCAAACATCAGCCAGACCGTCCTGTCCTCCTGTCATGTGGTGTAAAGTGACTTCAGGTGGGCTGCACCTTTTGCTGGACAGGTGTTTTGAAGGTTAAGCTAACGTTAGCACACTTAGCTAACTCTTCCGGCGAGCTGAGGTGGCTTTTTTTAATGCCACTAGCTCGAGTGCAGACGAGGCTAACTCGACATAAAGAAAAAAACTTTGTTGAAAGCATTAACTAGTAGCTCTGTGTATCTTAAAAAGGGAGCCAGGTGGAGACGCAGGCTTGTTTTTAAGCTAAGCTAACATCGAGTACACATGAAGCAAGCTAGCAAACATATTTATAGCTTAGCTTGAATGTTGCTAAAGTTAATATCTTTTTGTCACTCACTTGGTCTGTGAAGATGAGTCCTTTCCTTCCAGTTCCGTGTGTGCTAGCTTCTTATCTTATTGTTGTTTACAAAACACAAAACAGAGAGCTGGTTGTGTTGTGATCTCTGTGCATCTTTACTGCCACCTACTGTGTTGGGGGTGAATGACATCTTTACTTCACCTTCACAGCACCTGGCTGACTTTTAGTCACATTACTGCCCCCTGCTGGTTGTGATCGACGACTGCTGACTTACTGTGCTTCTGCAGTCTTGTAAGTAGTCCCAAATAAGCTTTTTATCTCACATATCACATATTTAATCCTTGTGATCATCTTCCTGCTTTAATTTTAAAACTTTCTGCAATGGCTGGCTGGATGTTTGCCTATAATTGATTTCATTAATTTAATTTATTTAATTTCTTGCTGTTTTCTGTTTGATCCACGATTTCTTCCTCCTCCTTCTTTACTTTGTGTCTTACTTTTGTCTGCATCTTCCAATACTGTTGCTCTGTTTGATTATTTCTTTTCTCGCATCTGAATTTGACAGCTTGATACTGATTTCCACATTTTCTCTTTTGAGCATCTACTTTGCGAACTTGTTTTTCATTTCCCGAGATTCCTGAGTGTGCCGATACCCACACAAACACAATGTCTTTCCCCTCTGCCTGGCTAACGTTGAATGAGACATTTCATAGACAAGGTCTTTATGGTTTTTGGCAGTGTAACAAACTGTGTACAGGACCCACAACCCGGTGTCATATAAGATGATTGTTTTAATAATTTTGAATAAAAGTAACCATTTATTGCTGTAGCACATTTCATTTGATCACCAAAGGCCCCAATCATCTGACCCATAAATTGTTCTGCCTGCTGCTGTCGATACTGCAGCATGAGGGCCCACACCAGCAGGCTCAGAGACAGTTTCAGTCCCCAAACCACAAGACCTTTAAACTACTTGTAAACTGCACCATCAGTACTATTTTGCATCTTCTACACCTTATGATATTTGCATATCCACCACCAACAGTATTACCTGTTTTTTATGGTATATCTCTCTTTAGTTAGATATTTAGATCTGTTATTTCATCTAAATTATACAGATTTTAGGTCTATGTTTTATCTAATAATTTTAGTATGATTTATTTTCAGTTTTATATCTATATCTATAAAGTCATAGGCGAGCTTCTCAGCAGAAGCCCAAGAGCAGAAAAACTATACAAGAATGTATTTAGTATTATACAGATACTGCACAGTTTTGGTAGACCAGAGAACCAATAGTACTTTAACGGTACTTCAAACAAACACTGAATTGCATTAATGTGGCCAGACCGACAACATCACCTGAAATTTATAGTGATATGATTTATATTTGTAGATATACGAAAGCAACTAGAGAAATCAAATTTGAGTGAAAAGTAGATTGTACAGTGCTTATTTGTAGAAATAGTACAAAGTCAGGTTTTCAACATTTATTGACACATTTATTCAGACTTAAAAAGTAAAACGTGTACCATGGTGAATATGAGTTGTTTACCACTGTCGAGTTCAGGTCTTGAAATGTCAAATGATCATGCAGACAAGGGCCAAATATCATAAAATACTGTCAGTTTGCATAGATGTGCTCTTTAAAACAAGCACCAGTTATACTTTGTGTTTAATAGGGAAGCTCATAACAGTTTAATGACATCATGTTAAATCCACAGGTGAGGAGAGTGATGATCATTTATGAAGCTTAACTTCCTCCTCATGTTTCCCCTATGTACAACGTTAGACAACACCTTCTTTGACACATTAGCACTTTTATTGAACGCTGTGCCATCATGTCAGACCATAAACGCTTGGAGATGCGTTCTGTCCGCAGTTCCTTTTAGACTTCAACCACAAGGAAGCTATAAATATCTCAACCCTTCTGGCAGTGTGAAGAAACCAAAAGCAAATAAAACATCCTGTGAAACCAAGTCAGCTGAAGCGATCCTGATTTGAAAGTTTGAAATCATCCATTACTGGTCCTAAAATTGCTCAAAATGAACCCATCGTAAAAGTACACAAGCAGTCGCAAACATGAGGCAGGTAATGGCAAACATACAGATGATATAAAGCAATTTCTGCTCATAAATATGGAAAACCAGCACACTTTAACCGTTGATAAGGAAGTAACAGGCGGGGCAGAGGTCTCTGGTTGTAAGGCCAAAAACGAGAAGTAGCTATTACTTAGTCACTTGGCAATTTATGAGAGTACCAGAGGTTACAGGGGGAGGACGTGGTGAAGAATTAAAAGTCAACACCACTGGAATAAAGTTAATATTGCAGCGCGCCGAACGACGCAGGAAGACGTTCTTTGTCAGCTTTTAAGTGTTTTTCTAATTTTTGTCAAAACACTGGTGACAAAGCTGAAAATAGACACGTGAAGTTATCTTGGGACAACAAAGGAGTTTAACATGTTCGCAGTTGGCGCGTAGCTCAGTGACTGTAACAATGGTGAAAGCTTTATCTTTCAGAATCACCTCAGAGCACTTGCTGCTGTGTGTCTTCCTGAGCCTACTCGGGGTAAGTTTTTTTTTTCTCTCCCCTTTCATTTTGATAATGATCAGCTACTCTTCCTCAACTTAAAAGACGGTTACCCTCAACAAAAAGAAAACTAGAGCCAAAACCACAGGGAGTTTTCAGTGCATCATAGTGAAGCTCAGACAGTGAAATTATATTTTCTGAAATATCAGTTTGTACAGGAAACAGAAACTCTTATATGACATAAGAATGATGGTCTTTTTTCAGATGGTGAAATATGGATCATTTTTTTCTCTGCAGCAGAATTCTATTCTTGCTCACTTCCTCTGAGAGACAAAAGCACATAGGAGGAAATAATGTAATATAAAAGAGAAAAGGAGATATACCTTCAACATTTGTTATCTTATTATGGCATCTTACTTTTTATTTCAGACAATGTGACGCAGCTACTGTATATTATATTCCGTAAAATATAACATGTTCAAGGTATCTCAAGAAACTGTTCTGCACAAATATCTGATTTTAATGAGCTAGATTTGCTGTCAGAAAAATAAAAAACAGTTGTGTCTGAATGAACCTTTTTGCCACCTCTTTTAGCAGCATATTTTAGGTGTCGCGCTAAATGTAGAGTGAGAAGTGCAAAGTGCTACAACAATTTCCGAGCCATTTTTAGCATTTGAGGCTCTGCGCTGTATTGTCATGGTTCCTGCTGCACGTTGTGATATTTTCATCTCAAAAAGTTTTCCTGCTTATTTAAATGTGTGGGGTTTTTTTTTTCAACCTCGTTACGCTGCCGGGACAGTATGTTGGACACAATATGATATTGTTACGAGATAACAGTAAAAGTTAGAGTAAATTACATTGCAGTGTTCTCTTAATTGTGTTGGTTCAACAGTCAGATGAACATTTATTCACAATTTTGTTAGGTGTGAAGTTATTTCAGCATGAGGTCACTCTCTCTCTGTATAATTTTGCTGTGTTTTCAGGGTGTCACTGACTCCACCACAACATCTCCAACACAGACAGAAACGTCGACGAGTGCACCAAAAGCAGAAACAACAGCCACAGTCTCAACCACTCAGTTGACAACCATTTTAACAACCAAACCACGTAAGTGTCTGGTGTCTTTTATCTTTAGTGACATGTTTCTATTTCCTCGTGCTCTAGTTGAGACTGGGGCTATTGTGAACTATTTTTATTGCGGTGAAAGTCTCACACTGAGCTGCTATTCTCAAATCTGTCTCTGTCAACTCTCTTTTCAGCTCCTAAAAATGTTAGTCATGTGACGGTGTTGAGTCAAAATGAGAACAGTATAACACTGATGTGGGACAAGGTTGAGAATATCCCAACATACATCCTGAAATATGAAAACAATGGTTTAAAGGAGAATGTCATCAATGAACCTGCAGAAAATCCATCAGTTACACATGTTGTATCTTCACTATCTCCTGGGATAAAATATGATTTCACTCTCATCACTACCCGCGATGGACTCAACAGCACTGGATACCAATTTTCTGCTCCTACTGGTAGGTGAATTTACATTTGTAATAAGGCATTTTGCTTGTGATATGAAAATTACATTACATTGCTGTTTTTAATTGTACTGGTAAGTTCCATTTTTACACACCTCCCTATCTGTCAGTCAAAATATAACTGATTGATTGCTTGCAAGTAACTTAACACAACTTTTGATTTAACTGTATATATTTTAATGCGTTTTTATTGGAATATACAAATTTTATTCAAATCTAAAAAATATTTATCAAGAAAATAAAACTACACTAAAACTATAGCTGACAAAAACTAACAAACAAACATAAATAAAAAACAAAACAGAACATTTTATACATTTTTGTAGAGAACTAATGCCATTTTTGCATTTATCTGACAAAAAAAGCCCACAATACATTTCCAATAACATCTATGTTTCTTTACATTACAGCTCCTCTCAAACCAGACGACTTTAAACAAGTTGACCAAAATGAGACCAGCGTAACTCTGCAGTGGAACAAAGTGGGTAACATCCCCGACTACAGGCTTGAGTTTAATGGAAGAGAGATAAATGTTAATGAACCAGGGGAACAAAGACAAGTGACCCACACAATCCATGACCTCACACATGGGACTGAATACAGCGTTACTCTCTACACTGTGTTTGAAAACATCAACAGCAGTGGAGCAAGTCTCACTGCAGTCACTGGTAAGAGGCAGATTTTTCTCTTATATAGCCATCTAACAAGTGTCAGAATAGAGCTCTATAAGAATATGATATAATGCAGTTTAACGCTTCTCAGTAACAGGTTGTTGTTCACTTTATATTTTTGGCTGTGGCTGATAAAATAATGATACTGACTGCTACTCATTATTTGCTAAAAAAAAAAAAGAAAAGAAAGAAAAGACATAAACACAGCCTTTTATCAGGAATATCCTACAATTAAGTAAATCAAAACTTGGTCCATGTTTCTTTACATTACAGCTCCTCTCAAACCAAATGACTTTAAACAAGTTGACCAAAATGAGACCAGCGTAACTCTGCAGTGGAACAAAGTGGGTGACATCCTCGACTACAG
>JBAJHX010000024.1:19474707-19499807 GCA_037176925.1 Amniataba percoides | reverse complement strand
ATACAGCGTTACTCTCTACACTGTGTTTAAAAACGTCAGCAGCAGTGGAGCAAGTCTCACTGCAGTCACTGGTAAGACGCAGATTTTTCCTCTTTTTTTAATACAATTAAAAGTTCCTCAGTAAGAGATATTACTCTCATTATATTTTTGACTGTGTCTGATAAACTAATGGTCCTGACTGTTACTTATCATTTGTTGAAAAAAAAACCCCTCACACATAGCAGCATTTTATTCAGCATTATATACTGTAATTGAAAAGAAAAAATACGTTAATATTTCTTCTTCATGTGTCTTTACATTACAGCTCCTCTCAATGCAGATGAGTTTAAACAAGTTAATCAAAATGAGACCAGCGTAACTCTGCAGTGGAACAAAGTGGGTAACATCCTCGACTACAGGCTTGAGTTTAATGGAGAAAAGCTAGACGTCTCAGCATCAGTGGGACAGGAACAAGTGACCCGCACAATCCAGGGCCTCATAAATGGGACTGAATACAGCTTTACTCTCTTCACTGTGTTTAAAAATGTCAACAGCGGTGGAAAAAGTCTCACTGCAGTCACTGGTAAGAGGCTGATACAATTTTTGCATTTGTCTGAAAAAACAAAAACAAAACACAAGATGTTACCAATAATATTAACATTTCCTTACATTACAGCTCCTCGTAATGCATTAACGTTTGAACAAATTAATCAGACAAAGACCAGCATAACTCTGCAGTGGGACAAAGTGGCTGACATCCTCGACTACACGCTTGAGATCGATGGAAGAGAGATAAACGTTAATGCATCACTGGGACAGAAACAAGTGACCATAACGATCGAGGACCTCACAGATGGGACTAAATACAGCGTTGTTCTCTTCACCGTATTTAAAAACATCCGCAGCAGTGGAAAACCTTTAACTGCAGTCACTCGTAAGAGGCAGATTTTTTTCTTATAGAGTCATCTAACAGAAAGAGCTCTGTACAAATATCATGCAGTCTAAAGCTTCTCAGTAACGGATGTCACTCACTTTATATTTTTGACTGTGGCTGATAAACAGACTTGATAAAACATTATGAAAAAAGAATAATAGTAAATAAATTTGAAATTAATTCCCACACGTATTCTCATTGTGATTTGAAGTCCATCCTTACTTTGCTCTTGAGTTACAGCTTTTCTTTTCCCTCTCATCAGTTCCCCCAATGGTAGATTTGGTCAATGACACTGAGCGCTCTGTGACCAGCATAACCCTGCAGTGGCACGTGGTTGTGGGAAAAGACTGGAGCTACTCTGTCCAAATGAATGGGGAACACATCACTATTCAACAAAATAAAACTACGAATGTTGTGTCACAGTCATTCCCATCCCTCAAACCTGGAACATTGTATCTATTCAAAGTGACCACAATGTTCGCTGGATTCAATAGCACAACTTATGAAGACTTCACAGTAACAGGTATATACAGGCTTTCTCCCTAATATACATTAAAATAATGCTGACAATGGATATTTTTTATATCAAATATTGTTCCACATGTAAATGTACAAAGAGCCTACAAGTCCTACTTCTTACCTTGGTCCTACTTCTTTTGTGACTGAATTATGTGGCATGGCTTTTGTTTGCAATCACTTCCTCATTCATTTCAGCCATAAACTGCGAGACCTGGAACGTTACTAGCTCATCAATCCATGGAACGATTGAAGGCCTGTTCTCAAATGCAACAGCCACTTATAATACTCAAACTCGTGTCAGTCCTAGAGGCAACAACGTGACGTTTTCTGATCTTGTCCCTGGTGCAACCTACAACGTGACCCTTATGTATGAAAAAAATCACAAAAGCTTTGTACAGTGTCGTCAGCAAGTGCCAATCTGTAAGTATAAATCCCGCTTATTGCATAAACTGAATATTTGTCTGAATTTCCAACATAAATGGTATGAAGTTTGCTATGCCAATTGCATTGCCTGAACATATACATAAGCCGCTAGTGCTTTTTAAAATTGTTCTGTATAATTATATGGACTGTAACTAACAGTAATTTATTCATATAAGTTGATTTATTCACATTTTTATAGCTCAACAGATTAAAAAATGCCTTCACATACCCCACAGCAATCAGTGTGCCCAACACAGAAACCAGAGAGAAGCATCACATCCTCACTTTTGGCATGATTGGCCTTTATGACTTTTTAAATAATTCCCCATGCACTGATTAATCACTTGAATGAATGAATGTTTTACATTATGTGACATTATGTTAGATCATTTCTTTTTGATTGGACGAAAAGGCAAATTACATTTTTACGGTGGACAGCAGATTAGAAAAGAATGGTCATTTTTATCAACTCTGTGTGTTTTTATTATAGAAATGTATGAGATGAGTTGTTTTTGTTTTACTAAGGATTTAGTTACACAGTGTTGGTATATTGTCACTTGTGATTGTACGTTAAAGGCATCTTTCCATTTGTTTCATTCAGTTCCTGCAAACGTGAAAGGCAATTGTGAATACTGGGCAAGTGGCTATTCTGTCTATGTTACCTGGGATAAACCGAGGGGTGTGTTCACTCAAGTGGAGGTGAACGTATCTGGGAAAAGCACCCTAGTGAATGACCATGAACAGCATATTGAAATTTCTGGATTCCTCCCTGCCAGAAAATATGAGGTGTCTTTAGTTTCGCTGTCTTCAACCTTAAGGAGTGAACCATATTTTTTTTCATGTCAAACTGATCCAAGGGGTGAGTCAAAGTATTTATGGTTTTGAAATACTATTTTAATATATCTCCTGATGTTGCATGCCAGATTTTTTTAAACTAGTGTTTGAACAAATCTAATCCAGATTTTATTTCCTGCAGGAGTTATTGCGGGGTCAGTATTTGCTGTGCTGCTTTTTGCCCTCCTGGTCTGTGTGGCTGTTTTCATTTTCCTTAAAAAACCAGATATCATCAGGTTGGTTCAGCCTCAGTGACTGTAGTTTTAGATAATCTCACTGAAATACTCGGTCAAACTCAATCAGTGAACCTATTTGCTTATTTCCCACAGCAAAAAAAAGCCATTCATTGGTGGCTCCAAACTACCTAATAAAAAGCACAAGTGAGTATAGATTTCAGTATCCTTTGAGGTACATTCAGGAGAGAATTGGTAGGTTAACCAGATGCCAAAAATGTATTGTATTTGTTTTTCAGGGCCATTTCTGTTGCAAAGTTTCCGGACCACTTCAACCAGCTAAGCGCCGACCAAAACCGAGGCTTCACCCAGGAATACGAAGTACATGAATTGTTACTTGTTTTTTTGTCCTTCCTCTTGTGAGGGGAAGTAAAACCGTAAAAACTGCGTGCGTATGGCTGTGGTGGTGTTTAATTTCTTTCCAGTTGACCTTTGTCTCAATTGCACGCCATGTCATCTTGCAAACTGTCATTTAGAGCCTCGCTTCTGTTGGCACGGAGCAAACGCGAAAGGAAGCTTGCCTACTTGAGAACAAACCAAGGAATCGCTTCAACAACGTCTTGCCCTGTAAGCCTGTCCTCTCGTAATAGAGGCTTATGAAACATTCCTCATTCACTGACTCATTGTTGTGGTCATTGTGGTGCCTTAATCCTCTGCCTTCTCATCCTAGATGACTGGTGTCGGGTGAAGTTAAGTGCATCAGATTCCAGTGGGACCTCTGATTACATTAATGCCAGTTACATGCCGGTCTGTATTTCTTGACATGTGAAAATGATTGAATTATTATCTTTGTGCAATCACTGTAAAAATCCTGACTAGCTATTTTTAAAAAATCCATTAAGAAGGGACAGTTGTGAAAGCTTGAAACATTCAATATTATGCAGCTAAAAGGTCTCTAAAACATCTGCACATACATGCCATTTGAAATGTGGCAATTAATGTTGATTTTAGATGATTGCATGAGACTAAATTGGTATTTTATCTCATACCGAGCAATGTAGAACATCAAAAAGCTACAGTGTACGTGATCATTTTGACATTTGATTCTCAGGGCTACAACAGCAGCAGAGAGTATATCGCCACCCAAGGCCCTCTGCCGTCCACAGTCAACGATTTCTGGAGGATGGTGTGGGAACAAAAAGTGAAAGGCATTGTCATGGTAACCAACTGCACTGAGGGAGGACGGGTGAGTCTTTTCTTCTTCTTTTATTGCTAGACTTTAAGGGAAGTGCAATCTTAAACTGCTGTGAGGCGTTGTAAACCATTTGCTGTAATGTGTTGCTATATTTCCTTCCGTACACACTTTCATTTTTAAGTGTATTTAATTATTTTATTGTGGGGTTTTCAGTACTAAGAACTGATAATAGGAATGTTACTGAATATCACTTTTTGGTCTGTTGCCTTTTCCTTTTCCAGACTAAGTGTGAGCAGTACTGGCCTGCAGACAGTCAGCATTGCCTTTATGGAGAGTTGTTGGTCACCAACAGATCTGAGCAGCAGGAGCCCAACTGGACACTGAGGGAGTTTACGGTGAAAAATGTATGAGCGACCTTAACCTTTTACAGTGTATCTAAATACTCTCACAATCACAAGGAATAACAAAGTGGATGAAAACTGTGTCTCAAATGAACATCCATACAAAAATATATTAAAAAAACAAACACATGCACACACATAAATTGTAAATATATATACAATACTCTAAATGTCAAAAGAGAAGTTTGTTTGTTGAAATTGTACACGTTTACTTTTAATGAAGATGATGCTCGATGCCTTTCAGTGTCATTTACCAACCACCATACATTTGAATTCCTCCGTGTCATTCTTCTTCACAGAGGAGCACCTCCGAGGAGCGCACGGTGAAACATTTTCACTTCACCGCCTGGCCTGACCACGGAGTCCCAGAGGGCACCGAGGTCCTGATCCAGTTCAGAGAACTGGTGAGACACCACATACAGAGTGAAGGGACTGGAGCGCCAACGGTGGTGCACTGCAGGTACAGAACGAGTACAGTTAAAGCAGCAGAGTTTAAAAGGTCATTTCTAGACGCTAACCATTCACCTTTCCCAGTGCTGGAGTGGGGAGGACGGGCACTATCATTGCCCTGGACGTGCTGCTGCAGCAGTTGCAGAAAGAAAGAGCAGTGGGCATCAATGGCTTTGTGCACAAGATGAGGCTGAGTCGACCACACATGGTGCAGACAGAGGTAAAACTCATCACTACAGTCTGAGTTAGCACATTTTCTTAAATTAAATTCACTTTACAAGTCAATCTGCCTGTATATTTACCAAAAATAGAAACTTCGTAATAGATCCAATATCATAATTGTGATTTAATTTCTTGTATATAAAATCTCAGTAATTTTGAAAGTAAACAAATATATCAACTATATGAATTTTAAAGGGAATGTCAGTAGTTTGGGCCAAAATACAATAAGCTATACTATGTCATACTTTTTTTGTTTTAAAGAACTGAGAAATTGCGCTAAAAAAATAAGAAGCCTAAACACACAAGCTTGATCTACATCATTAGGAAACTCTGAGGCCCGTCAGCACCTACAGTATGGAGTTTAATCACGTCTGTGTCAATAACACACGAGGAAGTGTCTGACAGGATACCGCATGTAAATAACCGCACAGCACAAGTTCTGCTTTTCAAATGACCAGCGCATTTGGTTCATTTCTCCTCAGTCGCAGTACGTTTTCTTGCATCAGTGCATCATGGACTGTCTGCGGCCAAATGGGACCACAGAGGAGAACATATATGAGAACTCAGACATGATATACGCCAACGCCACTGCACTCCGCGAGTTTCACACTAATGCCTGAACTACACACGGTTATCAGTCTATTGTACATTTAAATGAAGAACTAATTCTGTTGTCAAATACTTATATATTTACTGTAGATGCATAGACCACTTCAGATTTATTTAAGTAAAATTAGTTTTTTTCTTAGCAAAATGTGTTTTATTCTAATTATTATTATTATGTGATAGTATAACACTCCAGATGGCTGAAGAATGTGTTCAAATGAAGTTTATTAACATGAATGTAGGCAGGTAGAAAATGTAGGCATGTTTGTAAGAAAGAATAAGTTTTATTTGTACAAGAAATAAAGTTTTTTTTTTTTAGTAACAAAGATACCTGAATATGTTTTTACAGTGTGTGGATGAAAAACCCAGTGTGGTGAAACATTTACGCATCAAACTGAACTGAACAGTCACTCGTCAGACGCTGTGCCTCATCAGCTGGGTTTTTGCTTTTTCTCGTTTTTGTCCTGTCGGTCTGCTGATGAAGCAGCACACTCTGCTCACTCCTCCTCCTCCTCCTCTTCTTCTTCCTCCTCCTCCTCCTCCTCCTCCTCCTTCTCTGTGCTGCCTTTTCTGAGAGCGTCCTGGGTGCTGGAAACGACAGAGAAGTGACTGTCGATGAGTTCCTGTCTGGCCTTCAGGGCCTCTGGGTTGATGTCCGCTGACCGCTGCTGCTTGCCCGGGTGCAAGTGCTCAATTTTTCCAACTACGGGCGGAGGAGGGACGGAGAACTTCTTTGCAATGTTGTGCAGTACGCAGCACGCCTTGATAATTTTGGATTTTTTGTCCAAGCAGCCCTCTTGCGCGAAACCGAGTTGCATCAGGCACCTGAAGCGCCTCTTCAGGGAGCCGAGCGTGAACCTCATGACGTTGTGGATCTTCGCGTGGGCCTCGTTGAAGAGCGCCTCCTTGTCGTTCTCGGGCTTCGCCACAGGAGTCAAGACGTGTTTGCTTAACTGGTAGCCTTTGCCCCCTTTGAGGAAGACATGAGAGGAGAATGCAAATGATACAGCGTCAATACATTTGTTGTTCCCACAAACTCATTAGACCAAGTTAAGAAACACACTGGTGCACTCACGCCGGGGAAACCAGCATGATTACACCAGAGCGAGCTCTTAACTTAAGATGATGAAGCAATGGCTGCGGTGACACGTGGGTACAGTTACGGAGCATCAGCATCCCCATCTTTAGAGTTAAACTTCCCTTTAAAAACAGGTTCACTTAGGGTTCACTTAATAGCTCATTCCAGATATCTCGGCCACATATGGTGGACCTCCACAGCAAGCGGTGTTCAGCTGTCAGAGATTTTCCAGCTCAATCTTCTGGGGGAGACAAACTGAATGGAAACCTGGGAAATGCCAGTAGGTGCCCCCTGAGTTAAAACATGCACGGTGTGTGTGTGCGTGTGTGTAAAGTGTTTTATTATCATCATGTGTGTACTGGGGCATGTGGGGTAAGTGCTGTGTGTCTTCAGATGACCTCACCGATGACCCAGTGCGCTCCGTGCAGCTCCTCCTCCACCTCCCTCCCTTTGAAGGACGACTCCCACATCTCCTGCTCGCACGTGCTGCCCACGCAGCACTTCTCCACGCTCAGGATGTTTCCGTCGGAGTCGCAGATGATCTGGCTCACCACCGACGTGTAGCCCAGGGAGTTGACGAAGGACCTGAACGCCTCCTTCTCGTAGGGGGAGGCCCGGATCTTGAAGTGCGCCGGCGCCAGGACCCCCAGCGCGCCGGGGATCCCGCACAGCTGCTCGATCTTCGAGGCCACGCCGGCTGCGCCCCCCCGGAGCAGCGGGAAGGTGATGAACTGGTCCGACATGCCGGCGATGACCCCGGACACGGTGCTGATGACGGCCGGGCACTGCGCCTGGCTGAGGCCGGCGCGCTGCAGCACGGCGGCGGAGGAGGCGCCGTGCGCGTAATAGTCCAGCGCCGCCATCACCATCGCGTCCACGGACAGCGAGGGCGTCCTGGAGGCCAGCTTCTGCATGCGGGCCCGGACGGCGTCGGCGACGAAGGTGATGCAGGGTCTGCTGAGGTGGAACATCTGGAACAGAGCCTCGTCGTCGAAGTCGTCGAAGCAGCTCGCAGCGTCGCAGTCCGGCCCGCCGAGCCCGAGCAGCTCCTCCTGCAGCGCCAGCCACACCGGCAGAGGAAAAGCCATCTGTTCACCGTGCTTTTCAGGCTGATGCACGGGGAGACTGATGGTAAACACAACACACAAAACACCGTGAGAGAAACGCTCTTCTTCTCTGATGTAGAGGATCTCTGTGTGCAGCTGTGTACCGCCACCTAGCGGACAGAAAAACACACCACCACCCAATGTTGACCTCAAATCACACACAAAACTCCGGAAGAAATGTAATCGTTTCCATGCACGACACCTAGAAATTGGCCTGTATGTTTCCAGTTGAAAATACACTCTGGTTGTAACATATATATCAGGATTTATTATGATGTGCACACTGATCACTGGCAATGACAGTCTTCAGTCTCTGACTTCTTAAACCCTCCTGTTGTGTCCATTTGTCAGGAACAGCAATAATGTTCCTGTTGGATGTATAACAGAAACCAAAGAACCCCAATAATGAAAAAAAATATATCTCACTGCTAACTCATATTTCAGTGAATATTTAGTGCACTGATTTGCCTCATAAATCATGGCTCCATTCAGATAATATACTAGTTTTTTCATAAAGATACTATTTTGAAATGTACATTGGGGAAAAAACAGCTATGAGAGATATTAGTCTAACATGACAATTTAGTTTGTTTTACACTTTTAACCTTTTTTTTCTTGCATGGGCCAATGATGATGCGTAGGTCTTCTTTTGATAAATGTGAAACTGACCCTTTCACTTGTCTTGAACTTTTCAATCATAAGCATTGTACTGAATTATGATAAAAACCAGCTAAGGCCATAAGAGTTTTTTTTTTTTTTTAAACTCTAAAAGGGTCAGTCTGACCCACAACACAACATTGTTAAACAGTGATCAAAATGAAAAAAACTAGACATAGAGCTAAAGTAATAATAAACCTAAGTAATAAAATAAGAGATGGATCTAAATAGAAAAATTAATATTCAATCACTGAATCATGTTTAAATTGTATAGTATCTCTATAAACAAAAGCTGTTTAACTTGGGGAGAACTAAAGGTGAAAGAGAGGAAGAATAAACACACTACAATTAAAAAAACGAATGGTGTATTATAGGTGTAGTTGTGATTTAGACCAATAAAATGGGTGATTTTTAGAGTAAAAAAATATGCCATTTATTAAACATAATAATATGCTTCACTTTTCATCCAGTGTACATGCTGCTATGATAACATGTTTTTTTTATTGTGATCTTGTGTTACATCATATTCAGCATATCAGTTATTAACACTATCAAGATATCATTTTGCCTCAGAGATCCATAAAGCCTGACCAAAGGTCAATTCTTTCAGTGACTCTTGTCCAGTTGTATTGTTGCTGTATAAATAAAAAAAAGGTAAACAGTGACACCACAATAAATTGCGGCAGCTTCACTCTCCTCTGCCTTTTAACTCTGCCTCCGGTTAAAATCACTTTATATTTGTTATTGCTTTGGTGACAAATAGAACATTTTGTTGACTTCGCTGATGGAGACATCTTTCAGTCTGGGTATTCCCCCCTTACGGCAGCCTTCTGTCCTCTGGCCTTTAGCATACACATCTGTGACAGAAAGGAGACATTCAAGGTCAGAAATGTTTATATTGTGTTTATAGTTTATGTTCCACATGTGTGTTTTGTCACGTAACTAGCCGGTCACGGTTATTCTGACACAATGTTCCCACCTGTGATGTTGTCCACAGAGTCGAGCGGAGCCGTGTTGTTCATGTTCACTCCGAACAGCAACACCACAAAGATCATTAATGCAACCAGCAGGTAGATTGGCACAGCAAGGGCCCAATATCTACACAAGACAAAGTGTCATATAAGATCATAAACTTAAAATGTGGTCTGTGTATTTCCTGAAGCACATATTTAACAGTCAACAGAGGGAACTCAGCATTGGACAGCTATCTGATCATAATTCTGCACTTACTTTTGAGGCCAGTAAGTGAGCCCTATTGAATGAAGCCACTCCTCTGGTATAAATGCCCACAGGCAGTAAAGAACTGTGGAGAGAAGAGAAGGAAGTCAGTGTCGTGTGGCAGATGTGGTTGACAGTATACTTTGTGTTAAGCTGTTTGTGTTTACAATCACTGTAACGTGACAGCCAGTGTGTTGAATGACCTATAAGACTAATATGTAAACACTTGTATTCAGTGAAAGTGGACATGCATTGCATTTTCAAAAGGTCTGTGGACATTCATGTTGGTTCCTAGTTCTGTGACTGGGATGTAATGATGGTAAATGACAGGCTCAAAACTATGCTATATTTTACTGCAAATACTCAATGTAAATACGTTACCAAATTCCCCCCTCAGGGTAAATAAAGTATTCTGATTCAGATTTTCCTGCACCACTGTAAGAACTGGAAAGTCTGGCTTATTTATAATAGCTTTGAGCCCACAAGAATAATGCACATGCTGTTGTATTGGTACGTCGATGGTTAAATTTCAAACTCAGTGAGAGATTTCTTAATATTGAAAGACTTACAGAAGCCAAACTGGGAACCAAGAAACAGAACAAAGCCATAAATGGCCCTCTCAGGCAGAGGAGAGGGAGAGTTTTCAACCATGATCTGAAACTATAACAAAGACAGAGAAATTCATATTAGAACCAGTGTCAAGGAAAATATACAGGAAAATATAACATAGCTAAGTCAAAGTTAGCTTGATTTACTGCCTCACAAACAGAGGTGGTATCTCGGAGATGCCAACGCAAGCTTACCAAAATGTCCTCCAAACACAGGATGCGACGAATTTATCCAAACTTCAAGATTAAAAGCTGTCTATAATCTACATTTCTACCCAGGCACTATCTTCTTCCTTTCACGGAAACATCGAACATCGACGATCAACTATCCTGCCTACATTTGGTCAAGTACAACGTTTGGTCCGATGCGAAACGTTTCGTAGAAAAACAGTTCCGGATTTGGAATTGAAAAGGACAAACATATCTATAATGCATTTATATATCTATATTAATATATTTTGAACTACCAATAACTTTATATGAGTACAATTTGTCCAGTTTCACCGTATTATTTTTGTATTATTTCAATAAGTTAACTACCTCGTCGCACTCATGTTGCTTTTTCATGTTCTTGCCGGACGCGTTAGGATGTTACACAAACACACATCCAGCATGGCAGCACGGCACCTGAGGTAGGAAAACAAACGAGTGTTTTTTAAGGGGGAAACACACGGGCGGTTCCTTTGCGTTTCTTGCGTCCTCACGGTTCACTTACAGCGGGGGAAGTTTTGCCGGTGCTGACGGTGGCTCGTTTTATTGAAAAGCGTTGCCTGGATACCGAGTCCAGCCGCGGCGGTCCGGCGTGGCTGCGGGCTGCTAGCAGGCTTCACCCAGCGGTGCCATGTCAAAGGTGAAGCCGAAGCAGGGGGCCTCTGCAGCTGAAACGGGACGGCCCGCCGCCCCTGCAGCCAAACACATGACTGTGAAATGGAAAAGGAAAAACTGGATGAAGGAGAAGTACAGAAAGATAAAGCTTCCACCCAAAGAAAAGGATAAAGCCAAAGCTCCGCTCATGGCACCGCCAGTAGAGGCTCAACAGTTTTCCGCCAACTGGAAAACTTTACAAGAGGTTTGTCAGTATTATATTTCCTTGTGTATTATATTTATGTCCATATACTATCTTCTGTTTTTAAGTGTTAGATTTTATTTGATACACTAAGTTCTGTTCCTGTATCACAATGTTTGTGTGCCTTGTTATGCACATAATAAGTCAAATTTTGAATCCTGAAACTCTCCGCAGGTCTTAAATGCCAATCAAACGGAGAAGAAGGAGCCGGTAACATCGAGACCGCACCAACCACAGAATGGCACCATGAAAAAAAAGGAGCTCAAAGAAAGCTCTTTTAAAAATATTTCCAAGGACAGTGGCTGTCCCAGTAAGACGGGCACTGGGAAAAAAGATGTGGCGGACAAACCTGCTCCCAGCGGCGCTGTCCCCAAGAACTCTCACGTGAAGTTAAAGGTCGCAGCTGTCTCAGAGACAAAACAGTCTGCTGCCACAAAGAGGAAAAACGAAAGTGTGAAGTCAAGCACTGAGCAAACAGCGAAAAAGAAGAAGGAGGGAGAGAAGGCTGCGCACGAAGAGAAGAAACTCACAGAGTAAGTGTACAGCACTGCTGATATTTATGTCAAGATGAGTTGTGGCTGCCTGCTCTATCTTTCTGTGTCACTGCAGAGAGGACCTCTGGTTTGATGATGTCGACCCTGACGACATCGAGGCAACACTGGGAGTGGAGGCGGCAGACATCATGAGAAAGAAGCAGGGCATTGTGAAGAGCAATGACACAGACAGCGCCCTGGTCAAGGAGAAAGCCTTCAGGGGGTGAGTGATTTGTCTTTTGTTGCCTTGTAGACTTTTTCCAACTTGGAGGTGTGTTCACTGTCTGACTTTCCTGCGTCTGAGATTTGTAATCAGCATTCAAGAAGCTGATTTTCATGACAATAAAACTGCAAAATGACATAGTTTTTCTCACAATGAGTCTACTTCCATTAGTGTCTTTACCTTCTGGTAACATGGCCTGTGAATATAAATCAGATCTGCAGCTGCCCTGAATGGATGTGAAACAAAAAAAGTCAGAAACATCACCTTATGCTGTGGAAGAAACTGCAATAGAAACAGATAAATGGCTCACTGTAGATGTTTTTCATGTTTATTGCAAGACAAAAGAAATAACTTACCTTTTTAAAGATGATACCAACCAGCAAAAAGGACAGGCATGAACAAAAATGGCCTTTACATTATATGTAACAAAAGCAGAGACATGGATCTTTCCAGCTTTAACTCTTAAGCCAGGTTGACATACATTAATGGTGCCGACTGTCCCCTGTCATATGACCCTGTTTTTTCATTTGCCCACCGCCAGCATCACCAAAGCCGTGGCTATTGATTGCGAGATGGTGGGAGTCGGTCCTGACGGAGAAGACAGCATCTTGGCTCGCGTGTCTCTCGTGAACCAGTTTGGGAAATGCATCTATGACAAATATGTGAAACCCACAGAGAAGGTGACAGACTACAGGACAGCCGTCAGCGGCATCCGACCAAACGACATCAAAGACGGTGAGCCACGAAAAAAAGTTACGATGAACAACTAACAGTGGTATGAGAAACACCACAAATTCATTATCTATGTTTGTCCCACTGCAGGAGAGGATATAAAGACTGTGCAGAGGGAAGTTGCTGAGATCCTTCAAGGTAGAATCGTGGTTGGACACGCCATACGCAATGACTTAAAGGTAGGTAGGATTTAATATCTTACAGGGTAATAAAATCATTTCTAAGCACTTTTAAAGCAATCTTTAACTCCTCTCCTCCAGATTTTACTCTTGGATCACCCAAAGAAGAACATCCGGGACACTCAGAAGTACAAACCATTTCAGATAACCGTAAAGGTACTTGTGTCGCTAAATTTTACTGTCTGTGTGCTACACAACTGTCCCCTTTTGAAAATATCAGTGTTTATTTTATATCATGTGAATTTTTTTTCCCCCCTTTTAGAGGGGTCGACCCTCGCTGAAAGTCCTTTGTAAAGAAATACTCCACGTGAAAGTTCAACAGGGCGAACATTCATCCGTAAGTCATCGATACACACACTCGCTTCTTGTTTTTAAACTGTAAAAAATTGCTTCTCGGAATGAACTCCCACTCTCTTCCTCCGAAATCTACCAGGTGCAAGATGCACAGGCCACCATGAGGCTCTACACACTGGTGAAAAAACATTGGGAGGCGGATATTAAAGCCAGTCTGAAGAACAAAGACTCAAGCAAAAAGAGTGAGAGAAAGCCCAAGATTCCCAAGAACAAAGACGAGAAACTCAGGGGATGAACTCGAAACAGGCAAGAGGACAGATCACCCCCAGATGAGACCAGTCCCCGCTGAAATGTTCAGAGGTTTGGGTTTGTTTTCGGAAGAAGAAAAAAAAAGCAGACATTTAAAAGTGACGGATGTTATTACAGTATAAATGTGTGGCTCTCTTGAGCTTATGTAAGATCTGTCGCAACAGCTGCTCTAAGTGAGGAAAAACGAATATTACGAATAGCGATGAAAATGAAAAATGTGTTTTAACAGGTGGCGGGAATGAGTATTGTCAGCCTGACAGGGCCTTCCAGGATGTGAAAGACTTGGTTGTTTTTTTCTCACCCTCCAGGACTTGCACAAAGCCAGCAATGTTCTGCCTGATCTTCTCAGGCTCCGCTTCACACAGGGATTGAAACCTTTTGGAGCCTTCATTTTATGCCAATCTTTGCAGTCATTTCCCCCCTTAAATTTTGCAGAGATCGTTTCCCAATATGTTATGCCCAGTAGCCGAAAGCAGGTGACCATATGTTGCGCCATCTAATTTCCTCTATAGAGTGTTCTCAGAACTCAACATCACTTCACATGCCCTCGTACACATGGCAGGGCCAGCTGTCTTATGGTTTCAGTGTTATCTGAATTGTGCGTTAAGGTCATTGGTCTCTCATGACTTGGTTCGTAATAATTTGATTCCGAGTTGCCTTTATGATGTTCTTATAAGAGGTATAAAGGAGAATAAAACATATTTCTATTCTATATTGCAAGTATTGTTTATAAACTCATGTCTGGGTGGTGATGCTGGTTTACAGCAGCATGCGGTGTTGGATAATACACTGACGTTATTGCCACTTGTCTGTTCTGTTAACAGTTACACATGTAACACCAGGCGTCCTCAGATAACTCCGGACTTGCATTTCATGAGGAAATTCCTTCCTGCTTGGATCTTCGGATTCTCATAGCTGTGTGGTCGTCTGTATATGTTTGTTTTACGTTTTCTATTCAGTGATGGAGTGAGAGATTTAGGCTCCTTTTGTGCCTACAGTGCGTCAGTATGTGTGTTTTGCCACCTTTGTTTGATGGAGGATTTGCCCTCCTCTCAGCAGAAATGAAACTCTGACTTCAGTTCTGAAGTTAGAGAACCCGGTGAGATAAACTTTCTTTATCTTTCTCTGACAAACACATCTGGAGAAACATGTGCCCTTCATTTTTTTAGGGGGATGAAACATTTTCTTTCTTGATCGCCTCTTCCTCAATTGCTAGTGTAGTTTCAAAAAAGTACCTTGTGTGGTTGACTTTGGTGTCAAAAACAAACGCCCTGCCGAGTTTGTAAACATTAAAATACACTTATTACCTAACATATACTTTTAATATCAGTATATCATCATAAAATGCCTGAAATGACAAAAGTTGTACACAATCAATCCATGTCTGAATTTCTATTTGGATTTTTTTGCATCATTGTAAATAGAGGATTTCGGATTCCTGTGTGCCAGCAGTATGTCAGTGTGATTTGCTGCCCGGTGGCTGATGAACGTTGTGCTCTACATTGCTGAAATGAAGCTGACGCCCTTGGTCTGCAGCCTCCAGGCTCTAAATCAGTCTCTGGAGCTTGTTTAGATGCTGTGAAGGGCTGTGGAAGATGAAAAGCAGAACAGCAAACCTCTGTGAATTTGACTGGAGGAACTGTCTCATCTGCCGATAATAGACTTTCTGTTTTCTGGATATTTTGGTACAGTCGTGTGATGATGGTAGTGTGACAGTGTAGGTGATTCGCACTACCAATGCCCATAGGTACAGCCAGTAAGTGGAAGAATTTATAATGTCTCCCTCTAGTGGTTAAACATTCTTCATACAACACATTTAAGGCAATTGCTAAACAAAGCTTTTTTTATCAGATAAGTTGTAACCACAGGAATTCTGTCACTGGAAAAATGCTCCATTTAGTGTAATCAAGACATTGAAAAAGTAAAATGCAAAATAAAAGTCTGCAGATTTCTGCAAAAAATTTCCACTGAATAAAAAAGTATCCATGGATGGTTAGAGTACTGTATTAAAGATCTTGGATTTTAAACTGAAAAAACAAGTTTATATATAATCTGAAGGCCTAATAACAGTGATAAATAATGAAAGTGAAGAGCAGATTTTGAAGGAGGAACCAGGTTTCGCTGTGTGTGTCATAAAAGGCTTTTCCCCTCAAACAAAAGATGTCAAACCTGGAGAGAATACACTCAATGCTCTTTAAACTACAACATTAATCAGGGAGTAATCAACCTTTCATTTACAAGAGATTTGGTATTTAAAGATATAAACTAGTCATGTAGAATAAAATATATAAAAACACTTTATAGAAAGAGAGTCCAGATGTATTATCATCTCATAACAAAAGTTTCCACGAAATTTGAATACAATAAAAAAAAACTCAATAAACCTTGATCCAAAACATGATTTTATTGTGAAAGTGTGATTTCTGAGAAACATGTATTAATCCGCAGTGTTGCAATCGTCATGTGCTGATTGCGCCATCAATTGTCTTGCTGACTGTACGGCTCCACATTTCAATATCGTAACATTTGCTTAAATCAGCCAAAAACATAATCCCATGTGTCCGACTATACCCTTCCATTTGTGGTGATTTTCATTTCTATGTTCTGATGTATGTGTAGAAGTCTGAAAAACAGCCTGTTCTGTTGTATGTCAAAACCGCACCCAAACATCATTTAGACTATTATACATACAATTAAATGTACTGCATGGTCTCAGAAGGGCTATGTTTTGCTTACATTTCCACAACTATACAGTATTTATATCTTTTAATTCTTTGGTTTGTCAGGTAATTAGACATAGTTCCTGAAGCATCATTTATCTGTGGCACACAGCTCTCGGGCACTGTAGCGTTCTCTTTACAAACGAGCTTGCTGGAATTTTCCTCCTAATATCTGCACTGTTGGAAATAACATGGTAATAGTACTGTGTCCACTCGTTTAACAAATCTCATGATGGGATTGGACGCATTACTGCTGTTGCTAACATGGCACTTAGTTCATAATTCAATAAGATGTAGCTCACAGTCATCCGTACTCCTGCACATTGTGTCTGTCTGGGAAGTGATTAGAGTCAATATTGACATTTCTAGTGCGGTCTGTGGGATTTAAACACACGGCGTGTAAGCAGCAGCAAAGTTTGATTTGTGTGTCTTGTTTAGTTCTCACACAGAAACCAATTTTATATGCCCGTGCGGCCGCTGTCCACTGAACATAAAGCATGTCACAGGCCCGAGGATCACTCCGGGTTTCAGCTCTGAAGTGACATTATTCATTTCAGAACACGAGACATGCCGGGCCAGGAGACACTGTTTTTTCGATTAGTGATGGACAACATCAATACAGATTATTGAACCACCAGTTTCTCATTGTCGATCAGTCTTTGCATCCCCAAGGCCAGCTATCCTCCCTGCTTACTCTCCGGTCCCCATGCAAGCGTAATGTACAGCAAACACAGTATAGGCTGTTTGTTGTTCCTTGCAGTCCTTTTCTGTCTGTATAACATATACACAGCGTTTGATGTCCACCCATGCAGTAACAATAATGACATTTACTGGAAACAACGGCGAACCAATGAGAGTGACGACATCATCGCAGGTCTGCTTTTTTCCCCTCCGTCAGCATTTGAGAATCTTCTCGTGACCGCACAACGTCTCCTCAGGTCTGCAGCTTCGACTGCTTCCTTATGCATGAGCTGGGCTGTGCTGCCGCCAAGAGACTGACTGTGGATGTGTCTGTGTTGGCTAACGCTCACTCTTAAGACGAACAAAGTTGATCATTCAGTATTTATGCAGGCTGATGAAGAAACAGTGTCGGCTACTTTATGTGAAGGACTTCCTGCTCATCTGCTCTGGATTTGTGACTTTGCTTTTAGAGCCTTGCCATATGGTTACTGTGATTGGACTGGGAATCAGATGTGGAGCTATCACTAAATTGATTTATAGCTTATGTGTTTTTTTCAGTGCTGTGGCTCTATGGATAGCAGTGTCTGTCTGTCACTTGGTCGTTCCACTGCTTTGACTGAAATACTTTGACTGAAATAAACAACAGCAAGGACATTTTGCAAAAACATTGATGTTCTTCAACGGATGAATCCTAAAGACTTGCAAGATTTGCTGATTTTTCCTCAAATACCTGCAAAACTGGCATCACCAGAAGCCTCAGATGCACTTTATATTCAGTACTAATTTGGAAATACTAGCATGCTAACATGCTAAACCAAGGTGTTGCACTTGTTAACATTACCCACCGAACACAGCGCTGTCACAGTGAGTGTGTGAGCGAAATGCTGTAGTTGCTGTATAAAAACTACAGACTTTGCTGGAAATGCTCCTGTGGCTGTTTTAACAGCTTGAATTATCCGAGAATTCTTGAGTAGAGGGCCCGTATAAATCTTGTGTTTGACCGATCCTAGACGGTGCTGCAGGGGTTTGAAGGGTTGTAAATGAACAAGGAGTGATATAGTGCAGAATGTAGTTATGCATCTTTTTCCTGAGGGTGCAGAAAACAGCTCTAAACCATGAACTTGGTAGAGGCATTGATTGGGAGTCATGGAAAATGTGACTTGGTTCCTAAATATCGGACATAGAAAACACATACAGGCAAAAAGCAAGACCTAAAATACTTTCATATTTACACATGAATGTAGCTCTTCTAGATGACGCGGCATGTTTTACTAAAATCAAATGAAGCTTTCCCAAACAGATCAGCGATAATACAAAATAAAGGAAGCCATAAAAAGAACTATCACTTGCAGAAAAATGAGGAAATTTAATGAAGGAGAGGCTTAGATCTGCATAGCATAGCTCCTGATCTAAGCCTTTTTTTTTTTGTTTTCAACTTTTGACAGTTCCCCTTCTTTTTGTTTTGCACGGTCTACCAAATCACTGACTCTCCCAGCCGATACAATTCCCACATTTTATGTGTCAGAATTATTGAGCCTGTTTTATAAGTTATACGGTCTTTACAGGAGGGTGCAGTGACTCTGTTTAGCTGTGAGGTCTGACCTTTTTCTGCTTTTCCTCCGGTCTGAACACACAGAAGCCTCTGCAGGCCTGATGCCGCTTGTGCTCGCCTCAACTTTGGAAAGGCACGTGCACAGAAATAATGTATTAACAAACGCAAGTCTCCCATAGACCTTTTTGCAAACAAGCCTCCTGCATTTTTAAAAAGTTCATTTAACAGCAACATAATCTCCTTCTGTACTTATTCAAAATGCACTCCCATCTCACCGTGTCTCCTTTGCTCATCCTTCCTCTGTCCGCACTCTTGCTCTCACAAGAACATTTTGTGGTCGAGGGAAAATGCAGGCACCTAAACGATGGCCTTTTGCCCTTTTACTACTCTTGTAAATTTCATGAGGCTAACTCGTTGTGAGTTTCCTGTCGATAAGTGCATCAGCAAACCCTGCTGATCACTGTACTTCTTGTGGACTTGTGGCCAATAAGCGCTGAAAATAAAGGCTTTCTGGTAACTGCAAAACACATCCAAGTAGGTGATTTTGCTTCTTTTTAGTGTCTAAAGAGGCTGAAACAATCTAGTGATTGTCTTCTTTAAGGAATTCTCTCTATTATTATTATTGTTATTATCATCATTACTATTATTGTTGTTGCTGCTGTTGCTGTTGTAGTTGCACACAGTCCTCCTGTCACATAACCTACCTGCTCCTCTGCTGCCACATGACTGCTGATGTCAGCCAAGCCGGAGTCAAGGCTGGGAACCTGTAGACAAAATGGTGTTTGTGCGTCCGTCCAGCAGAGTGAGCATGTGTGGGCAATGTAGGCTAAGTGTGGGGAGGGAGGGAGGGGGTGACAGGGAAAAAAAAAAAAAAGAAAAACACACAATCAATTAAAGCAGATAGCAATAAATGAACACAGTGTTTCCTTATGTAGCCCTTCCATGTTATTTGTTTATTTATTTATTTATTTATTTACAGCCTATGTATTTATGAAGTTCAGGCAGCCATATGAGAAATTAGCCTCTGTATTCACCGGGGTCCTCCCACCCCTTCTGTCTTGTTCTCTAATCCGCCCACATGTATCGTCTGAGGAGGGAGGAAAAAAATAAATAGTGCAGAAGGTGACGCTCCTCCAAAAGGAACAGAGAGAGGCAGAGAGAGAGAGAGAGAGAGAGCGGGCAGAGGAATAAAAAAGGCAAAGAGCGAGGTGTCTACAGGCTGCATCTCCATTGAAACATTTTGGGGAAAAAAAGAGAGAAGAGGGGGGGAGACAGAGGAGGAAGAGCTGAATGGTAGCTACACCCTGCGCCTGGAAGCGTAGAGACACTGTAACAAAGGCTGCCTATTTCTTTCCATTTTTTTTAATTTTTCATTTTTATTTTTTGCAATAACAAAGAGGTGGGAGCTGTGAAATCGAGGGAAATAGCAAAAAAAAAAAAAAAGGAGAGAGAGAGAGAGAGAGAGAGAGAGAGAGGAGGCAGTTTTTAGGGGGACTTCTGCTTCATTTCATCCGAAAGACTTCATCCCTCCATCATCAGCATGACCATAAGCTCTGAGTAACAATCGGCAATAACGGTGTGTCAAAGCGACATTTTTTTATTCATTTCTTCAGCAACAAGACGCGCGCAGTCCTATTCTGATTTATTCTAATCGGGAGGGTTGGTGGGGAGAGAGAAAGGAAAGAGAGCGAGAGAGAGAGAGAGAGAGAGAAAAACAACAACAAAAAAAAAAGATTTGCCGAATGCCTGCGAGAAACTGGATACTCTCTGAAATCGCAAGAAAAGAGCGATCTGAGAGAGAAAACTCCCTCTGTGACTGATCTGCAGGCTTCATGTGCGTGTCTCCGCCGCGCGCACTCGAAACGAACCCGAACCCGAACGCAAGTGAGTATTACCCGTGTCAGTGTGTGTGTGTGTGTTTACTGCTGGCTTTTCTCCTCCTGCTGCGTGTGTCCGTCCGACAACAGAGCGTCTGCTGCTCAGGGGATCGGGGAGAAAAAGAGCAGGAGACGGTGGTGCTAATAGTGATAATAACGATCCAGCGTCTCGCCTGCATTCAACAAGTCTCGTT
This sequence comes from Amniataba percoides, assembly GCA_037176925.1. Classification (NCBI taxonomy): domain Eukaryota; kingdom Metazoa; phylum Chordata; class Actinopteri; order Centrarchiformes; family Terapontidae; genus Amniataba; species Amniataba percoides. The sequence goes on along the minus strand of JBAJHX010000024.1, from coordinate 19,479,044 downwards.
TTAGCCACAATAACGGCGATTTTCTTTTCTTTCCACCCATCTGTTTTTTTTTTAACCCCCTGTGTGTTTCGATATCGGGAGCAAATTTAGAATCTGCGATTTTTATGAATTTTTTTACCCTCCTGACTGTGTTTTCATTATTCATCTCCAGCTGCTGTAACACAAAAGAGAACTGTACTTTCACACAGACAGGTTTTTTTTTATTATTCATCCGCCACTGTGACGTCTAGGATTGAGATTTTTTTTTTTAACAAAAATACAAGTCCTATCATTCCTCATTGCATAAATGGTGGGTGTTTCCCCATCCATGCTGCGAGATCTGAGCAGTTTCATGCCTCTGAGGGGAATGTGTGTGTGTGTGTGTGTGTGTGTGTGTTTCTTATTGCATATCATTTAGTGTCCCTCTGCCTGAGCCACTGTCTCCATGTGTGTACTGCTTTGTGCATTTTGCTTTTTTTATTTTGTATGCATGCGTTTATTTTACTCACATGTCCCTTCAGCGTGTGTGTGATGTGTGTGTTTGTGCTCCTGTGTGCTCGTGCGGCGGCGGCGTGGCAGCACTGGGTAAGTGTCAAGGCCTGAAATGGAGGTTTGATAAAGGAACCATAGGAGGAGGGTGAGAGGGCTGACACACACACACACACACACACACACACACACACACACATTCACATTCACTCAATCACAAGAAAGAGAGAGAGAGAGAGAGAGGGAAGGGGAAGAAGGTGTGAGGAGCAGAGCAGGAAGGACACAGCGTCACCATCACTGAGATCTCATCCAGGAAGTCTATGGGGGCAGTTAAATGTCTAGACGGGGGTCTTCTTCTCCCCCCCCTCCACCTACTACCACCACTACATCACCTTTGCTCTGTCAGCTCGCTCCCTCTGCATTCCTCCGCATTACACACCAAGTCTCCAGTTTCATAACGCCTCTCCTTCCACGTTTTTCCCGGCGCATGCTCTCACTTTCTCCTCTGCCAACCGGCTTCGGCGTGTGCTTCCCCTTAATGGGAAGTCTTCCTCCATTTGCTCTCTCCCTGTCTCTCCCCCCCCTCTACCGCTCCCCCTCCCATCACCATCACCACCACAACCTCCTCCTCCACGACCTCCTCCTTCAATCCTGCATTATAAATCTACAGCTGATGCTATTTTTAGATTAAGGGTAACCCAGAAAACACCCCTTCGATTTTAGCAAAAAAAAAAGGAAAAAAGAAAAGAGAATCCTCCCCACCAGTGAGACAGAGGCGTGGATGTGATTGGTAGAGTAGTGATGGGGGGACTCGGAAAGGAGGGCACAACGTGGGGAAGGAGAGAGCGAGAGAGGGGGGGTGAATCTATTTTTGAGGCTGCGATTGAATTATCTGTCGTGTGTCCGGCGTTTGCGCTCTCGCCCCTGACCCTTCCTCTCTCCTCTGCTGCCACGGTCCCTCTCTCGTCCTGCCTCTAGTGCAACCAGCCTCGGAGAACTTTCCCTCCCGTCCTTCAACTTGGGGGCCCTTTTCTTTTCCAGCCTCCTCCGCTTGTCTCAGATCTTTGACCTTGAGGCTCACCTTTCATCTCATCTCCTTTTGTCTTCCCGTGCACTGATTTCACTCCCTCACATTCAACCCCCCCCCTCCCCCACCGTGTCTAATCACCAGCTAGTTCTCAGGTCAGGAGTAACTGCAGCTACGTTCCTTCCCTGGGCCCGTTTGTCTGTCTGGCCCACATCATTGCACCGCTGGATCATAATGGTCCTAATCATTCAGGAAAGCCAGCATCATTAATTAGGAGCAGACAGGTTTAAATTACCTAAGAGAGAGTCAGGAGGTGTTGGGGTTAAAGCCATTTGCTCCTGATGCTAATTCTCCAAGAAGCCAGGTTTAAAAGCCGGATACTGAGGGATATTAGCTCAGATTCATCCAGGTCCCAAAATAGAGCTCCTATCCAACATGACACACTATCCCATGGCTTTTTTTTTTTTTTTGCTTCTGCCGGCACTCTCGCGCCGTTTCGGGGTTTTTCTGACCTCTCCTTCCCCGATCTCCGCCTCACCTCTTTCTCCATCACTCCCTTCACCCTCCACCCCTTCGTCACCAGTGGAAGTCTCACCTACTGGGCACATCCATCCAAAAAATCTCAACATTTATCCTCCTCCTGTGGGCAGGAAGGATTTTTTAGTCATGGACACTGGCCGGGCTCTCAGAGAGCTCTATTACAGGCTTCATTTCTGCTGGGCTATTCCTGAAAATGGCCTTATGTATTAATCATCACCAGCCAGCTAAAAGGAGAAAACCAGGAGCGTAGGATTCGTTTCTCTTATGAAAAAAAGAAAAAGGAGGAAAAAAAGGCTTAAGGGGATCATGGCAAGAGAGCAGCAGCAGTTTGTTAGGGGTGGGGGTGTGGTGGTGGGGGTGATTGACCAATATGCACAAGACCCCCAGGGGGTGTTGGTGCTGCAGTTTGTGTGGATTGGTCAGCCCCTGGAGATCTGCACGCTGGTGTTGCTGAGTAGCGGAGCCGCCTCTGGTAGATTGGCCATTTCCTTTCTGCTTGCTTAATTGATTGACTATTTAATTTACGTTCTGGGAATTGGCCACTGGTGAGCTTTATTATGATGAGAAATGCCTTGTTGTTTTTTTTTTTCCCTCTCTGTGTACATTAGCTGCCTCACAGCTACTGAGGTCATTGTTTGGCCTCGCTTTCTGTTTTTTTTTTCTTTTTGGCTTTGCATATACACCTTATTTGTTTTTTTCCTGTCTCCATCCATTCATGATATTCACAGCATTTTCATTCTTATTCATTCAATTCATACGCCACCTACCTCTCACCACTATCCTCCCACATGCACTCACACAAACCTTATCTGGCTTCTTCTGTCCTGGCAGAATCAGAGTTACACCATGAGGTGCAATAGCAATTGGACGGGTGGGGGGGAGGGAGAGGGGGGGACACTGTGTGGTGTGACACCGCACTAAAAGGGGAGGTGACCGCAGTGCTTTCACCGCGCTGCAGTGCCTCGTTTTCTCCTGCTGGGGTCTCCTCAGCACCGGGGAGTGTGTGTGAGAGGATAGGAGAGGAGAGGAGAGGGAGATAAGGAGGAGATGAGGGGGAGAGGGATGAGGAAAGGAAGGGAGGGAGGTGATATGGGTGGAACAGCGTGAAGCCTTGTGGTTACATCCTTTGATGAGGTAGCGGGTGGGAAAAAAAAAAAAATGGCTGCGCACCAGAAACATACGTAATTCGTGCTATCGCTCCTTCTCTCTCTCGCTCTCTCTCGCTCTCTCGTGCACACACACACAAAACATTACACACTTGTCTGCAAAGCCCTCCTGTTCCCCAGTGGTACATTTGCCACTCAGCTTTATGTCTGTTTTACATCCCCACACGTGTTTTCCTCCCTCTCCTCCTCTCCCTGTTCCTCTTATTAGTATTGCAGACCATTTCTGACTCCCTCCACCCCTCCCTCTCCTACACCTTTACAGCCATTCAGGTGTTATGCTAAGCCACTGCAAGGTCTTTTTCCAGTTTTCTCCCTCTCCCTCTCCCCCTCCCTTCTCTCATCTCTCCTTTTCCCCAAGATCCTTCATCCCCTCCTCTCTCCTCCACCTCACCTGCCTCTCCCCCCTCTTTACTTTTTCTCTCCTCTTCCTAACACCCCTAGTTCTCCATCTCATCTCACTCCCTCTATCCTCCCCCCTCCCTCTCTCCCCCTTCGCGATTGGTAAAGGTTTTTGCATTTTCTGCCAACTGCTGGGTCTGTTCCGCATAGTCAGCACTCCTCCAAATTCCTCCCTAGCCTTCTCTCTCTATCTCCCCCCTTCTCTTTCTCTCTCTCTTTCTCTAGCGTTGCGCTCTCCTCCCCTCCCCCCGGTTACTGCTGCTGGTACCTCACAGTCAATGCGTCCCATAATCCTGTGCTCCCTCCCCCTCTTGCTGCAGTGTTTCTGCTAATATATATTAGCGTCAGCGCCTTTTTTCGCGCCCCGTCCTCTGTCCGTCTATCTGTCAGTCCACTGCAGGAGTGATCTTTCTCTCCCTAAAGGTTCATTGTGATTAAGCCTCATTTCACCCGCAAAATGGTTTTCTTAGCCTGGTTGTTGCAGCCAGGTGAGTGAGTGTGCTTGTGTGTGTGTGCGTGCATGCGTATGTGTGCATGTGTGTGTGTGTGTGTGTGTGCACTCCCTCCCTCCTCGCTTTCTCTCTCCCCTTGTGTGTGTGTGCAGTGGTGAGGCAGTAGTAGCAGGGTGGCGCAGGACATGGTGGCCGAGGCAGGAAATGCTGCAGGAGAGAGAGAGAGAGAGAGAGAGAGAGAGAGAGAGAGAGAGAGAGAGAGAGAGAGAGAGAGAGAGAGAGAGA
>JBAJHX010000024.1:19446256-19474607 GCA_037176925.1 Amniataba percoides | reverse complement strand
GAGAGAGAGAGAGAGAGAGAGAGAGAGAGAGAGAGAGAGAGAGAGAGAGAGAGAGAGAGAGAGAGAGAGAGAAAAGAGAGGTGCTGGTGCTGGGGGAAGTGGGGGTTGTTTCTCCTCTCTGCTCTGCTCCTCTGCCTGCCCCCCCTCCTTTCTCCCCACTCAGTTTTCATCCTCTTCCTGTCCTCCTCATCTCTGTGCTTTCCTCATTGCCACTGGATCTCGACTTCCTTCCACCATTTCACACCCGACGCTCACCTTCCATAGCACCGACACCCCCTCTGTAACCCCCCACCCCCCCTCGATGGTGTCTTTTTTTTCTTTGTAAGGAAGTGCTCTGCTGTCCGTGATTAAAGTGCTGAAGCTGGCTCTTAAAGAGATGCGCTTACTTCACCCATTTTAAACAGAAACCTTCAAATTGCGGACCTGAAATTCTGCTATGAGGAACTAAACTTGAACTCATAATGATCTGTAATCTGATCTTGTTGACAAGTACTCAAACTTCAAAACCATGAGCGTAATTATCCATCAAGTCTAAGGACGTGCCAAGAGCGGGACAGCACACTGTCCCCCAATTAACTCCCAAATTATTTTTCACACATAGAAAAAAAAATACCTAAGTAAAATTTTAAAATCAATAAACTCACCACATGTGACTCAGAGGGAACAAAAAGGCACTTAACCACAGTTACAGACTTGTGGCTGTCCGTGTATAAAATATTCAGCAGTTCACCAATACGCTACAGCTGCCTATGAAGTAGAGTGAAAGGGACGCAGAGTTCCAAAGTGAAGTCCAAAAAAAAAAAAGAAGTCATCTAAGGGGAGAAAAGTTTCACCGTTGGATCATAGAAGCTGCTCCTGGAAAGTTTAGTGTCCCGTTACAGAGAGTTTGTCCCAGAGAGAGAAAGAGAGGGAGAGAGTGCCGCTGTCCATGGTGCTGAAATGTAATCCATCCCACAACGCAAGCAGTCCCCGCTGGAAAGCCCCACAGGACAACGCTGACTAAACATACAGATTTAATTTCTCCCTGCCTGACTTCACTTCCAGATTCTTGAGTTTTAGATAGTAATACTTCCTCATTAAATTAAATTAGTCTTGATCTAACTTATTTTCTTTTAGTTGAGAGTTTTTAGTTACTAAGATGCAGGCTCAACTACTTCAGCAGAATGATGCAGTACAACTCTGAAACACACGAGTGCAGGATTTTTTTTTTATGCCAAGCCAGCAGATTTGATGCTTCTGCAGCAAACACTGCAAAGACTTGGGACAGTTGAGAATAAAGTAGGCAATTACTCAATTACACATAATACATAGATTTCAGTTTTTACCTGTGCACAGTTGGTATCTGTGCTTTAATGCTTCCAAACTCTGTCTGCATACCCATGCAATAGCTTTGGTCTTAGTAGATCTTACCTGAGTGTTGTTAAGTCTTTTTTTCCAGGGATCTTCAAAAGTGAAGGAAAAAAAGAGATAATTTTCATGCCAAAAAAAGTCTAAATTAAATCTAAAAAAAAGGAAACAACATTAGTAGAAGATCTGAGAGAGACAGCAAAACTTTTCCATCAACAAAAAGTTGCTTCTGCAGATAAAAAAACAGAGAGGTGCAGTGAAATGATGAAAACACAACAGAGTAAACACTGGTTTCAAGTACGAAAAGAAAGACTGCAGTGTCCTGCATGAGAGTGAGCAAACGTCTGAGGGGAAAGACGAGGAAAGAGTTGACCCAAAGTGAGGGAGGCTTACTTTGAGAGGGGGAGAGAATGTGACAGGAGGACGAGTGAGGCAAAAAGAGAGGGGGGGGGGAGGAAAGATGCACCAGAGTGAAAATGCGGCGAGGGGAGGAAGGAGGAAGGGGGGGCAGAAGTGAAGAGAAAGAATAAAATAGAGAGAGGGGGGTTGCACTGGATAGGAATAAGACCGTGTTGTGAGAGGAGGAAGAGGAGGAAGAAATGAAGCCTTGATTCGCCTCCTTCAATGAAATGTGATTCCTTTCTGCGGAATATGAGAGCGAGCGAGGTAGAGAAAGTGAAGGAAAGAGAGAGAGGGAGAGAGAGTGTAGTAGGAGGCAGAGGGGGAGGGCCAGTGAGAGCTCACGGGAGAGGAGGAGATGGTGGAGGAGGGGTGGAGGGGATGGAGGTGGAGGAGGAGAGTGGTGGTGCATTTCCTTGAATAGAGAAAAAGGTTAACAGCATAGATACGGTGCATGTATGGGAACGCGTGTCTTCTCTGAAGTGTCGTGAGAGCCCCCCTCCTCCCCTGCTGCCCCCCTCCCCGGGTGGCAACGCAGCTCGCGGGCGAATAATCTGACCTCGCTGGGAGAAAAGAGAGAGAGAGAGAGAGAGAGAGAGAGAGAGAGAGAGAGAGAGAGAGAGAGAGAGAGAGCAGGCAAATAACTGGATTTTTACTGCAGCAGAATTCATTCACTTTTATAGTGCACTCTCCTTTTCGATGCTCGTCCTCCTCCCCCCTCTCTCTCGCTCTCTCTCTCTCACACACACACACACTCTCTCTCTCTCTTCTACCCCCTTCCTGCATTAATAGGGACGAGACAATATTACACTAGCTGCTCACTGTAACTGCCTCTAGTGAGTGGTGTGCTGCACTCACTTTCTTTCTCTCCCTCTCTTTCCCCTCCACATCCTCAGGTCTTTGTCTGAGCCTGCCTTGTTTACCTGATTGTTCTGTCCTTTTCGATCCCTCCATGAAAAAAAAAACAGATTTATGGCCTCCTCTTCTTCTCCCACCCCAACCTCCTCTCCATCTTTACATGTCTTTACACACACTCACACTCACACACACACACACACATAGAGCAGGGGAGAAGTGGCAGAGGGAGCATTGACATAATTGTGCATCGCATGAATCTGAGTGCGGTCGGAGGGGGCTGCAGCAGTGTGTGTAGCACGCACATAGGCTGATTGAGGAGATCTAACATTAGTACGGACACTGCACTCTCGGGAGGCAATTAACACACACACACACACACACATGCTCATACAAACACACAGACACACACACGGTGCTGCGCCACCGTACGTCAGAGAGGAAGGGGGGGAAGATGGATCCCCAGTATTCCTCTCTTTCTCCCATCTTTCTGTCACTCACACACTCTGCCCAGGAGAGGAAAAAAAGAGGATGGTTGTTGCAGGTGGGGGGGGGATAGGGATGGAAAGAGGAGGGAGGGAAAAGGGGGTGGGGGGGTCTGCATGTTCACAGTGGCCTAATTAGGGAGAGGATTTGAATGAACACTGACTCTAGCGTCAAGCAGATCAATTTCAAGATTGCCAGCTTAAGGAGAGGATGGTTGGAAAAGCAGCAGAGCGAGAGGGGGGGCGGCGGTGGATGGGGGGGGGGTATATGAGAGGGGAGCTGTGTTTGGACCCCCAGACATGGCACAGTGAGACTGGGGCATCTTCTCACCAGTGTGGTGTCAACAATCAGCCCCTGAGGATGCTGACTCATGACTCAAAGCCGCCCATATGTTGCACGAAAATAAGTTGGAGGCATCTTTTTTGCCTCCTGTGTTTTCATCTCAGCCTCGCTCTCCTCCTCAATTCTCCCACCAACCCACCTCCCCCTCCTCTTTTCTCTCCCCTTCATCACCCCACTGCACCTGCACAAGGTCATATTGTGCACCCCCCCCACCTCCTCAATAATATCTGATTATCAAGTGGAATAATTGCACATACAGCTGGTGTCGGCGCCTGGTTCTTCATTTGTATTGCAATGTTGATAATCCCACATCTATTTCTCCCCTCTGCTAAAATTTCTGCCCTTTTTTTCCCTCTCTCTCCCCGCAGACTCCTCAGACTCCTCCCTCCTCCTCCCTTCGGTTTCTCTCATCCTCTCCCTCCCCCCCGGTCCTCTATGCTCAGTTCGGTGTGTGTATCCTCTTTCAAAGGGCGCAAGGGTGGGAACAAGTCGTCCAACAAAGCATGTTACAGCGCAGACATGACTTGTCCGTCGGAAAGCGAGAAAATCGTGATAAACTGCGGGGGGGTGCGGCATGAGACCTACCGGAGCACCCTGAAGACGCTGCCCGGCACCCGCCTGTCGTGGCTCACCGAGCCGGACGCGTTCAGCAACTTCGACTACGACCCCAAATTAGACGAGTTCTTCTTCGACCGCCACCCGTCCGTCTTCTCCTTCATCCTCAACTACTACCGCACCGGGAAGTTGCACTGTCCCAACGATGTGTGCGGCCCCCTGTTCGAGGAGGAGCTGGCCTTCTGGGGCATCGACGAGACGGACGTGGAGGCGTGCTGCTGGATGAACTACCGGCAGCACCGGGACGCGGAGGAGGCGCTGGACAGCTTCGAGACTCCGGAGCCGGACGCGCCGGACGACGACCCGGCGCTGGGCGGCGCGGACGGAGACCTGAAGAGACTGTGCATGCAGGAGGACGCGAGGAAAGCGGGCTGGTGGAAAACCTGGCAACCCCGAATATGGGCTCTGTTTGAGGACCCCTATTCCTCCAAATATGCCCGGGTGAGTCCCCCGCCTCTGCTTGTTTAACAGTGGGAGGAGGGAGGGGGGGGGAGTGTTTCTGTGTGCTGTTTGTTGCATGCTCCTGGTGTCTCATTGCTCGAGTCATAATAAGTTTGTGCAACTTTTGTCTTTGCCCGCATTAAACCGCGCAGGTCAGCGCAGAAACCTGCAGGCCACCGTCGGTACGCGCCGTCCGTTATAATGCAGCTCCTGTTAAATGGCAGGATACAGACTTTCTGATATTGAATAATTAATGCTGATAGCGTAGGAAAAATGGAAAATTGCACTGAATGGGGCTTTATCTATAGATGAATGGACACTGGCTGGTGAAGGAAACCAAGTTTTTTTTTTTTCCTGTCGAGCACATCACCTTCATGCCTCACACTTGATATATGACATGTTTCAGAGGAGCTGGATTCACACTGAACGCCGCTTTTATTGCGATCATAATTCCTTTCGCCTTTAGCCCCCCCCCTTTGAGCGCCTTTAATACATATCTGCCTCTGAACGCAGCGCCCGCCGCGCTCCCTGCATCCAAACACCTTCATTAGGTCACATTTGTCCGTTTACGACGCACATCAATGCGCCGTATTTCACGTTGGCGCTTATTTATCGGAGCACCCGCGCCTAGGAGGCTCACACGACGCCGAATCGTCTTGTTGAGGTGCATGTATTTCCCCACATTTGCCCTTGGTAGTGCTACAGTCTGCTCTTTTTTTGCCAGTCCCCCCCCTCCGTCCCAGTTGAACGCTACATGGCTTTTACGCACGGGTTTATTGCCGTTACGCATTCACTTGCTGCTATGTTGGGACACCCTTTATTGTTTTCATGTAAATAGTTAACGATTTACTTCTTAAAAGCAAACGTTTGATGGCATTTGATCATACAGGTGTATGAGTAACAAGTACCCCTGACTGTATTTTTGATCTGTGGCACATGAAAACAGTTACAGTGGGCATGTGGGCTCTTTTTTTCTCAGACCCTCCAGTTGGAGCCGAATCCAGCTGTTTGATCGCAGCTGCTTTGATTCCTGTTGTTTTGTGTATCCCCTGATACAGTTTGATCGTCTTTGTCTTGCACCCTGTCAGGGATTTTTGTTAGTGCTGTTTTTTTTTACCTGTTTTGAGGGTGTGTGAGGACCCACAAATGCCATGAATGCATGCACGCTTTAGGTGCACATGCAAAACCAGACAGTCAGCAGACACCTGCAGTGGCCAAATCATGCCATCACACCGAAAATAGCTGAATGTCTGTGAAAAAAAGGGAAAAAAGAAGATCAGAAATAAATTACTGCACACTCAGCAACACATACTGTATCTACAATCATAGATAAAGATAATAGCTGCACACGGAGGCTCTTCCCCCACACACACACACACACACACACACTTCTTCAGGCAGCAGGTATAGATCTCCTTACTTGGATTCAGTTCCCTCCAAAGGAAGAGGAAAGTGTTGGGCTATGATGGACAGATAGTCTGGTTTAGGCCACCTGATCCGCCTCTCTGGACTTGGGAACAGGCAGGAAGTGCTTCTCTAAATGTCACTCTCATCCCAATCGGATTGATTTCTTTCCATCTCAGCCCTCTCTCCCCCTGCTCCGTGCAGCAGAACAGCTCATGGTGGGGTAGCCCTCTGCAGAACGTGCAGATGTTGCACGAGAGGGAGACGGCTTCAGGGTTTGGATTTTCAAATCACATCGAAGATACGGCGAGAGCCAAAAAAGACGCTTTGAACGTTCATGTAAACAGAGGTGGATGTGGTGCCGAATTCAGAATTCTACAGCAGGAGGAGATTTGCAGCATTGCCACACTATTCGATTCAAGCTACTGTACCTGCTGCCTGGCTGCTAGAATGCTGTGGATTATGTAATGTACAGTTTTACACCACATACGCTGGTCACACCGGCCAAGCTCTCATGAATCATACAAAAACCGACGTCCCCTGAGTGTAATTGTTGCAGATGGCGGTGTTGCTGAAGCCACTTTGGGGTTATGCAGAGTATAGAGCAGGTAGCCGTGGGATTCATTTCGGTGGCTGCACAACACCGGCTCTATTTGTGGGTGAACGCAGCCTCTTTTCTCTCTGTAGGTCTAATATGCCGGAGCTATACGTCAAACAGCGTTGTGACCCAGATCACTCGTTTTTTTTTCCCACCCTCGCTCTTTCTAAAAGTATCCTGTCCAACGTGGCAGAACCTTTTGGTCCTTTCGGTCCTGAGAGATGCAAATTTTATGTGGAGAGAAAAGAGACGGAGAGAGGATAGGACAGGGAAAAAAAATGAGATGCTGATGTGGAAATACAATGAGACAGATGAGAGAGAGACAGAGGGAGGAAGAGGGAGACGAGAGGAAATAAAGGGAGACAGGGGGGAGAGACGCTCCTCTAATGATTTAAGGGTTTTTTGTTTGCGTGGCTGTGATGTAACGCATCAGCAATCAATGTTTTGATCAGAGCGTTCGACACACACGCAGGGCTTTTGACAAAAAAAAGAGAAAAAGGGACAAAAAAAACAAAACACCTCCTTCCCCGCTCATGATCGTGTGTGTGAGGCTCGCTTGTGGATCCACCGTAGCAGCACACACATGTACAAACACACACATGCTGGTGTCTGTGCTGGCTTTTCTGCTGCAGTAGACACGGGAGAGAGGAGGGGGTGCGCTGGAGGAAGAGAAAAGAGGTGGAGGAGGGTGGGAGTGAGATGGATAGATGGAGTGTGGGAAATGGAGAAGGGGTGAGATAGTGGGGAAAAAACAGAGGGAAAGGGGGAATGAAGTGTGCGTGTGTGTGGGGGCTCGAGAGGGGCACGGAGGGAGATGGAGAGGAGGAAAAGGGGGTTTCGAGATAAACAGGGGAGTAAGGGGACAGCCACAGAGAGAAAGACGCCTGATGGTGGGGGTGGGGGACTCTTGTCTTAGCATCTTCGATTATCTGTGAAGGCTTGAGCCATCCAATCTTCCGCCCTCCTGCCTGCCTATTGATTGATAATCAATTGATTATCTACTCTTTTTGTGTGTTTTTAAAGCCATTCTCTTCCTCTCTCGTCTCTTAGAATATGAGAATGCACGTAGGCTTATTCTATCGCTGACGGATGGTAACATGACTGGTAACACGTTGCTAAAATTTATGGATGCATATGTTTCTTTTTGATGAGGTGTTATACAATACCATTTACATATGATTTCTTTATTGATCTTTTCTGGGTTAAAATGAATGTTGTGGTGCAGCTGAGATGACTTGGAGCTGTTAAATTATGGTTGACAGATTTTGATCATGGCCCATGTTATGCCCCCTTGCTCAAGGTTTCTTCTTTCTTTTTTTTTTTGGCCTACTGTTTTAAATTCTAACCTGCCTGAGTGACAATGATCTTAATTGAATAATCATCGATCCTCCAGTATCATTGAGCTATGGTTATTGTCCGGTCATTGTTCTGTTATTGATGTGATTGTCACTCTATATGAGGTTAAGATGGGGAAGATATTGTTTGATAATCACAGTTAGGGATTAATGGATGGGATCCTTGTAAAGTGGCACCATTAGCAAAGGGAATATTGAACATTTCAGTGTTGTTGAACATGGTATAAGTTAAACACAGGAACATACAGCAAAAAAGCTTTATTGGACATCAACAATCTGAATGGATTGAAGGATTGTGATGCACAGTACTTTAATTGGGTGTACATTTTTGCAGAAATACAAATACGAGATGCAGAATTTTCTTCTCTTTTAAAAAGTGACCTTAAAAATGAGAATGTGTCTCTGAAATTCACTGCAGACTATCTGGATGTGCCCGTGATGTGGTCCCTCTGTCCCACAGGTTTAGCTGTGTTTTGGTCACTTCCAGTTTCGCACCAGAAGGGCACAGTTGTCTTTGTCAGCAATCTCCTGACAAAGCACCATTTGTAGCTCAGCATGTACAAGATGCCCCTTTGCCCCCTCCAAATCGGACTTTGTGTGCCCGTATTTGATTCGTTTATGGAGTCCAGAAACCCCCCCCACTCCACACACACCCCTCCCTCCCTGAAGGTCATCTCTTGTGGTTCATTGTTTGCCGTTCTTTTCCACAGTGTTCAGCGCTGGAGTGCACGATGCTGTCATAAACACAAATGTGACCTGCCACTGCACCGGACGGCCTCAGAACAGGTCGTCTCTGGGTAGAAAATCACTGTGGTGGACAGAAAATAGAAAAAAAGAAGATGTATTGATGGGTGTTAGTGTATATATAGATAGGGTGTCGGGCGGAAAAGATCGGAAGAGGGTTTGGGTGACATTACCATTTTTGTCGGGGACATTGCATCATATTTTCACAGGAGAAGATCTTGTGACTGTGAGGATGAGTTCTGTGGAAAGACAAAAGTAAGGTTTTTATTTATCCAACTAGCCTTTAAAAAAAAAAACACCTGTCTCGGTAAGGCGTTACATCTCATTTTCAATATAGCACGATGTCCTCTTTTGAGTTTAACCAGTATCAGACGCCCATTTTCACCATATACTAGGTCACTTCTAATTTTGAATAGTCTTGTGAGATTTTTTTGCACTAGTTTTGTTTGCCCCAGAGCCACGTAGTTCCACGTTACAGCACCTCCCCACCTTTGTCCTCTTAATAGGAACTATGGCTGAGGCGTGTTCTTTGTGCAGGTCCCAGTCTATCACAGCAAACCAGTGACTCTACATTGCCGTATTCATTTTATTTGTCGTGTTTACCCGTCCTGCTCCAGGGAGAAGTAACATCACAGCTACCCCCATCATTACTTGTATATTAGAAAGGTGCAGCAAAGACATCCTTCTCCTTAGTGTGCAAACACCCTATTTTGAACCTCAAAGATTCAACTCCCCTCACCAGAGTCTCGCCGTCAGTGAAATCGAGATGCTTTCTCATTACTTTAATGGCGCTCTTTTGTGGACCTAAAGGTCTTAAGTAAAATTAAACTTTTACTTTAAGTAGCATTTGGTTCGGCATTCATGCTTTCAAGTTGTCTCCACACAAACCCTGACCCTGCTGAGGGCCTATTTCCCACTCCCATTCTTGCTCCTTTCCCCATGGGCAGTGTCTGAAAATAGCAAAGAGAGGGAAAGGAGGCCTTAATTTCTGTTCCTCCATTACCGTTGAGAGGATGAGACGACATACTTGTATGACCATTCAGTGCACAAGCAATACTTCGAAAAGTCTGAAAATTGCTGAAGCACCAGACCTGCCTTGACAGAGGAAAAAAAAAAGCACGAAGGGAGGTGTTCTAAGGTGCTTACACACTTTATTAAAGTAAACTGTTTTCCTCTAGCAGGAGCTGCTGGCAGGGGCGTGATAATTAGTCAGCCTGCCGCTCCTCTGCCTGCAATTGGTAAATGTATCGTCTTCTGTTTCAATTTTCCCAGACAAGGTTTTGTACCGCAGGCCTTCTCGTGTTGTGTTTGCATCCTCGGAAGTCACAGTCCCTCTGTTTGCTGCCTTGTAACTTGAGCGCTGTCTGTTGGCGATACTTTGCTGGATAAATGCTTGATGTCCCATAACAAGGGCAGAGACATGATCTCTGTGTTGCATAAGTGAGAGGCACTTTAAAGGGGGGAAAACAGAAAAAAAACCCAAGACGAGTTAAAGAAAGAGCTGAATTTGAGAAGTGTTCCCGTGTTCAGATTTATCACTGGCCATCGCTATTACACTGTTAAATGGATAGTTTAGCATTTTGGGAAATACACACATCTAGTTGCTTAGAGTAAGATGAGAGGCTTGATACCACTTTATGTCTGTGTCGTAATGATGCAGCCGCAGACAGCAGCTGCTTAGCTTAGCTCAGCACAAAGTCTGGAAACAGGGGAAACACCTAGCCTGGCTCTAAAAAAGCTGAGGTGTAAAACCAAAAAATTGCCGTTTTACAGAAGTTATTTCTCTGCTGAGGACAATAATTTCCTGGAGTCTCCTGGTTGCTTGGCAACTGCTTAAAGAAAGAATCTGATTGGCCCTTAACCCACCGAAACACAGCGAATGTAACATTTTCACATTGTTCTTACAGTTATAATGGGTTAATTAGTGAGCTTTAGAGGTGCTGAGCTACATTTGGACTCAGCTAAACTAACCACACAGAGTACACTACAAAGTGAAAGTGGTATCGATCTTCATAACTAACTCAGCAAAAAGGCGTATTTCCTAAGATGTCAACCCACTGCTTTAAGTATTGCAGTATGTTTCAGACAGGAGCTCTTAACATGTGCGATTATGTTGCAAAAACTGCTTCCGCATCACTCCAACTACCTTTCTTCTTCTCTTTATGTCCTTCTCAGCCATCCTCCTCCTCTTCCCGAGCCTCGGTCGATTCAGCCATGCTGGTTAAGTGCTGAATCAGTGCCCCTCGCCAATGCACAGACAGTCAATTAGGTGGACCTTGTGGTAAACACTGGACTTTTTGCTCTGATGCTCCAGAATCAAACTAATTCACTCCACTGGCATGGTGGAGAGCTCACGCGGTGCCAGAGCCGATTACAGTTGTGGGAGTCTGAATTCTCTAAATGGGGCAAAATCTTGTCGGATCACACAAGAGAGCGGTGCATTGTGTGCTATAAGCACATGCGTATGTAAACAAACAAGTACACCGTGTGCACACAACTTGACAGAGAAAAAAAAATATTTTAATTGCGTGCTGAATCAAAAGTACTTTCACTGCATCAAGATATTTAATTATTCATAAGCGATATCCAGCACATGCTGTAACTAACGGCAGGCTTAATGTGGTATAAAAACACATTTACCCACTTCCATTACAACATGCATCTTACATCTGACCCCTTCAAACACCTGGTTGGCCATAAATCACTTTCAGTGCACTCACCTTTACACACTGGCCCATACTCTGTAAGTGTAGCTGCCCATAAACCATTCTGCTCAGCGCTCACGCGTACAGCACACACATAAATCACTTCATCTGACACGCCTCCGCATGTAACCCCGCAGATCACTCTCACACATGTGAACGTCCGAAATTTGTGGGCTTAACAAAGGCACAGACCAACAAACTGAATGTAAATTAACCATCAAATACATTGCAAGCTGGCTTTTCCTTATTTGGGCTGCAAACTAATAAATATTTATATTTTTGATTAATTTAGTTTTTTTATTAATCTGTTTATTATTTAGAAAATGAAAAATGTGAAAGGTGAAAGGTATTTATTTTATGTTAACTGTTATGTTAACTGATTTAGCACAAATGATGTCAGAAAATGAAATATTATTAGTATTTCTTTAAATGAAAAAAGCTAAATTTTTCTATGCAATCATTTCCAGCCTCATCTTTTCCAGGACAGAAGCTTATCATTATTTATTCCTTACATAATCATCAGAAAATAGTTAAATATGACCTCAGGGTGAATTTGTTCGGAGAATAAAACTACAAATTTTTGTTTGATTAATGATTATCAAAACAGTGTTCAACTATTTGATTAAAAAATGCTAATTGCTTTAGCTCTACTGATGACAAATTTCTCGATTTATTATTAAAACATCACGAAATAGCAAAAAATGTCCATCACAATCCATCACAGAAGTCTGACCAACAGGCAAATATCCAAATAGATTCAAGTTACTATCACAGAAAGCTACGAACACCCTCAGGTAGGCACATTTAAGTAGCTGAAAACAATTATTAGCTGAGGGCCAAAGGAGATGATGGTGAAATATGTCTCTGATTTATACTCCTCCTGAAGAAATCACAAATCACACAGCTAAGGGATAACGGTTAGCGCGGTGTTTTTAACACATCTGTGTACGCTTGGCCGGCCACGTGTCGCTCCTCTGTGGCACTTAAACAGTCAAACTGTATCCCTGCTCATTGCCTTTGGAAGATGACACTGGGGGGCGTCGCTGGAACAATTCCTGTGTGACCATCTGTTTCCTTGTGATTGTCCCTCCTGTTCAAGTGGCAGCGGAGTGGAGGCACAGTGAATGCCTACTTTAAATGGAAACGTGATCTAGAGAGGTGTGTGACTGTCCGACTCGGGAGTGGATTTGGATGGAAATCAGAATATCAGAATGGCCTGCGGAGGGTTTGCGGATCGGGACGTTCTCTTAAAAAAAAAAAAAAAACGAAACTTTACACTGTTCTGTGAAAGTCTATGAGCAGCGTGGCATAGATGGGTTGTTAGTTTGATCCGTGCAGTGTTCTTGTTTGCCAAAAAGTACCTTTGCGTCCCATGGCATTTCATTTTATCTTTTGTAATGGAGCTATGAGGCAGATTACAAACCGTTACTGAAGCACAGACAGACAAAGACAGAGGGAGAAAGGACAGAGGGGATTTAGAAAAAACGAGGCAGCACTGAAGGTGGTCGGTCATTACGGCTATTAGAACGGGGAAAGCTTTGCCAAACTTGCTTTAGGTGTCTAAAGCGATACAAGCAGGACAGGGAGAGGATGGATGGAGGAAGGAAGGGATAAAGGGAGGGTCTACTGAGTAAGGGGAGGGCGGTGGGGGGGAGGCTGCGTCGCAAGGACGAACGCACATAGTATGCTGCAGTAATCTGGAGTGAATACAAAGCAGATGAGAGGGAACGGACACGTGTACGGTTCACTCACCTGCACACGGTATTTGTTTGTCTTCAGGAGTGTTTGACAGGACTGCAGTGGGAATTAAATGAAGAGGACCTGAACGCCGCAGAGCAGATACGACACTGTGACGTGTCGACTGGAGAGCAGCGTGTGTGTGTGTGTGTAGGAGTGCACACCGATTCAACTGTAGCGTGTCAAGGAGTTGAGTCATTCAGGGAACGTCTGAAACAGAAGTCTGCATTGTGGATTGAAATTTTTACCAGGATCGCTTCCAAGACCATTGACCTCAGAGAGTCGGCGTTTCTAGCAATCAGAAAATAAAGTATTAGGATTACCCAGAGCAGAAGCTAATTATATCTCTAAGTTCAGCGCTGCATCCCTCAAAACCTCCATCGCTCCTCCTCCCTCATCTTCCTGTGTATTCAGGTGTGTGATGAGCCTGACGCGAACGTATTAGACTCGCATAGCATGTGGCCACGTGTTTTGCACGTATGCCATCATGCAACACATGCAGCCGTCCCGTTACGTTCCGCCTCCCATGCCCTTCATTATCCCGCAGTGTCCCGCGTTGGATGCTGGGTGACCCCTAGCAGAGGCTCGCAATATGCTGCTTTAACATGCCTGCTCTGGATCGGATACCGGAGTCCTCCGCCTGCGTTGATTGCATTTCCCTCGGGGGGGGCCGCAGTTCCTGTGGAACAGACGGAGGGGAAGAAAGGGTCACATGCATTTGATATCTCCAACCACTAGTGGGTTCTGCTCGTTGTCCGTCTCTTATTATCAGCTGTCATGGATCCCCTCTGCAATATAAGCTGAGGGGCCTGCAGTTTGAAATCTAGACTGTTCTGCAAAGGTAGACCCTCCACAATCAGAATATGTCATGTTAATGCAGTAAGAGGACTGCCAAGGCTTCCCAAGTTTTTTAAACAATGTTACTCATGTAGCACCAATGTCCTCCGAGTTAATCGGTAGCCTAACATTGCAATATACAGTATATTAAGTACAAGTGATAACAGGTCAAATTTCATACTTTTCTCAATTTTATATCATTATATCATAATTGAATACCTTTAAACCTGCAGTAACTGTTTTTTGTGGCTGGCAGGCTGCGAACACAACACTGACTCGTTAGCAGGCAGCTGCTTATTTACACGTATAAGGCAACATTAGCATTCATTTGGACTAATGCTTATGCCCATCTGATTGGATGTAAGTCTCCTTTTACTCTCTCCTTTATGCTCTTTTTAGCTATGCTTTTGGTCTCTGCCAGCTTCTGAAGGAAAATATTCACGCTAAATGTTTTTTTGCTGATACCAGTTGCTTCTGCAGCTGAGTGAGCAGTTACAGCGAACAGAAACAGTAAAGTTGTGGGCGTTAAAACCAAAACAATGAGCTGAAATAAAAATATTGTTTACAGCCACTTTAAATTCAACAGTATATGATGGTCATTGGTCATCATTTTCTGACCTGTGACCAGCTTAATGAAAGTAATACATAACTGCCGCAGTCATTTGCTCTCCATGTGGTATTAACTGTATTTAATGGACAGACTGAATGCTGAAACTGTGGCTATCATTCTTTCATTTCACAGACCATGCCAGCATAACTTCAACCCACCTCACATGAAGAAGCCTTGAGGTTGAGGGTCATAAACGGCTAAAAGCCACTGAAATAATTCATAATTCAACAGAGAAAAAAACACAGATTCTGCGCTGCTTTCTCTCTCTCTCTCTCTCTCTCTCTCTCTCTCTCTCTCTCTCTCACTGTATATGCCAGTCTCCGCCTTTCTCCTCAGTTTTCCTGCTTGTCCATTTCACGCGACATGTCCCTAAAGGGAACTCTCTCTCTCTTTTGACATTTTAGTTGTTCTCTTTGTCTTGTTCAAGAGTGTCTGACTGTTATTTTTTTTTTTTAATTTTGGTGGTAATCTTAGCCCAAAGTAGCAAACTCTTCCATTACTCTGCAGTGTTTCTCAGAATATAACAGCGATGATGACAATGGGGATGATGATAGTACAAGTGAAGGCTATTCCTGTAACCCACCCAAGGTTACACTCACGCTGCACGCTAAGTGGCTACTTTGGAAGTCTCTGAGTGATGGCCACAGCCATTCACCTAAGATAATAGATTAATCACCTGATCCCAGTCTGAGCCATTGCTCTCGTTGCCCTTCAGCCGAACGTTTTTTTTATTTCACATCGTTTAAATGTTCATTTTTCATGCCTCATTCATGCGCAGATTTCAGATCATCCTTCAATGTCTTCTTATCATTGCTGACTCTGCAGCCGTGGTCACCCATTTGCTTTGCCCTCTGGGAGAGACTCCACATCCTTGCCGGCTGCCGTTCGTCATACTAATGCTGATCAAACATCACCATAAGGAGCACGAAACGAAAGCTGTCGATGAGAGGAAAAATCCTTTTTTCTCTTTATATCGCTGTCAAGGTCACTCACCCCTGACCTGCCAAATGTTAATGTTTCATGGAACGATCGGCGACCAGGCCGACTGATCACAGTTTGGCTCTCGCTCCTCCACGTTCAGCTCTTTAAACCAGCTGTAGGAGCAGTATTTGGCTTAGTCCTGTCCTTGGTGCCTGAAAGCAGAGGCTAACGCAGTGGTTGTCATGGTGACAGAGAGCCAGGCAGGGCTGTGGTAATACTGTAATGATAAAGCTCTTCTGGATGGTGCCGCAGTAAACACAGCGCCACTAGGGTCCCGTTAAGGAAGAGCGCAGCGCACCGCCGTGCATGCAAAAACGCCCGTAGGGCTAATATCAGCTCCGACAATCTCTCCTTGGTTATATCACTTACATTCCTGCTCTCCCAACACCTCCTCCTTTCCTCCCCTCTGCCTCTTTATTGCACCCCCACTCACGCGGTGCCCTGCTCTCTCTCCCCTTGATTGGTGAGATTCATGTCATTGTCTTCTCTCCTCCGCTCATCCTTTCATCCCCTTTCCCTCCATTCCTTTGCTCTCTCTCCTTCATTCACCCATCGAAAAAAACACAATCAACGCTCTCGATCATCAACTTCCTCTCGCAGTTGCTCTTTCTCTCTCTTTCTCTCTCTCAAAGGCTCCTTCTCATCTGCTCCTCTCTCTTTCCCTCTCCATGTCTAACTCCCGCTCTTTTAAATTTATGTTGATGATCTTTCCAAATCTAATTTCAGAGTCTAGAGAGCGAGGGAGACTTGGGCCTTGAAGGTCATTGGGCTGCAGGTATCACACATGGTAGCTTTACTGTTGGGAATTCAATGCATTAAACTTCACACCAATATTACAGTGAGCCTCTGAATCATATATTCAGAGCCATTAACATGGCTGTTCATACCGGCACACACACACACACACACACACACACACACACACACACACACATAAATACCTTCATGTTGCAGTGAGGAGAGAGATGGAGGGAGAGGACGGAGACAAAGTGCCTGAGAAGGTAAATAAGTGTGAAGTGACAAATTGCTACTCCTCCTTTTATCATCTTCCTCCACCTCTTCCTTTCTTTCTCTCCGACTCTCCGCTCATCCCTCTCCATCACCTCAATGCAGAGCTCATGTAGCTACCACTCACTATCTGCTATCAGCAAGTGTGCACACACACCTCCCGTGCCCATAGGCTGTTTGTCTCGATCGCGCTGTGAGTCATGTCCACACACACACACACACACACACACACACTCACACTTGTGCCAGGCCCTTACACACACACACAATATTACGGACTCATCCCTACCTGTGCGCTACATGTAAATTTGATGAGCAGCTTTAAGTACATTTTACTAATGTTGAAGCAGTGGGAGTGCTTCTCCATCGCTCCTCACACACACAGCAGATCTCAGCTTGACTTGCTGCTGCATATTTAAAAAGGACTGGCTGCTGTGACGGAGTGATCAATATTGATTTGTTCAGATCTACAGTGTAATCCACTGCGCTCTGCCATCTCGAAATACTGTAACATTTAATTAGTGAAACCATGAATGAACCTTTTCATTTCATCAGCTGTCATTAGTGAGTTTCTCTGTACCGAGTTCCTCCTCACTGTTCCACCCACATTTTGTGCCTTAGTCTCACACAGATGTGTTATTTCCTGTGTGTACAAGATTTCCCACAAGAGTTCCCACCGGACACCAAAGTGTAATTTAGTGAAAGATGGCGAATCTGCAAATCAGGAGAGGCTTTGCGGTTGCATCACAAATCTCTGAAGCCTTCGCAATATTCATACTGTACCCGCCAGACAAGAAAAGACGGAGCGCTTAGAAAATAATGTTTTGGTGTGGGAGTATGTTAATTCAGGGATGTCTGAGTAAAAAATAATAGTTCAGGGCTCATTGTTTGGATATATATCAGTATTTAAAAATGATACAATGGTCTGGGTGAAATCTGATCCAATTTTCTGTATTTATTTTGAGCTGCATTTATCAATGGCTGACTTGTGTTTTCTCTTTACTTTCTGCCTGCCCTGGCTGCAAGATAACCTCTCACAGTATTTTTATACAGCAGGAAACAAAACAGTGCATGGGACATAGTTTAAACTGTTAAAATGTTTTCCTGGGAATCATGAGCCTTATGACTAATGTGCAGAGCTCCATTTGGTTGAACATGAACATTATTTTGACAGTATCTAATATATGCTGTGTTTCAAGTGTCCGCCCAGTCTAAACACAACTTTTTTTTCAGTTCTCTCACTATACAGCTGGCAAATTTAGCAATGCAGTATATTTTTTTAAATCTGATTGTGTTGAACATTTTAAAAAATAGACCTCCACAGCCAACCACGTCTGTATTAGAAACTCACTTTGGGAATTAGCGTCATCATATGGCTGTATTTGACATTATAATACATGTTGCCTACTACAGCTTTGAGTTGGATTCATTCATTTTGATGTTTCTCTGGACAAGATTCTAACATGTTCTGTTATGTCGGAAAAATATACACAGTCCCTCTGGTTGACAGAAATCGCTTTTGTGGCTAAGGCCTGTCATTTACTATTAGCCTTCAATCTCCTGATAGCTTTCCCTTTTATTCTTCTCTTCTCAGTTTTATAGTCATCATTTCTTTTTGCGCTATCTGTCCTCTTCCTTGTCTTTTCAGTCCTCTTTTCATGACACAGTTACATCACTTCGAGATCATCAGAACAAGCCACCTTAGCTTATCTTGGGAAAAACATAGGTCAGCACACTTGTCTGCTGGCGTTTGAAAGATGCCCACTATGTTGGCACTCTGCCCTCACTTTCTCTCACTTTTATCATGCTCTGTCCTTTCTTCTGGATTGCCGCAACTTTTCCCTTTGTGCCTCTCTACGTGTGGATCCACATCGTCTGGTCTCCCTCCCACCTGTCCGCCCCCCTCCTGTGTCTCCACCTGTGTGGCCTACATAGAAGATACGTTGTTGCTGCAGTTTTGTACATGTGTAACGGCTGCTTCCTTCAGGTCTAAAAGCAATGCAGCGTGAAAAAAAACCTCACACTTCTAATCGTCCTCAACATTTCAGCTTCATTACTTTCTACGAGTACAGGTGCTGCTCATCTTTTCTGTCTAACTGTTATTGTGTTACTTGCATCCTTAATGTCATTGTAAGGAATAATGGCAACATTAACAGGAAAAAAAATAGCACTTAAGGGCAAAACTCTCCTCGTTGCCCTGATTTGTAAATGTGATGGTTTTCTGGTGCACAGCCAATGAGGGAGCATCCTGAGCAGGTCCCGCTGGTGCTATCCTGCTTCCCTGGGACAGGGGGGCTGGTATGGGGGTAGACGTAGGAGGGTGATTGAGAACCTCAGAGTGTGTGTGTGTGTGTGTGTGTGTGTGTGTGTGTGTGTGTGTGTGTGTGTGTGTGTGTGTGTGTGTTTTCATGATACAGAGGGGGAGAGCACTGCAGCAATCTGAGAAAGTAGGTCAGACACCGACTAGCGAGAAACATAGCAGAGAAGAAAAGAGGTAGGGAAAAGAGATGGAGATGGAGAGCAAAAAAGGCATGAGAGAAGAGGGGTGGGTGGATTGGTAGAGGGTTGTGAGAATGACAGAAAATAGAGAAGTCGAAAACTTGGAACAAGCCCGATAATCTAAATTGTCAAACCACTTGGCGAAACAGAGAGATTATTTATTAAAAAAAAAAAAAAACACGGCACCTTCATTGCTCCTGTGAGGGAACTTCTTTACAACAAAATATCACTACTAACACAACCATCACTCTGCTAATTGAACAACAAACCAATACCAGTAACAACAATTTAAAACCACAGATTGGACATTGACTTGTACTACGTCGCTGACTTTCCTGGAAGGTCACTTCTGTGGCTGAACGCTTGTCAGCTAATCTCCTCAATAAATACAGTGGCTCAGAGACTTAAGTCTTCTGCTTAGTCTGTTTCTGTCATGGAGGCACTTAGAGAAAATATGTGTAGGCTCTCATCCAATTTCCAATTCAAAGTAAATCTGGGAGGGAGAAGCGAGACCTTTTTGAGAAAAATAACCAAAACTGCCCCCCCCACCCATTTGCTTAGTTATAAAGCTTCCTCTTATAAGTATGTTGCTCTTGATATTACATAAGTGCATATTGTCGAAAAAACACGATGACATGCACAATACACTGTAGGCACTCAGGCTCCTTATATATATGGGCTCCACTCAAGTATGAATTACCTTTCTCTTTTGCTCTTCAGGCCATGTCTGTGTTTTATTATTTATTTGATAAAGCACAAAGTATACTGCATCTATAAATACACTGCAGGGCTTGTAGGAATGGGCTGCAACAGGGAAAGACAGTGCATGCATGTGCGTGCAGTAGCCACGCACACACTGGAGTTTTCACGCTACTGTAATTGATTCAGTGACAAGTGAATGGGCTACAGTAGAATAATAAGCTTGGGTACATATAGACAGTAAGCACGCAGATCATACAGATGGCCCACGCTAAGAAAATTTCCTTTGAGTGATGAAAAAGTGAGCACATCTGAAAGACAAACAGCGGAGATCTCTGTGGTGGGACGCTGTTATAACGTAGCTCATTTTTTTTCCTTTCTGTCCGGGAAATTTACCCAGAGGACAAAGTTTTGAAAGTGAGCAAGCAAACACAAAGCTGTAAGGCATTGTAATATAGAAAAGATGCCACTTGTGGAAAGGATACCATTACAGTAAGATGTGGAGGGAAGAAGAAGAAGCAAATGGCAATCACTTTAATATTATCTGTTTTCTTTTCTTTGTCACAGTAAAATGGCAGTTCAGCAGATTAAGCATGTAATGAAAAGCTCAAATTTACTTCAAGGACAAGATACTTCATATTTTTGACACACACATTATTTACATCCTCTTGTAGAAGCAGGTAAATAGTAGTTTGGAAAATTATTATTGACAGACTATCACTGGATTGGATAACTCATATTCTACTTATCTTGGAAAAAATGGAGGCAGACCCATGACTTAGCTTCCAGGACTTGTTTAAAAAACATCAAGCACAGGAAATAGTCTTAATTCATACAAGAACAAATCATTTCAAGGAGCAGCAAGAACAATGAAAATCTTTTATTATCATATTAATTTAACTCTGATTTGAACGGGAAACTCAAGTAGGCTGTGACTGATGTGATGATGAAGTAATGGGTGCTGCTACCCGGAGCACCTGCAGCTTTGCTTTCAACCATAAATCAAATGAAGAGGCAGGCTGCTGTCGCGGAAGCTGTATGTGAAAATGTATTAATGTTGTAAAAAAAAGGCAGTTATCTAAATATCAGAGAGGAAATATGTCAAAATAACATAAACAGAGTCTGCAGGATTTTCAAAACAACAAAATACAGGTATTGTTAATATTACAATTACTGTCATATTTGATATTAAACTCAGAGCACTATTAATAGTTTGATCAACTTATCACTTTAAGTCATCATTTCCTGATGGCACACAATGTGACACGATACTGACGGCACATCTATTTTCATGGCTTCTTCGTTCATCACAATCATTTATGACTGTCAGATACAATTTGATCAGGCCTAATGGGTGGGATTATCCTCGGACGTTGGTCGCAACGGGTCAGATTGTGCCAAGTTTCTTTTCAGTCCAACATTTTGAATGTGAAGACCTCAGTGTAGATGACCATTACAGAGTGAGAGGTATTGGGTAGTAGTTTTTTCATGCAGTGGGTAAGGCTTTCTGTACATCGCATAGTATTTGATATTTAACTCTTAAAAATGAAGTAAGTAAATACTGTGTACACAGTTGTTTTTCTCTGAAACTTCACCAATCCTCTAGTTTTTATTTACATCTTACTGTGTTCTTTTTACCTTGTTGAATTTTCCTGATTTGCAACTGACTCTTTCTCCTTCCCTCTCGTTCTTTTTCTGCTCTCTCCTCTTATCTTTTTTCTGCTTGCTGCTTTCTTTTCTTTCTTCCAGTATGTGGCATTCGGCTCCCTATTCTTCATCCTCATCTCCATCTCCACTTTTTGCATGGAGACGCATGAGGCCTTCAACACCATCCTCAACAAGACAGAGAACGTCACGGTGGGCAACATTACGCGGGAGGAGATCGTGTACGAGGTGGTGACTGACAGCTGGCTGACGTACGTGGAGGGCGTGTGCGTCATTTGGTTCACCATTGAGGTCCTGCTGCGTGTCACCTTCTGCCCAGACAAGTTAGAGTTCTTCAAGAGCACCCTCAACATCATCGACTTTGTCGCCATCCTGCCCTTCTATCTGGAGGTGGGCCTGAGTGGTCTGTCCTCCAAAGCTGCCAAGGATGTCCTGGGGTTCCTCCGTGTTGTGCGATTCGTCCGTATCCTCCGAATCTTCAAGCTGACCCGCCACTTTGTGGGTCTCCGCGTCCTTGGCCACACCCTTCGTGCCAGCACCAATGAATTCCTCCTGCTCATCATCTTCTTAGCCCTTGGTGTCCTCATCTTCGCCACTATGATCTACTATGCTGAACGAATCGGCGCCGACCCAGATGACCCGACAGCCAGTGCCCACACCAACTTCAAGAACATTCCCATTGGATTTTGGTGGGCCGTTGTGACCATGACCACGCTGGGCTATGGAGATATGTACCCGGAGACGTGGTCAGGGATGCTGGTGGGTGCGCTGTGTGCCTTGGCTGGTGTGCTGACCATTGCTATGCCTGTACCAGTAATTGTCAACAACTTCGGCATGTACTACTCTCTGGCCATGGCCAAACAAAAGCTGCCCAAAAAGAAGAACAAACATATCCCCCGAGCACCTCAACCAGGGTCCCCCAACTACTGCAAGCCAGATGCCCTGGCTATGGCTACTGCATCACCGCAAAGGATCTTGGGAAATGTCCTAGGTGGAGTGATGGGGTCTGGAGGCATAGGGGGTGACTGTCCTCTCGCACAAGAAGAAATTATAGAGATCAACAGAGGTGAGAGATTTGTTTTTTTCATGTCTTTTTTTTGAGAACAAAAGCCTCAAACAAACTAAAACGTGAATAAACGCATATGGAGAGTAAAAGAGTGAAAGATGTATTGTGAAGTTCACAGTTTCAAGTTATCAGTATGTATTGTGAAGTTCACAGTTCAAGAAGAGGGAGTACTATCAGGAAGTGATGCATAGTTGATTCTGGATTCACCCTGGAGAAATCACTGGCCCATCAGAACTCATGTGTAATTTATGATCAACTGGTAGGTCCACAGTTGCCTTAAGGCGCCCATCTGTCAGCAAAGAACAAACAGTATGGGAGGAAAATGAACCCAATTATCTATTAAAACAGCTTAATGCATCTCAATTTGGGCTGACTTCACATATTTTCTTTCCGGCGTTAGCAGTAAAATCAGAGGAAGAGGTAATTTGGCTCTCTGTTTGCTCTTTACATGCTGCAGCATCAGGCGTCAGGCACATGCAACAATAATGCACCTTTAATGCATTACTTTACTGCCTTAGTCATCAGTGGGCCAGAAAATATTGGTTTCATTGGTGCTTTTACTACATCCTGTCTGCTTGGCTTTCATCCAGTCTAAAAAGGTTTCTTGTAGGTTGTATCAATAGATTTTCCAGCAGGAAGTTAAATTAGTCAAAATTCTGACAACCGGCTCTAAGATTGCGCTGCAGCATCACCCCCACATGCTCAAGCGCAACACAGAGCAACACACTCGCTTGGTAACATATTTTATCATAATGCCTCAGTGAATGTGTGGGTGACCGCAGTCGTTCCAAATCATTAATGAACATTAGCTGAAAGTTTTACAGGCCAGCTCTCTCATGTCTGAGTGTGCCAATATTCAGGATTACTGTACATATGAAGATGGTGATTCATATCTTTGAATTTAAGAGTCAGCACCAAATTACCAGAGCCTAAAGTGAAAAAGAAAGATTAAAAAAATTCATTTACAGTAATGTGAAATAAAAACAGGCAATCAAATGTGTACATTTATAAAGCTATAATTGGTAAAGATTTGCTAATCTTCCTAATAAATAACCTAAATCACTAAAAGCATCATCATTGGTGACAATTTTATGAAAATGTCCAGATTAACTAATCCAAAGTGATAACAAATCAATTATGTATTCCAGCATTATTCTGTGTTGTTTCATAGTAAGTTTACAATGACCTTGTGATACTGTGTTTAGTCATTTGCCAGTGTTTTAATTTTTCAGAAATAATTGAATTTATTACTGTTAATTGATCTCAAAATACCAAAGTATTGCTTTATTTTCCCGCTCTTACAAAGTAATAATAAAAATAAGAATATACACACAGTATGCACATAATTCCCCTGTATGTGCTTGCTTTTGCTCTCTAGATTCCAAGCAGAATGGTGATGCAGCCTCGGCCGCCCTGGCTAACGAGGACTGCCCCACCATCGACCAGGTGCTGAGCCCAGACGAGAGGAGCCCTATCGGGCGAGGACCTACCCGGGAACGCTACCAGCAGGATCGCGCCTGCTTCCTGCTCAACACCAGGGAATTCCGTGCCACAGATGGGAATGTGCGGAAAGGTACGTTTCACACCGGGAGACGGATACATAAACATGAACATCTTATGTAAACAGAGCAACACAGCAAGATGCCAGGCACAACATACTGTAAACATATATATTATGTAAGTAATATATATGAGTACACATAGGTTTCTGTATGTATGTAAGATCAGATCCAAACATTTAGGAAAGGTGAGTTGGATGGGCGAGCACACATGAAACTGACTTTGGAAGCCCCAGCTACAGACTGAAGGCTCTGGTCACAGCTAGCATCAAAACACACACACACACACACACACACACACTCACACACATACAGTCACACAGTTACAACACATGCATACAGGCTAGCTTCTCTGCTGTGCTCTATTTGTTTCCACCTCTTCACACTCATGTTCTCTGTGTTTCCATCACCGCTTGGTATCATGTTTTGATTTCTTCTGTCAGACGAGATTTTCTGTCCCTCTACTTCTCTCCTTTTTCCTTTCTCTTCTCACCACCTTGCTCACGTCTCCCATCTTTCCGTGGTGTCTGTGGATTTTGTTGTGTGTCCCATGATGTCACATTCATTCATGCCCATGAACGATCTCTGTCTTTCTCTGTCTTCTGGACTCAGACAGTTGACCATGCATTAATTTACTTCTCGTCACTTCTGTTTCTCCCTCTCTGTTTCTCTCTCTCTTGCCTCGCATCGTCCCTTTAATTTCGGTTCCCTCCACCCTCGCCACACCCACCTCCCCCCTTTCCCCCTGTGACCCCCCCCCCCAACCTGCTGCACATTTTACCTCCTTGCCCCCTTTCTCCTTTAACCCCATGCCCTAATCCCCCCTTCTTTTCCTTTCCTGTGCCACACCATAACTCCCCCTCCCTTTTTTTTTTCTTACCCCATGTGCATTATCTCCATGCTCATGAAAACTTAACACCTTGATTCATTTACTACTGCAATCCAACCACCACCACTGCCGCCAACCTGCACCAAAACACTCCCTTACACTCCCTCCAAACTTTCAACACCCCCTGTTGACAACAAACTAGAGGCAGCAGCCCTGGCACCCAGCCCAGACTCCCCTCTGACTGAGGATTGGTATAAGATGGAAGGGTCTCTGTTACAGCAGGACCTCAATGCAAACTCCACCTCATCCTGGATCAAACCATAGACCAGAGGTAACACTGAAGAAAAAGTTAAATAATAAAGGAGCCCGTAGCCTAGTCAAGTTTTGACTGGAAAAAACACACACACACACACACACATTTTGATCAGGCTCTCCATGACATAGCATGTTTTGCAGGTGCACAAATGACACCACAGCAGTACAGCACCCACTTTAACACAGCTGCACACATTATGCATGACTTTGAATCACAGATACACCACCATTTCCACAGTGTTGTGTCTACATGTTCAATCGAGTTTGAAGTGTCACCCGTGAAGAGTCTTTTCTGTGCTTGAAAGTGTGGAAAGTGTGCTGGCAATCTGAAGTGTTACACAAGAGATTGACGCAAACAGTTGAGCTAAGGTTAGGTCATGTTTAAATCTCAATATTAAGGTTTGGGTGGCAAATGGCATTTTAGGGCACATCATCTGATCTGAGAGGTGTTTTATCTAATGAAACCTAACCTCAGCCCAATGTCCTACCTGCATATGAATTTGTGTCTTTACAATTTTGTGAACTCAGCGACAATCTCAACACACAGTACACACAATGCAAAATGAATTTTGGAAAGAAAATGGGTTTGCTCTGTGAAATACACACATACTGTGACACACATATGTGTATGTTTGTGTGTGTGCGTGTGTCTGTGTGAGAGCTCGAAACATGCATACACTCACGAGTGCGAGAGTGCGTCCGTGTGGGCGTGCACCTGTGCAAACACACCCAGCAGCTCGAGTGAAAAATAATCCAGTTGTCGTGTCCTGTGTCAATAACTAATAAAACTACACTGAAGAAGACTGAACGGGAACAGCGGGTCACGTTGTTGTCTGATGTGCCTCTGTGTTGTTGTTGTCTCTCTCTTCAGGTTGTGTCATATCACGCGTGTGTATGTGGGCTTTTTCATTCTTACGTGTTATACACTGCGTCTGTGTCCTCTCAATGCCGTCTGAGTGTTGTGTTTGTGCTGTCGTGTGTGGCTTAATTTTGTTTTATCCTTCTACTGTTTTTTATTCGTGTTACTCCCTACCCCACGGACCTCCGCCTTGGCAAACAAAAGGGCAAAAACACACTGCCATTTTGAAAGGTTTTGCATTAAAAGATATTCTTACTCCAGTTGTGTGTATATGTCTATATATATCTATATAAATAGATGTACACACATGCATAACTGCAGAGCACCTTCAATGGGACTTCTATGCTTGAATACATTTCAGGCTCAAAAATTTATATATTTACATGCATATATGCCATATTTTATGTAAAATAAATTAGCCTGCCTGGACAGCAATCATACAGTTGAGACACTGTGTATTGTGTGACAATCATCTTTCCAAGGCCTAAGGTCACTGGGGTCAGCGGAGCCATCTGGGTCAAGGGATAGTACCTCTTGAAACATGCCACGCTGAAAACAAGCAAATATTTTAAACTGTTAACATGCAATGGCATTCTTCAGCTTTGCGGACAAAGCCAGTTATCACAATACTTCACAAAACATTGTGTTGTGAGCGTGAAATGGATCTGAAATACTACTCCCTAGACCACGTATCTGTGCTTTCAGTGCCTAGTGTAGTCCATAGTTCAGGACCTTTTTGTATTTGTACGGTGGAGACCTGGATAGAAACGGGTTACTATATAAGCTGCACTTGGTGACTGAAACACATACTGACCGGACAGACAGACAAACAGATTTGATTGAAAAGTGGCTACACGCCATCTAAGGTAAGCAAGCCTTGAGCTGTCCAAGCCCTTCACTTAGAGGTCCCTGACGTTGCTTCAGTTTCAATGGTTCTTATGTATAAACTGCAAATTTAAGTGCTACAAAAATCCCTCTTTAAAGCAAATCAGGAGTTAAATGAAGAAAATGAGCGCTGGAGTCACGAGGGTGGCGCCTCTTACAGGGTTTGTGTCTCTTACAGGAAAGGTGTAGTAATTCATACGTTTAGGTTGGGGATCTAAAAATGGTCCTTGTTACTTAGTCAGTCTGCTTTAATGCGACGAGCCTCTCGCACCGAAGAGGAGGAGATCGCACTCGGTGCTTACAGTAAAAAGCAGAGAAATGTGATCTGTCGCTCGCCATCTCTGGAACATGATTCCCAATCATTTGATAACCGGACATGTATGTCCAGCCATATGATAGATAAAATGATGGCTATCTATATATAAATACATGCTATATACACAAATGAGTGAAAAATGGGCTGAATATCAAGACAATTAGCAAAATAACATTGGGTTTACTTAAGATAATGTCTCTTTTTAAATGTCCCCCTTGCTGCGGATAATAAAAGTTCTCCGTCTTGTTTTTAAAGAGGGATTCTCATGCTGTCGAAAACCCATTCTTGTGTGCTTCAGTTGTGATTTATTTCGTAGATACCAGCATAAGATGTCTGTGCCAACTTATTTTATCAGCTTTTCGGTTTCTTCTCTTTGGTTGTTGGCCATTTGATTTCCTACGCACCCGATGCAATATGCATGTCTCACTAAGGTCAAACGGTCAATCACCCCTTTGATTGGCCGCTCTCAATCACTCCTCTAGACCCTCTTCAAGGGCCTCGGTCTTGTTACTCTCTCTGTCTCTTTCTCTCTCTCTTCTTTCCGTCCCTCACTCTATGTGTACAAGTGGTATTTTTTAATTTCTTTGTTTTCTGTGGTTATTTATGTCCTCTGTTTCTAACATGGTGTGTACATCTTTCATTTAGCATTTTCGTAGTGGTTGGTATTATGTGGTGTTTTTGTATTTGTATTTAATGTTAACGTGTTGTGCGAATGCTTTATCTTTTCAATGTTGTGTATGATTAAGTTATATTTATTTTGAATGAACATACTTTGCCGTTGTCTGTGATTATGGTCTGTTTTTCTGTTTAATGACTTTGAGTTCTGTACAACTGTGTTTTGTTGTTTGATGTTTCGACTTCCCCTATGTTCTTCCTGTGTTCTCCTTTAAGTTTTACCAACACTTATTATCTATCTTCTGTGAATTGGACTGATTGCCAACAAATGAATGTGAAAATGGGCCAAATCTCACTGGTTCAGAACATTCTCAAGGAAGAAAAGTTCATTATTCATTACCAAATTCAACCAAATCCACAATATGAACGTTTAAAAAATATTTTTGACCCCAGAATATGGATTCTATTTTTAACTGTTAATACACTGTTGAGGTTTAGAAAAAACTATCCACAAAATGTTATTTATCAGGATGCATTCACTTTTCATCCACATTTCACCCCACCTTTACCTATCGTTTAC
>JBAJHX010000024.1:19335806-19444009 GCA_037176925.1 Amniataba percoides | reverse complement strand
TGTATTCGTCCTTTTATTCTCTCTCCTCTCTGCATGCTGCATGCCGATTTTGACTTTAGCACTAAGAATAGATCTAAGTAGAATCTAAACCTTTTGTCGTAACTTCACATACAGGCTTCCCAACATTATTTTTGTGAACCTTCCTTATGTATACTTCAAATCTGTAGGGCATATATCATCACGAATCAAAGGTAGTTGGAAAAAAAGAGATGCTGCTTAATATTTAACCTGATACAACTTGTGGCATAATATCAGCAGAGTACAAATCTCTCACTTGAGCTGCTGGGACATTCCTGTACTAACAACTGAGATGATATCAAAATAAGTGCTGCCAACTTACTACCACATAGTTAATGAGTTGTTTCTTTTTCATTCCCTTTACATCCCCTTTATTTATTCTTTTTTTGATTCCCTGAAGATGGACCTTTTGTTGCATTACTCTTTAGTGCTTATAACGTGTGATTTGACACTATGAAAAGTTAGAAGTGTGCTAAATGAGACCTTTGTCTTATTTTGTCGACACAATTTTTGGTGAATGACTGCAGTTAGCGCTAACTTTAGTGATACACACATTCACTGTCTTGTGGCTGTTTAAAGTTAAAAGCCACCCCAAGTGTCATCACTTTAATGTGTTTAGTGTGAAAAATCAGCAGTAGGATCTTCAGATTGCATTTGCAGAAACTTAATGTAGGTTTTTAAGTGACATTGGGAATGGCAGAGTATGCCACTAACAATGAATGTACTATGTAGAGAGGTAATTACTGAATGTAAACACTTCGACACCGTTAGTTTCATTAGATTCTGATTATTTATGATTTATGATACCTACGTCTTGAGTGTTTTTCTGTATTCACTAACAGGCTGTCTTGTAGCTCTGCAGTAGAAACAGGCCAGGTTTTTTTTTCTCGGCGTCGCTGTTGTC
Source organism: Amniataba percoides (assembly GCA_037176925.1). NCBI lineage: Eukaryota > Metazoa > Chordata > Actinopteri > Centrarchiformes > Terapontidae > Amniataba > Amniataba percoides. Next base: position 19,443,087 of record JBAJHX010000024.1, on the reverse strand, counting down.
CCTCCTGTTGTTGCCCCTCAACTCTGATTCCGTAAACCTCACAAATATGGCTGCCATTTGATGCAACCTGACAATCTGACAACGCCTGAGACATTTGGGTGATACAAACAAAGTACTTTTGGAACTGAACTTGAGAATGAAGCAGCACCACAGATTGGCTAGACAGCTTCTCGGAAAGCTTTGTGTGACATGCAGCCTGAGAAACCCAGTGAAAATGCATCATCAATATTTTACTGAGTTGCCATCCGACTAATGTGCCTGAGCTAGTCAGGATAAAAAAAGGTCTGTTATTTATGGTTGGCTCAAATGATGCGTAATCCAGAGTGGCCACTGTGCACCACAATATTGCCGTGGTTTTCCATTTCAGCAGGAAGGCATAAAGGGCGTCATACTGTACCAGTGGGTGTTCTTTGTTGTGCCCTTGTGATGGTTGGAGTTTGACTAAAATAGTTAATTTTGCCACAGACTGTTGACTGTTAAAGCTTTATTGTATTACCTTAAAATTTAGTTTCAATGAAACAGGAAAACTCCACCCATTATGAGTCAGTTAGCCATTGTTAGGGCAGAGTAACTACTACCTACCAATGGTGTGTTTCACCTCACCTGATGCAACAACACTGTCAGCACAACACTGTCGTCTCTCTGGCTGCTTCCTACAGGGGGAATTCAACATCTGCATGCTGTGTTACACACCAGAAATACAGCGGGAAAGGACAAAAAGGGCTAATGTGCTTTAACTTTGATAAATTGGTTATTTTAAACACGTCTTTAGCAGCACAATTGTTGTATTCAAAAGTCTCCTGCGCAAGTGGACTTTTTTCATTAAGCCACCTTTCTGTGTCATTTCCCACTGTAAAAAAAAAAGTGAACTGATCTCCATTGCAGGATGCGATTACCGGGGAATATGAGGTGTTTTTACATGTTGCAGGGAGGACATTTTTGTGTTGGCCATTTGAAGTTTCCGGGAACCAAAAAGCAAATTAACTAAACTAAGTGGGCTGTTAAAGAATAATAATTCAAGGCCATTGAACATGACATTAGCAGAGGTATATCTTTTGGCTCTTTATGTTTTTTCACCTAAAACTTCATGTGGTCAACTCCTACACTGTATCAGTGATATCAGAGTATTTGCTACTGTGTATTTGTGTAAAATTGTATAGTTCTGGCCAAATGGTTGTCTAAAACACCCAAACATTGCACATTATGCTTCACATGATAAAATGGTGGGTGCTTTATTCAACGGACCTTCTATAGCTGTTACATTTCTTAATATCTAAGAATCTTTTGCTTTTCTGTTTAAAAAAAAAAAAAAAAGACATATCATAACTCGCATTTTCTTGTTTTGTCTTGTCTGTGTCTGTCCTGTCTGTGTCTGTCCTCGTCTGTCTTTTATATGTCTTTATGATTTGATGACGCTTTCAATTTTTACGCTTCATTTGTTCTCTTTCGTTCTGATTTCTCTTTCTCTTCACTTTAAACCTCACGTTCATGTTTCAACATGATGTAACCTTCATTCCAAACCACCTGAATATGGAAACTTTGTCATGACGCGCCAAAACATTTCAACTATGATTTCATTTTTTGAATTTTATTTGCATATCAAAACAATAACACATAATATAATCTAATGAACCGATGGGTAAAACTATTGTTTTTTAAAGCAACGGGCTACGAGAAATCTCGAAGTCTCAATAACATATCGGGAATGGCCGGGTCATCACTGCGGCTTGCTCCTATCACTAGCCCACCCTTTGAAACCTATGAGGCCCCGGGACCGCTGCGCCGCTGTCGTTCCCCCATCCCCTCCATTTTGTAGCAGAAAGGATGTTCACGATTGGGTGATAAGCGATGCAGTGGATTAGCTATGGACTGATCCCACTGAAGCCTCCATTTGGATTGTACACCGTGCAAAAACAATAGCAATAACATGAAATGAACTTGAATGTAGAAAGAATGACCTCTTGTCTTGTGGATCTAATGGTTTATGATGCATGCATCAGGCTAGCTGATGGGGTCTATTACAAATTTTAGCTTTAAAGATACACTGTTATTTTAAGTCATTATCAGAAATGTAAAAAAAAAAAAAAGAAAAAAGAAAATGAATTGATTAATTGATAAAATAGTATCAGAGGTTACAAAAAAAACATAATGAAAATATGTTCACAGTTACATTTTAAAACTTAGTTAAGTGTGTAGATGGACATCCATTTTTAAGTGTTCTGGACCAAACTGAGCTCACAACATTATCCAGAGAAATGACTATGAAACAAAAAACTTCAGTTCATTTAGCCAAAGACAAAATAAGTTTATAGATTATATTGATGTTGAATAGGTTTCTACTTTCTGTCTTTTGTGAATATTGGTGTATGTACAGTGTGGACATCATTTTGGTAATTCTCTCTCTCTCTTAAAAAAAAAAACAGACTTGGCTTCTATAAGTCTCAGTATTAACATTTATTTATTTTTTTTATCTTATTGTTGTGTGACATCACCGGGCACTTTATGTTGATAGTTTACATTGGCAAAGCTAAGTGATGTCAAAAATAAACAAACAAAAAAAAAACCTTAGCTGAATTGAAAAGACTACAAGTATTGTACCATAAGAGCTATCTCAATTGTGCAGCCTAACATTTGAAAATTGTTTTACTACATTGCTGTTATGATTCCATATATGCAATTATTACCTTACAGTGTAAAGGTCTATTCAGTCACTTTCTTTGGCAGGTTTAAGCATGCTGTCTAATACATGTATATATTTATCATTATCATCCTTAATGCAATTATAACAATCACATCCCAAAAGAAGAATATTTGTTCCATTATATGCATCACAAAATTAAAATAAGTCAAATAGTTGGGATTTGGGGGTGGGTGGGATGGGTGGAGTTTGAGCCAAGAGTCTTGTTATTGAAGGTAGCCAAGCTGGGGTTGGCTTGTTATTTGCTTCTGGCCCTTGCTAATAAACTATGCCAGTGGCTGAGGGTTGGACAAAATATTATTATATACCTAAAATAATGTCTTTTTTTGCACATGGATTTGTTTCCTGACAAGATAGCTTACTAATATGCAAAAGCTATTGGTCTTTAGTAACACCACATGATCTAATGTCATAAAGCTGAAGTCTCACATGGGTACATGTACCTTATCAACCCAGTGGAGTCGGTATTATTGCAGAAAATACCAGATTAAGTGCGTTTTCAGAGTTAGTAAAATTATATCCTTGGCTGAAGACCTTTCAAGTAGAGCAGCCTGAACAGCTTGATACACGTTACCTGTGTTTCACGGTCTCGGCAAGGCAGCGCAATTTAGCGGTCACATCCTTGGTTAATGATTTCTATTTGATGATATGATTGAGTGACTGGACATTTTAAAGAAGTGCTTATCAGGACAGTTATGTAAATGAAAATCTACTTGTATGCCTACAATTTTTCAAAGAAATCTAAAGGCAATGTATTTAACAAGCTGCTTAAAACAGTAAACAGTACAGTAAAGTACCTATAAAGTCAGATATGGACGACTATGTCATTATATAGGTCAAACAAATACAAGCACTTTACTATGTCATTGTTAATTTACTAGCAATTAGAGGTTGCATGTTTCCATGAGACACAGATCACATTACAACAGATGAATAGACTGAACATGTGAGACCGCCCCATTGGAGACGTCTCTGACAAAGAATGTTCAGCTTTTCTAAATATCTGTTTCGCTTCATCTTCACTTTTATTGTTTTTTTTTTACATTTCCCCCATTGTGGTTATTGTTTTTTTGTTTGAGGTCTAAAACTGCTTAAAAAAAGTTAAATGACTAAATGCAGTATATTAGTTCATCTCTGAAAAATGGCAATGGTTACGACGCACCATTTTCCTCAATAATTTAGAATAAAGCATTTCTTTTAGCCAGTTTAAAGCTTTTATTTTTGTAATTGAACTACTTCCCCAGATTGCTACCCTCACATGGAAATAGATCTTATGTTAAAAGTTGAGAAAAAATAAAAAGAATTTAAAAACGACACATTCACATATGCAATAAACATGCAATATTATTTTAATGCTGGAAAATATGCTGTGCACATACATATGTAAATATGCAGATCTATTTTTAATCGTAAAAATGCACAGACTTTGTTGGGCAGTCCATTCATTCTCTTTGATTTAGCTGTCTCAGAAAATGTACAAAAAATATTATAATGACATGAGCCATTTGTCTTTTTTATTTCAAGTCAACGTGATCTTACTGGTCCTTCAGATTTTTTTGATGTTGTGACTGCCATTTTTAATTGTTTCAGTTTTGTAATAGTTTTCTATTTTCTTCACTTGTATTGGTATCCTGTATTTCATTGTAAGGAATGACTTTTCTGTACCACTGATTGTCTAAAAAAATGTCAAAAAGATGCCATGTTGTATTTAACTGTCCTTACGTTCTTAACAAACAGAAATGTAGTAAGACTGAAATCACCAGGAAAAACTGTAAGTGCTTTAGAACAACACATTTTTGCAGGAGAAAAGGGAGAGTATGTCCATACTTGTTTAAAAAAATGTCAGGTCCTGATATTCTGTCATAATCTATGGTCCTGAATGCCATTTTGTCTAAAAATCAATGTGCTTCCAGACCCCTAAACTTTGAGAACTTGCATATGCAGTATTATGACGAAAGCTATGACATCACTTGAATGTTTGCTTGAATCTGTCGTCCACTGGAGTTTGAGTGGTTTGTAAAAGCTAGGTCTCATTTAGGATAGGTCCTTACGTACATTCACAGCAAGAAGTAACGCTTGCCTGACTTCGTCTGATACGGGTTTTTGAAGGCCATCGCACACATTTCCAGACTGAAGTTGATAATAGTTGTGCTCATACTCAGTATTGTTACATTCACCATTATGATGTCAAAAAATTATGATAATTTAGTGTCGTCTGAAAATATCTGAAACAGCATGCAGAGCTTTGTTTCTCCAGTGAATCTGAGCATTTTTTGACATCAGCTCCTTAATGTATAAGGTCAACCTGAACTTAGGGAAGGTAGGGAAACTCTGGCATAGTATGTTTTTAAATGGACTGACTTTGCAGATAAATGTTTTGTGAACATGTAATGTGTAAAGTGTATAAAGACACACAATGATTGGCCTGGGTTCAAATCATCAAAGCTCACCTTAGTCCGCTTTCGTAAACCTGAATATTGGACTGTAATTTTTCAAGCATTGCTTTCCTCAGCGCACAAACCCTCATTAAACCTTTTAAGCACACGTGCATAATGTGTAATCATGAAATGACTCCACGATGTGTGTCTTACAGTTTTCAGATATTTAGATTTTTTTATGCAACTTAATTTGAATTGTCCATTTTCTGTTGTAGTCATGGAAAGTGTCCATCCATCCATCCTATACTTAATATTTGCATTGGAATGTTTTTTCTTTAATGCAACAATTGACTGGAAATAATAACATTTGAGGGAGGACTAACATAATCTTGCACACCGTCATTTTAATTCGAACATTTATGATTATGTTAGTAGTGTATTTGTTCATATTTGCTTTGCATTGTAGCAAAACTGATCTGGAGATCGTCATAACTGTGGTTCTGTTGAGTTTCAGGAGTCATATCACATAGTTGTGGCCAGTGCAAATCTAGAACACTCTGATGTAAACATTGTTTAAGTGAACAAAACAGGCAGATGTTGTAAGTGCCTCTATGAGGTCCCTTTAGGCTCTGATGTCAATTTAGGAGTTCCTGCAAACTAGCTAGATTTAACTAGCTAAACCTTCAAAGCAATGCTTAATAGGTCAGTGGTTATTAATGAATATGTACATATCTGTATCTACACATGTGAATACATTAAAGTCATATGAAATATATCTATGTATACTTTGTGAGTGTGGGACAGGAGGCTTCATAACATCTGGGTTGATTTTAAATGACTGTCATTTAAAAAGGTGGATGATTTTATCCTGCAAATTATTCAATGCAGTGCCAAACAGTCTGTATATCCAAAACAAAGCATGTTTATTCATCAGTCTCCTGTAACAGTTTCACATGCAATGCAGCTGCAAAGAGAAAGAAAAAGTCTTGAGTTCCGTGTTTTCTCGGACAAGAACTGGTCCCACCTGGGTTAAATGAACTGTATTCAATTCAGTGCAAATGTACATTAAATGTAAGCATTTCACTGTATCACTATAATATTTGAATTTAGTGTGTGTAGGACAACAAAAATCTTGTATTTATATAGTTTTTAATTCCTTACTCACTGTGAGAATAACTGTACCTTACTCTTACAGAGCTGAGTGTGATATAACCACATAACAAAGAGAACAATGATGTCAGGGGACATTTATTTGGAGCTTTGGTCTTTCAAGGACACCACAGTGTTCAGAAGTGTCAAAGTACCTTATATAACATCCATAGATATGCTCTGTAACATTTTCATCCTAGTTTTATTCTGGTACAACACATTTGTAGGTGTACAGTATGGCCGTGTGGGATCAGGATAATGTACATTTAATCACAACTTTGACCTACAAGTATCATCAGTTAATAAGCTGTAATCATTTATCATACCGGTGCATAATGGCTGCTTTGGGAATGTTTTAGGATGTTACTGTGACAGAGCAAAGTCAGAAAGAGACAGTAAAGACAAAAAGGTGGTGTGATGGTATCTATAATGGATTAGATTTCTGCAAAAGTACATGAGTTATTGAAACTTCAATGTAACACAGAGGAAGGCATAAAGAATGATTTCTAAATCTGGAAAAGATTCCACTAAGATATTTATGATTTTGTGGTGACATGTTTAGGAAATTACAGATTTATGCAGCAACCAGGAGTTTACTCTTCATGATATAATCCCCATCTGGCCTGGCATGGCCTCTGCATTTAGAACTACTCTGATACAAGTTTACATTTGCATTATTGTGCTATTTTAACACAATGACAGTTTATGTAGTGACCATCCTTTATGGTTTAGATATATATACCTACAGATTCTTACTCGTAATGAAAACAGCAGTTTCTTATAGCATGTATGAGAGCCTTTACTATCCATAAGAGTCTACAGCTGGTCTTTTGAAATTATGAACTGTGTCTTGCTAACAGCTTTTCTCTGGAGAAAAAAGTGCAACTATAAGGTGGAAATTGACAGATGAAGAGGGTGAAAGAAGAGCAGACGGGAAGAGCTAATGCGGCCGCAATAAAAGGATAATGTTTGTACGGAGATGATGTTTGCTGGTGAGGCCACAACAGAAGTGTTTAATCTCCCAGTAAATAATGCATGACGCCAGCACGTGGTATGTTTTAGAAGTGTTTGCCATAACTGCAGGCAGAGAATAGAAAAATGCTTAACCTACCGTTGTCGGCAAACATTTTCTTCATTTTGGCACCTGTGTTTGCGTGATGCATAGCTTAAGTTGGGGGGGGTTAAGCCTCCTGAAATGGTGTCAGCCCAATGTTTGATTCAACCACTTGATATACAAATAACGATGATTCCCCTTTTGAATGTGAAAAAAAAAACTTCCATAAATAGAGTATGCTTGCGTGTGTCCATCTGTCAAAAATGTCTTTTTGCCATGAAGTGTACATGTCATTCAAATGAAAATGTTTGCACACACATACCTCTGCGCACACACAATACGCGCACATTAGTGAAGAACTGGTCGTCGTCTCTCTATCACCTAATCTTGTTTGCTTTGAAATGCTGTGTACATAATTACCTCCTGTAAAGATGATGGCTATATTTGCTGAGATCTGGCAGAGTGGAGAGCGTGGTGCTGGTCAGTTGGCTGGCAGCTTGTGTCATTCAAGTCTATTGTTTGTTTTTCTAATACTGTCAGCCACCAGTTTTACTGTCACCATCTCTTGACTTTGTTATTCAGAGATAACATATGTGCCCACTTTCTGTCTGTGTGCTAGATAGAGCGTGTTTTTTTTTTTATTGTACTAGCTGTACTAGAGTTGTCATTACAGTTTAAATTTGTGCACTTCATTCTGACATGCACAGTTAACCAGCAGTTTACAGGTAATGGTAATCCCCGATTACTTCCCTATTGTACATTATGTTAGTAATAGTATGAAGCTGTGTTTTGGAAATCCATGAAATTGGCAAATTCCAAACATGAGAACAAGAAAAATAATCAATGTATGACCACGATTGGTTTGTATTAGTCAAGCACTTCTACAAACCAATCTAGATCTGGATGTACTGTAATAATATTATGAGTTAAGTTGCAATTTGAACATGATTTATTTCAACTTATGTGTGTTCTCTGTGAACTTAATATTAATGACTCTCTGTTCTTGTCTTCACAGTGTTAAGTTTCTAGCATTCGCCTTCTCTCTAATGAGGAGTCAGTAAGCAGTAAACACAAATTTGCGGCGGGAGCCACGTAAGCGACAGGTGTGACACGGATGGACGGTTTAAAGGAGATCTTTGGGGTGACAAGAGAGAGACCAGAGGTTAATCATGAATTTTAAAAAAAATCATACGGTCTGCTCCTCACGTTGTTACCAAAGCAGCCTCTTGGAACTCTGACCACATTTTTTGACAACTGTCTGACTGACCCTTTTTTTTTTCCTGCTTTTTTTCCTGCAAACTGACTGAGCATTGCACTGACACACTTTGGGAGAGAAAAGGACTCCTGATTACACATTCCAGATGACATATCTCTGCCAACATTATACTTGCCATCTTGTACGATGACCAACTCAGCACCACCCACAGTGCTGAACAACTGAGCAACTTCACAAGTTTCTGAAAAACAAACCGCCGCACACTTCTCTTCATAAAGGACTGAATGAACAATGTAGCATCTCTGCTAACATATTGTAGCATTTGTTGGCTAGGAAATAACTTGACTTAATCCATCCACAGTTCGAAGAGAGAGGAATTTATGCATTCATGGGATCTTTTAGATGTCATTTTTTCTCTTGGGTTCCTTGCCAGTGAAGAAAACAAAATACATAGAGACTACATGAGAGACAAAGTGTTCGTCTTGCTCTTTAAAATAGGTGACATTCCTAAAAAAAAAAAAATTAAAAATGCACTAAATACAAACAGTGCTTATGAAACCAACCACAAATGCACACTAACCATACTATGGTCCCTCATTCAAGTTTAGCACTTGTATAGCGTGTTTGCCACTGAACCTATGTCTTCCATTCACTTCTATCAGACTGAAACACTGCCCTCTTCACAAGTACTGAGATAATCAAGAACAGCACTAATTATGAAGTTGAACTAAATGAAGCACATGTAGCATCAGCTCCAACAGGTCCTGTACAGCATTTACTGCACACTTTAACTCGCCTGAAACATTCGCCAGGAGAAAATGGCGGGAAAAGGCTACTCTTTGTCTCTCATGTACTGACATGGGCTTGCCCGAAAAAATCCATGTGGGATACCAAAGGTCCTGTAGCATGCACTTGCTGAATGACCTTCTGTAATGTATAGTAGAGTACGAAAAATATTCCAATTTCAGGTGAGGTTGTACTGCCCGTTGTGTCTGTTTGGTTCAGAGTCATTCCTCGGAAAGAACTTAAACTTTAACTGCCACTAGCATCACATTCCTTTATGCACATTTAAAGTGTTTTTTTCCACACCTGACTGACACAGTGTGCAGTCACGAGGAGCAGAAAGACTGACTCAAAGGGGACAAAACAAAAGTCCCAGAGACAATTGTCAGTCTTTCAGTATCAAGGGATATTAGTCTGCCTAAAGTTCAGCGAAAAGGACTTTCCTGCCACAAGGACACTTTTTATGTCACACAAAACTGTCCATTAGCTGGAAATTCTGCATTATCATTTTGAGTGGGACCAATCAGATAAATGCTCCCCTATAACACAAAGGCTGACACTGCCAATTAGGCACAAGAATCCCCAGATGCATACTGCCCCATCTCTCTCTTGTCCCTCTTGCTGCCAACGACTTCTTCACAGGCAAGTTGATGTCAAGATAAGGATGGCCCATCAGGGGAGCCCTTAGGCAAAGGGGAAAAGGAAAAGAAATGGACCAAGAGTAGAGAAAGTGTGGAAGTGTACAAAGAGAACAAATCTATATTTTGATAAACAAATCAACTATCCATGGCTTCGGAGGAGGTTTCTGAGCAGAGAAAGGTCCAGAATGGAAGACAGAAAAAAAAAAATCAGATGCAAATGTTAATAGAAAATTTGGCATCGTTAAATGGAGTCAAAATCCTGGAAAAGGATGGGAAGTGAATATTTTGGAGGGCAGGCAAAGCTGTGTTCCTCACAACGACCGTGAAAATGTTTTTTTTTTTTGGAAAAAGACAATGAACAGTGACACAGACTCTTGCCTATAAAGACACGGGGATGACAAAGGATGGACGCTGAGATAAACAAATGAAAAAAAAAAGATAATGCATTTTTGTAACTTTGTTTACCAGCATGACTACTTTGCATGACTGTCTTTTCTGCAAGCCCTTAGTTGAAGACAAGGGTGCTAGAGATACAAAAAAGTATATATAAAATGAATTAAAAAAATGTTATATGCAATTAATGTTTTAAAAAAAAGATTATAATGAAAGAGAAGAGCTATATTTTGTTTTGAAAAGTTAAAAAAAAATGTGAATATTGAAACATGTATGTTTGCAAAGTACACCCTGAACTATGTTTTTGTTTGATGAAATCTCTCTGCTACTACTGCCCTACATTCTTCATTACTGTGTTTTCGCCCACGGCCATAGTTTTACTTTGTTACGCATCCCACAGTATATTTTCAAACCATTCGATCAACAGCGATCATTCAAGACTTTTCCAGACTATAGCATTTGCGCAAAGGGTGTTTGTCGTCAGTCGCGCAAGTCCGTGTTTTTCCTCCTCGAATCATTTGCACAACTACCGTAGCAGCAGTTCTAAAACAACAGCTCACCATGCCACAGCTTTGACTGCTTGATTAGTACCCATAGTTTGCTTTTTTTTCCTTTGGCAATAATACAAGAGTTGTCACATGATTGTAGCAGGGCAAACGGAGAACCTCGAGAGTATCTCCCAGCACCTCAGTGTTTTAAGAGATTCGTAAAGGTCTTGGATGTCCCATGGCAGGATCTTGGCAGTTCTGTTCCATTAGACCTAAATAGAAAAATGGGAGCACAAGTGCAGGTTATCCAATAAAGACCAATAACAGGCTATGAAAGATACTATACTGGCGAACAATCAAGAGAGATTTCAGGTTTGCATGGAACCAACTGCCATTCCAAAGTTTGTGTGTGGTTTAAAGGACTCAGGTGTGTCGATGGTGTGTGTGGACGTAGGTGTTTTTGCTATTTCCTTTCTAACATAATAAAGTATAGTATATAGACAACGATAATGTGAACACCTCACAGTGACGTGTAAAAAAACGCATGCGTTATGACTTGATAATCTCTTGAGGGGGAACAGAGTCTTGACATATCCTCTTAGCCTCCTGTCATTGTTTGTCATGAGTCCAGTCCTGATAACTATGAACACTGTGCCGTGTCGTAGAGCAGAAACGTCTTCCTCCGAGAGGCAACTGAAAACTACTCACACTCACAGTGTCAGCATGAGTGTGTATAGGTAGCTCATCTACGTTTTTTTTTTTTTTTTTTAAAGATGGTCAGGTCTTTGCATCCGCCATTACCCATGGAGTCATCCAGCTGGCTAGTTGGCAGCTCATTACAGCACAACACAACACAGTCATGTGAGCACCAATCAAAGAGACCCAGAGCTTCCAAAATGATGTCAGAGAAGTATTTTAAGTGTTTAAGTGAGAAGGAGAGGATGAGAGATACCAGTGTCCACCGAAGGGAGATTGATGTTCAAAAGTCTTGCTTTAAAAAAAAAAAGAAAAAAAAGCATCTCATTGTTGAGTGCTCTCCAAGCGCCTCAACCTTGGTTTGGTATTTACAGTGGGTTTAAGGCCCTGCTGGTCCAGGGCTCAGCTCAGGCAGCTGAAAGGTCCTCTTTCCATTCCCAGTGCGTTGTAGTTGGAGGCTCACCAGAATATGAGACTCAATGGTGTGATGGAGACTACGTAGACTACTCAAGGTTTTACAGGTTCCAGACGTTCTGTCTACTTGCAAAAATGGTCCATGGGATTTTGTTTTGGTCCCCGTATCTTTTTAAAACTCCCGATTTCAGTTCCCATTTTGGAAGGCATTAAGCAACGATGGCTTTGATGGTCACAAAGATGTTTATGAATATTTCAGAGGCAAAACTTCTAGCAACGGTGTGCACACTTGCAAAAACTTTGTGCTTCACCCGGCTGTTTGTGTTTTCTGTGGCGGAGTGCTATCTTCTTTCTTTCCTTTCTTTTTCACTGTTCCGTTTGCCATTTCTTCATTCTCCACATTGTGACTGCTCTGCCAAAACCAGGCTGAAAAAAAAAAGATGTCTTTCCTTTTCTATCGCATAATACTGCCATTTGATTTAGTCATGTTGATCAGAATGGGTTACAATGTCGAGAGTGCTAAGTCTGTTTTATTTTCTGAAGTTTGCAATCTGTCATAAGATGTTAAAGATTTCCTGTTTAACACTCACATAACCAAAAGAACAACAATGCTTTACATGGTAAGTAGGTGCCACTGTTACACTAACGGCTACTGTGTGTTGTGACAGTATTATGACATGTCCTCTCCAGGTGTTTGGAAGGTGTTATGTAGTCCTTGGATGAAACATAATCTACAATATCCTTTATACTATTTTCTTTATGTGCCTGTTTCTGTTGAATATGTTTTCCTTTTTCCTTTTTTTTTTTTTTAAATTGAGGACACAGTATGCAATCTGCACCACGAATGCCGCTGATCGACACTTACTGTATGCTCCCTGAGACACAGATGTTCTGTCATCAGTTCAGATGATTGCAACCACACGTGTAGTGGCTTTATGGCTTTCCATAGAGTGACTTAGCAATCTAAAAAAAAATATTTTATTTTACAAAGTGATAAGACCAGAGTTGTTTTAGAGGAAATGTTATCATACTAAATAGATTTTTCTAATATTTTAATATCTTATTTTAATTAGAAATTATGTGACTAACACCACAAATGTCATACTGATATACATACATCTAATATTACAGACTAACATCGCGTATTCATGTAAGCATTCCAAAGATAAAATATATATGTTCATTTTACATGCCATCAAGTTGTATAAAACAGACTTGGGTACTAGTCCATTGTACTGCGGTCTTAGTAGGAGAGTGAATGGGGAGAGGAGGTGGTCACTGGAGTATCTGGTTGTGACTTATGCCGGATTTTATTTTTGAAATGTTGGAACACAAAGAACAACTCATCAAGAACTGTATAAAGTATATTTCAATGGAATGTTCATGATCTATCTTTTTATATTTTGAAGAAAAAAATAGAAACATATCAATAAAGTGTGATAATTGAACATATTTCTACTATTGAGACTTAAAATGTATGAATGTCAATGCGACCTAATGTGAACCAATCTCCATAGCAGCTTGAATGAACAACTGATTAACAGTCATGAGATGCTTTTTCCAGAGACGTTAAAATTGCTTAAAATCATTGAAATGAACTTAAAATAAATGAAAAAGTGACATCAATGGTGTGCCGGTTTGTTTAAGATCGCTAACGGATGCAATGTGTGCTCATGTGCACGCTGACTTTAACACTCTGCACTGACTGTCACAGTTAACGCTATTCATCGGCCTGTCAGGAACAGTATACCACAATACACTGATTGATATAATCCGACTTGAAGTAAGGACACAATGAAAATCCAAAGTCTTCCAAGAAACTGAAGGATGACACATCCAATTTGTGACTGGAAGTTTAAGAGCACGGTTTATTTTGATGTCAGCATTTGAAAAAAACTCCCAACTGTCAAGCTTTTTTCTCCTTTTTAAAAAAAAAAGTTATTACATGGATCTGTTTGGAGCCTCTAAAAGAACACCTTTGTCATGTAATGGCAATCTATAATTTTGAGGTCAACTGTAACTGTGCCATGATATTTGAGAGTGATGACGCGATGTAAGTGCTGTTTTCATCGCTCTATATCAAATAACTGTAACTTTAGCTTTTAACATCGATGAAACCAGACACCAACATGTTAGAGCCATAAGGATCTACAGTATTTCTTAAGTGATACAGAATACTTCTGTTCTTGGATCAAATGACAACAATTTTTAAGATTGCAGGATCAAAATAAAATTTGCTGCTGTAACAAAAACTGGGAGAAAAGCAGGTTAATCGTGAGCTACAATGTCAGGAAGCACTGTTGGGTTTAAACATTGTCTGATAATCTTTTATAACAAATCACAGACACTAAATCATTGCAAGGCGGTAAAGAATGAGTATCATTGACTTGGTTGACTTGAGCCCTTCATAGGATACCTGCTCAATGGGACAAAATGATTAAGTCATTCCAGCTCTGCTGTTTGGAGAGTGCTCATGCGGGGATGTAAGACGCAAGGACCACATGGTAAGAAATAGTAATGTGGTCTGGTGAGTCATCTGTTTTCTACTTATGGATACCCAGTGTCTGTTTCATGCTGCTGTACGTGGAGATGAGTCTGTGCTGGTATGTGCAGCCATCTCACGGGAGTCACAGGGTCTCATGTTTGCTCTGCATAGCTGCACGAAAGCAGAAGAATTTAAAGCCATTTTACAGGAGCAGGAGCGCAGACTTCTCTCACAGTATATTAAAGCTTATGATACAGACTGCAAGAATATCACTACATTTTTATGGAGTGTGGTATCATTCGTTTCCACACATTTAAAATAGAAAAAAACATAAAATCCTTGCTGCATTGAATAAAAAAAAAAAAAAGGATTTTCGTATATTGCTGATTTATTTTATTGAGACTCTGCACATATCCTCAAGCCTTTCTTTATGGCAACATTTACTCAAAAGTTAATCAGATTCATAGTCAGCAGTCATTGATGGTGTGATATATGACCAAATGGGAATGTAATGTATCAGCCCGGTGAGCAGTGTATTTGTTCTGTGACTGAAGGCAGCTATGAGGAAATGTCGGCAGAGGCCTCTTTCGTTTTTTCCCCCCTCTTTTGTGCCAAAACATCACCTCCCTCTGGTGGCAATCCACAGTAGTGCCTGCTTGGGCAGATTCAGATGGATGAACACCTGATTTAGTCATTTATTTTCTTTTCGTTTTAAACACAAACTCAAAATAAATGGCTGCTTTAATTACAATTAAAGAGGACCTCTTGTAATGCTAAATGCTAAACTTCTGTTGTTCTTCTATATATTTTTTTGTGAGTATTTTAAGCAAGTGATACACAATGTGACACAACTCCATGATCCCAGTTCAAATTTAAAACCACAGAACGCCCCCCCGGCATTGTAATAAGAGGAAAAATGTGGCATAGTGAAAGCTAAATTAAACTTAAACGAGTTAGATAATGGTTGATGATTGTGGTGCTGTAAAAATAATAAAATCGTGAGCCCTTTATGTAACTGTGGCAAGTGATTTATTTTCTTCTACAATGAGGCAAAAATAAACTTTGGACTCCTTGAGAATGGCTTCTACTATAAATACTATTTTCTCACAATTTTCTCCCTCTGCCTCCATTTCTCTTCATGAGCCTTCTCTGGATTACAATTCTTACACTGAAGCAAAACCAAACTTAATAGATAGAGCTGCAAAGAAAACAGTTTTTTGATGTACACAATTAAACAAGTAACATGCATACTGTCTTAATTACTTAAGAGTTGCCAATGAGTACTTAGCCACTTACTGAAGGCGGGCATATTAGACAATAATCCCTAAGTGTCACACCAATAAATATTCTTCCCCGAATTCAAAAAGACAGTAAAACAGCATGGGAGTCTTTTTTTTTTTTTTTTTTTTTTTTTTTTAGCAATTGGTACTTTTTGCATGTATAATATTGATTAGATGTTTATGGATGCCTTGAGATTACAGCGTATATAATATGGTGACCCATTTTTTTAATGTCTAACCTAAATAGTTTTGTTTGTTTTGATAGTTTTGATAGTATATTTTTAGTTTCCTTTTTTTCCCATCACCGTGAAGCAGGTAGCGGATAAAAAGTCTTCAAGGAGATTTTAGTTATATTGGTTACTTTAAATTACCTTGTTTTTTAAAGCCCCAGGATATGGATGGAAATACACATTTTTAGGTATATTGTTGCGCTGTTATTGTAATTATTTTTTTGTCCACAAGAGGCTGAAGAGTACCACTGTCAGAATCAGAATACTTTATTTATCCCAGGAGGAAAATTGGTGTTCCAGTTGCACTGATACAGAGAACACAATAGAAATATACAGAAATACAGTAAAAACAGAAGTTTACAGTAAGAACAGAAATACAATGAACAAAATATGTACAGAACAGATACTAAAGAAATGCTGAAAGAGTCTGTTTTATTAGTTGATATGTGTAATAGATGATCTGTGGTGTATGTGAAGTGATCTTTGACGGTTGGGTGGTAGATACTTGAATCATAAATTAATTACAAAGCAGCAATAAGATCGACATGCCTATTTTGCGCACCTGCTGTTTATTTGGTGATATGTTTGCAACTTTAATTACCAACGTGCTTTACGTGTTAAGAAATTGTAGACGCAGAGTCATATCCACGCAAAAGGAATGTCATTAACAACATTTTTATATCTTATACTGATACGTCTTCAAGAAAAGGAATATTGTAGTTTGGGAAAAAAAAAATACAAGAAAAGGGAAATTTTTCTAAATATACCCAAATTATGACAATGTAAATTTCATATAACAATACAAAATCATTTCAACTGACAAAAATTGAGCAATTAAATTATAAAGCTAACATATAATATTTGCCCTTTATCTGGAACAGAATCTGTTATTTGCTATGTTGGATTTTTTTGTGGCTATTGCCAGAGTTTCACTGTTTTTAAATAGCACACCTTCAAATCAGATACTCTTGAATTAATGAAGAACAGTGCGGGGCCTCTGTTCGCCGGAGTGCCATGCTTGTTAGAGATGGTGACACCATGTAGTGCCAGGCAGAGTTGACATTTGATAGGGAGGTTGAAGGTTGTCATGCCCCACAGCTAAAATGGAGGGAAAGGACAGGGAGGGGTTGGAGGGGCTCGAGCAGAGATTGAATTTCAACAGGACAGCATTCCCAAAAAATTTCAAGACAGACAACGTGAGGCGGCGAGGGACAGGACAGGACCGTGGATGTTCCCTGAGCAAACAACTGGACGCGCAGTTTGTGTACAACCTGTTTGGAGAGTTTCGCTGCACTGCCAGGGGGGACTAAAGGTAGATCAAACAAGTCAGACAAGGACTTTGTGCGTATGACAGACGTACATGATGACAGAAAGAAAGACGGACAACCTGCTGAGCCACAGGAGACGAACAATGTGATTTTTCATCCTGCCATAAGCCTCTGTCAGCAGCTGTTTTACACTTAGTGAGTAAAGGCTTTTACCTCGCTACCTAGGTAGTAATGCTTGTTGTTTGGTGGATGAAGGTTATCATTTCACGTTTTAAAGCAACTTCTTAGGTGAACGTGTGGTAAACTGTGAATAAATCTGTGATAGACAGTGTTTACTGTAGAAAGAGACACTGTATCTCCACTTGAGCCCCGTGCCTCTGATACCACCTGTAATGCCTGTGAACTGAGAACCTGAGAACCAAAAACTATCGCTCTGGTTTCAGACAGGGATCTGCTTTAAAGTCCACTTGTTGTACAAATTCTCAGGAGAGTGGTTCGTTGCGTTCCCGGGCCTGGCACTCGCACAGGGATGGACGGCAGTGACCTGCAGGACGACGAAAGGGGCGGTGGGAGGAAAGAGAGCGACGGAGAGAACGATAAGCACTTGAAGAACCAGCTCAACAGTGAGGAAAAGGGAGAGAAGGAGATTAAAGGGAATGAGAAAGAGAAGAAGAAAGAGAGCCGGCGCTCTGGCTCTCTGTGGAGGAGTGGATGGGCGCTGAGTGAAAGACTGGCCATCAATGTCTCAGGAATGCGTTACGAGACGCAGCTTCGCACCTTAGCCCAATTCCCTGACTCCTTGCTCGGTGACCCCAGGCGGAGGTCACGCTACTTTGACCCGCTCAGAAATGAGCTCTTCCTGGACCGCAATCGGGCCTGCTTTGACGCCATCCTGTATTTTTACCAGTCGGGCGGGAGGCTTCGGAGGCCTGCGAACATACCCCTGGACATCTTCATGGACGAGCTGCTGTTCTACGAGTTGGGGGAGGACATCATGAACCGCTTCAGGGAGGACGAAGGCTTTCCGAAAGAGGAGGAGAGGCTGCTGCCGGCCAACGAAATCCAGAAAAGACTGTGGATGCTGTTTGAGCACCCCGAGTCGTCATCGGGCGCACGCATCATAGCCATCATCAGTGTTATGGTCATTGTGGTGTCCATCCTCATCTTCTGCCTGGAGACACTTCCCGACTTCAGGATGGAGAAAGAGTCACGAGAGGTAGAAAGGGGCGAGAGTTTTTTTGAGGGGGGTTTCCAGATGAAAAGCTCAGTTGCAGAAACAGATTAATATAACAACACAAGTCTGACGTGTTTTAAGAAAATAGCTAAAAACTGAGGTTTCTATTCCTGGATATGCAGGGAGTGTTAATCCCTGTTTTCAACAAAGATCAAATCAGACCACCTGAGTATGAGGTCTTGAATGGGATGTGTGTGACTGCTTGGATCAAATGGAAACATGATACCGCAGGAAGCAGGTGTTTGGGTAAACACACACTTGGTGAGTACTACGGTGTGTTAAGAGGAAAAATACTGACACGGGGACAGCTATTTGCCAAAATGTCTGGAAGTGGCCCAGAGAGAGAGAGAGTGAGAGGGTGAGAGAGACTGAGGGAAGCTTATGGGGTGATTATTTTAGTCGGCTGTTAAATCTGATACACTCGGATTCAGGAAGCGCTAAAGGGTACGGGGAGAAACGGGGTGGGTCTTGGAGTACAAATAACAAGAGAGAAAGCAAAGACAGAGCAAGGTGACAGTTAGGTGTGTTGATAAAAGGTCACACCAGTGACCGAACACATAGGCAAAGGTGAGCCAAAGCCTTCCGGTGGCTTAGAACCGGAGACTAAAAGGTCTTGCAGAATGAGAGGCATACATTGGGTCATGTTAACACATTCCTTCAGGACTGCTGTGCTAGGCCAAGCTGCCTTTGCACAAGGGGAGCTGCCAGGAAACTACTGTAACTCACTCCAGTCCAAGTCAGCGGCAGACCCACTGAACTGCATTGGCAATGGGATAGCGACATAGGTGGAGATGGATGAGGAGCCGTGCGGCAGGACGCTCTCATGTTTCTCTTCGTAGATCTCACGGGGTTATATTTAGTCTTAGGAGAGCCCTTGGAGCAGATCAACACATAAATGTCCACCTTTAGTAATAAACACTGTCACTGACCTGCTACTGAAAGTCAAAAGAAATACTCGTGGTTTATTTAAACTACACTGTAACTTTATATGTTACACACAGACCATTACAGCATACTAAACTGATCCCTTTATATCCGTATCATCCGTTTTCACACTTTTAAACTTGATGTTAAGTGTAAGATGCTTTAAACAGCCACTATCCAACGCCTGAATGTAATGTTAACTGACACGGAAGATGGAAAGACAGGTGGACAGAAAGAGAGACAGCTATGACTGAAATGTAAAGCTGCAGATGTCAAACGTTTTTATGATGCTGTCAGACGTGAGAACCAATGAGATGGCGGACGACATATTAAGGGTTGCGTAGTTTAATAGTTCATTAAAACTATACCTCATTAGCAGTTTTTAAAACGATTTAAATGAATTCATAGAATAAAGCAATAGATTATCATAACTGCTGCTTTAGGCCATATAGACATTAAAGTGGTATTGATCTTCTCTTGGCACTAAAACAAGGATGTGTCTTTCCCAATATGCTGATGATGTTAAATAATTTAATTTACAAAAATACAGTTATATTTGTGTATTCTAAGTATTGTTATGGTGATACTTATGATATACTTGCATGCTTGCAACAACAAGTATGTTTTATATCACTTCTGTCTGTCTGTTTCTTCAGGAATACTTTTACAAGTACCACTCCCAGGCGAAGAACATCTCTGAGAACATGCCTCCTCCGTCGAGTGTTTTTCATGACCCCTTCTTCTTGGTGGAGACCATATGCATATGCTGGTTCTCCTTTGAGCTGCTCATGCGCTTCACATGCTCCCCCAGCAAGATGCACTTCTTCAAAGATGTCATGAACATCATCGACTTCAGTGCTATCCTGCCCTATTTTGTCACTCTGGGAACAGAGCTGGCCAAGGACAATGACGCTTCTCCGGCCACGTCCTTAGCGATCATCAGAGTCATCAGGTTAGTGAGGGTGTTCAGGATCTTCAAGTTGTCTCGTCACTCTAAGGGCCTCCAGATTCTTGGTCAGACACTGAGGGCCAGCATGCGTGAGCTGGGCCTACTGATCTTCTTCCTGTTTATCGGCGTCATCCTTTTCTCCAGCGCCATCTACTTTGCAGAAGCTGATCACACCAACACGGCTTTTATCAGTATACCACATGCCTTCTGGTGGGCGGTCGTCACCATGACCACAGTGGGCTATGGTGACATGCACCCAGAGACTGTGTGGGGTAAGCTGGTGGGCTCAATGTGCGCCATTGCCGGCGTGCTCACCATCTCGCTGCCAGTGCCCGTCATAGTGTCCAACTTTAGCTACTTCTATCATCGGGAGACTGAATGTGAGGATCACACCGAGTACACCCATGTCCAGACGAGTCTGTGGGAGGACGGGCAGGCAGAAGGGGAGGAAATAGAGGAAGGGGATAGGGATCCAGAGGGAGATTATTATGCCATTGAAGGCATCTGCAACCCTTTGAATGGGACTCTGCTGGGTGGACTGTGTACAGGGCAGAGCTTAGAATTCAGAGGAGGAAATACGTATCTGAGGGAACCACTGGTTACGCAAGTGTAGGGAGGGTCAGTGTTAATTTTGTACCATTTCACACAATAAGAAAAATGACTAAGTGAAAGAAAAAGCAGGATGAATTCATAGATGTACAGGTCCTGAAGAAATGAACAGGCAAAGTGTGCAAAGTAAAACTATAATATAGCACTAATATGCCTACTGAGTACTTTCTATTGCCTTTCCTTGTTCATCTATAGGTATTTATTTCAGCACTAGCCAGCCAAAAGTCACTAAAAAGGCAACTTTTGTATAATACAAGAAAAATACAGTGAGTTTTATATTCTCAGGGTCATGATATAAATATAATATGAGCTGTTATTTATTAATGCTATCAGCTTGTGTTTGAGATGAAAATGACTTTCTGAATGTCTGTTCTGTGCCTTGAAACTATGATGTCTTAGTACTGTCACTTTGTGGCTTAAAGTTTGAAGTGAAAGCAGATAGATTATTGGCAATATAGATGTCAGGTCTCATCAAAACTCAACCAAACACCAGCAGGGCTGTCGCTGCAGACAGATTGAGATCTCTCGTAAACCAACCCCACATTCTCAACATTCTTCTGTAAGTAATGTACAAAGTTCACATTTGTATAGTTTTGGCTCATGTGGCCTGAAGCCACTGACATGACCTTTATCACGCTGTAATACAACACTGTAGCGTTACTTAATGACACAATATCACCCATTTGTGTTAAAGAGGAACATTATGATTGCTATAGCAAGAGTTCTTTATTTAACTGCTTAATTATGCACTCTGTGTTTTTAATAAAGATTATATTTTATTAATTTTCTTAACAGAAGCAGTAGTATTTATGGTTGCATGTGGTATTGAGCAATTATTTAGAGGAAGGGTTTAAACTTTTAAACTGGTGCTGCTGAAATAATAATATGGGTCTGTCAGATCCAGCAGTGTTATTTTAGGATATGAAATATAATAAACTAGAGAAACACAATTATAGTTAATCCCTCACTGCTTAGGCCACTGCATCTCTAAGCATAGCATTTAGTCACAGAGGTCTGCCAGATCGAAGCTGTGTTTCACTCCTGTATGGCCATGAGCGACCTTTTCCACAGCGACTAAGCTGCTGTAAGCAGTAGCCTCCAATAACATTGCTCTCAGTTTCACTGGAACACATAAGACTTTCCACGACATCACAGCAATGACCCATGGAAGGTATGTGAGCTAGTGTAACATTGCTCATGTAAAGTACTTCAATAATGTGTTTTTCCACTCAGTAAAGAGAAAGTGAATTGAAATAAACTTCCCATAGGTTAAAAACATGATCCCCGACTACTGGAACAGATCATCAGGAAGAAAAATAAATTAAAACTATCAGGGGCATTCTGAATGCCACATTGTTTTTTTTTATTATATGGGCTGTGAGTACAATGATATGATTATTCTTAATTGTTATTTTTGAAGACTAGTCTTTTTATGCCAATTTGGAAATAATTATATTGAAGGAAAAAAATAATAGGTAATAGACTCTGTTGTTAATATCAGGTCCCTTTTTAAAGACCATGACAAAAAATAAATAAGAGATGAGCAAGGGTTGTATTGTACAGAATTAAAGAAATATGTGAAATGTTGTTCACAGCAGTGATTTAAGCAACAACGTTTGACCCAAACCAGCTCTGGTTCAATGAGCAAAAAATTTAAAAATTGCCTCAAAGGCTTTACAATCTATTCATATTCATATTCAATTCATATACAACACCATCTGCCTTAAGACTCCTGTTTTACTGAAAAACATTTTTGTTGCAAAAAAAAAAAAAAAAAAAATTGAGTTTATGACAGCTGTTGAATTTGCTATTTGCATTTGCAACATTGCTTGGAAAATGCCATTGTTATGCAGCATACGGTATGTATATATGCTATAACAACGGGGGATGTTTATTTTAAGTTTATCCAACCCACAGACACAAGACTCAAATAATCACCAGGGCTCATAAACAAAGTGGTTTATGGAGCTTGGCCTACTTTTCATTATTCCTCATTTGTCCACTAGAGAGCAATCCTGCTCTCACAATGCACAGCCCATTTCCTGCCTCCCCCGCCATGCCCATTTGTCAGAACACATTCCTCTCATTTTGTAACTTCATCCTTCCTGTAATTGTTTCATTAAACTGATGCATCATTGCACGACAGACTCAGGCAAACAAAAGTGAAATTTATATCACGTTTATTTTCATTCTCTCCAGACTGATAAACACAAACGAGTAGCACAAACAGAAGCTTATTGGGCCTTCCAGTCACATCCGGCTTGAAGAGAAGCCTCGCATATCAAAAAGATGTTGTAACGTGGGCCGTCTCTTGCTCAGAACATGCTCTCAAAATACAAACTCTAATGTCTCAGAAACAGTATAAAAATAACCCTCAGAAATACACCACACATATAATAAATAAATAAGTTACTTCAAGATAACCCCCCATATAAATATGCTGAGAACCAAGCTATTCATCTCATAACAAAATCAAGTCTGCAGGTTGCACTTCAATTAAAAATACATACAATTATAGATCTGTTACTCTACTTTTTTTTTTTTTACTTGTCCGCTGAAAACTGAGGACTGACCATAGCATTTAGACCCATTCCAAGAGGATCATCAGAGTCCACGTTGAGATATCTCTGATTGTTTGGTGGCTGTTCAGACGCGCTCTCCCTTGCCAAAGTATTCCTAAGTGGCAGGAATCGAGTGAAGGGGACTGCATGCCGGTCTGGGGATCGTTTTGATGCCAGAGACACTGGGACTCCATGGTGCGAGGAGAGGAAACGGGTGTATCCATCTGCCAGCAGCAGCTCTTTGAAGGTGCAGTCATCCTCTGTGTAGTGGCTCTGAAAAGGGACGACAGATGTAAGCTGCCAGCAAAGGACGGGAAGGACGGATACTTTACGATGTTATAGTTTTCTTTGCTTACTGTACCTGCCCCCTCAAATGGCCTCCGCTGTCCACACAGAGAAACAGAGACGATAACTGTCCTTTGATGACTGTTTGGCCTGGTTTAACAGACTTCAGCTCCAGCACACCTGGAAACACAGACACATAAATAGATGCATCTTCTTCACAAGTCTCCTGCTGGCGTCCATTTTCTAGGCCTCATATTGCCCAGTGTATTCGGTGGCCGTCTTTTAAAGAAAAAATGTCCTAATTCTGGCCCACATATGCTGTCAGTTTCTGATATATCTGGCAAATACTCACTGTAAGGGGTCTGAGCATCACTTCCTGACACTCCTCCATCCAGGGTCATCTGCAAATACATCCCCCTTCTGTGATTATCTGCAACAAAAGGGAAAGAAATCAGCATAATGAAGAATTTAAGGTGTTTAGGAGCATCAGAATTCTCATATTTGAACCAAAATTTCAACTAAATGAATAGCATTATAAATACCTGTGTAGAGATGCCCCTCTCTGACTTGATTATTAAAGGCTAACAGTGGGTTGGAGTCAGTGAGATAAAATGACAGGGAGAAAGGAAGTGGGATGATTAAGAGAAAAGAGGACAGGTAAGAAAAAGAGGCGTACGAAAATGAAAACATTTGGAAAAAAATATTGAAAGAAAATAAAATAAATAATAAATAAATAAAAATAAATATCTTAATAATAAAATAAAATAAATAGGGAATGTATGGCTCCGTACGAGCAAGATCTTTTCATTCAAATTCTGAACAGGAGCAAGTTTTGTGCCCTTATAAAGGATTTTGGAGAAGGACGTCCTACTTCACGAGGGTAACGTATGAGTCAGACATTTCTACATAATTAAGCCATGATTGAACGCTGAGAGGAAGACCTGTGTTCAAACACTATGTATGGGCTTCTTCCGTGTCGTTTACAGGAAGAGTTTCTCGTAAAAGTTCCAGGACTTCAGGTCAATGAAATTTTTCTGAGCCAGCTAGCACATAAAAAATGGCATTATATTGATTTTACTGTCAGTTTTCTAGACTACACCCTAATTTACCCTCTTTTTCAAAGATATTTAACCTTATTCTAATACTGGCTGAACTACACACATACTACAATGTACAGTTTTCAGTCAGATACACTTTTTTTTTTACTAATCAAAACATGCATCATTCAAAAATGTGAGTACCCCCCAAATTACCGAATTTGTACACTGCATTCTCAATTACCAATTAGTTTACTGACAAATATCAGTAAATATACTTTGTCTCACGTGAGGACAAAAACAGCTTACAATAAGTCAGTGTTTTTCCATTTAGCCTTCCGCTTCAAAAATATTCACATTTCACAACCGCAAGAGGATGTAACACAAACACATCTCTCTACGTCATCTGCAAAATAACTTATAACAAACAATCATGAGTGGGCTTCACTGTGTTTATCTTCTTTTGATATGTGTGTGTGTGTGTGTGTGTGTTTGTGAGAATGAGGGAAACAGTGGGTGAACCTGATTTACAGGCAGAGGACAAGTGTTTATGTGACCGCAGCTGTGCAGTCACCAGAGGGGCTGCACGCCAGCTTGTAACCTCACGAGTTAAGAAACATCTCAAGCATCCCAATGAAACTTTCTCTACAAAGCACCACCTTGTTTCATTTCATTGTGATGGCACTTTACGGGTCAGTCCACTCCGTCTGAAAGCCACATTAAGGCGTCAGAAATTATTAAGGCCTACAATTCCTCCATTATTATCATTATAAATTATTATGATACCCTCATGAGCACTTAGATTTGTGGGAAAAACTGTCTGACTTTAGAGAAAGTGTTATTTTATACCGACCGTCTGTTAAATTCAAAAGGAACTGAATTTGTGTTAGATAATTAAGCTTACTCAGAAGTTTCCTGATGCTGAAGTGAAATTTAGACCAAAATATAAAGAAAATAGCAGTCACTAAACACTGAACAATGTTCCCTTGCCTTTACATAGTGTTACTGTATAACTCTTACTAAGCTTTATGTGTGCCTCATGCCCTCCCCTCAATGTGACTGAAACAGAAGTGCACCAAAAATAATATATTTATTTTCTAAAAGAACTCAATTCCACGTATTGTATTAAAAGATGATACTGTTTAAAGATGCAACTCAAGGAACCAGGAGATGGCGCTGCCCTGATCAAGTCTCCATGAGCCTCTTCTCACAGGAAGCTCCAGCACAGCTACTGCCATCATGTGTACACCTCCACAAATATTATGTTAAAAAAAATACTTATAACAATGTTATACTGAATATTACATTCAATTCTGAACAAATTATTTAACACTGAAAGAGAAGTTGGGCCTTTCATATATGCAGTACAACTCAATTCACTCGGAGCGTCTCAGGTACAGATGTGTTTGAATAGTCCCAGTTAAAAATTATTTTAGGCTGTGAAACACAGTGGAACAACAGAGGAAAATTTAAAATGATAAATTAAAACAATCATTCATTCATTGATACACGATACAGGATACAAACACCTGTACTATTTATAACCTTTGCTGTGTCTAGGAAGAATTGGGGTTTCCTCTTCCTCTTTTGGCTCATCTCCAGTCCTGTGGTGGTCAATTCACCCTTGACTGAGTGAAAACATGCACTAAATGTAGTATTGAAGAACATGGCTGAGTTAATACCTGGTGTAAAAGAGCGTTCCCTTCATGCGTTAAATAAATGTATATTCTTATACTGCATCAAAACAGATTCATTGTATGTATATTTTCAATTAAACAATTAAATAATAGGTGGGGACAAGTATATACTCAATCTCTTAATTCCCTCTCTCCATCTCACATATCCATTGTGATGTCTCATCAAGTTTGTTAATTGTTTGTCATGTTGTCTTGTTTCCTGTTCTGGGATGTCTGTTTTATTTTGAAATTCCCCAACTCTCCTCTCGTTTCAGGTCCCATTACTTCCTGCCATTGTGTGTTTCCCACCTGTGAGATTGTCTGCCCCGTCCTGATTGTTTCCACCTGTTTCCCATTACCTCCTGTGTATATATTGTCTGCGTCTCCCGTCTGAGCTATCGTTACATCCATACTTTTTGTAGTTTGCAGTAATGTTTGAATATAAGCTCAAGTTAAGTTACATTTCAATGATTTACTCTGTGAAAGATGACTGATAGCTCCATTTCAACCACTTACCTGTGATTTCCTGAGCTCGATCAGCGTGAGGGGGTGGACTGCAAATAACTCCTTCAGTGGCATTTTACAGGTATGTTTTTTAATTACAGCTTTTACAATCATTATCATTATTGTTATCATATTATATTCAATTATCATCACTACTCTCCAATAATATGAATTTAAATCATAACACAATTTGATTTTTTTTTCTCCAAAATGTACACATACAAGTAGCATATCTTAAATGTCCATATTTTAAAACATATTTCCTTTTTCAACCTAAAATGAAATTACAGTCAGTCTTAAAACTAAGTATGAAATGAACGTACAGTTTAATACACACACATACATACTGTACATACATACATACATACATACAATAGCAGTTATCATAAAAAATGATAAAAATAAAATACACACATTTTACAAAGTCCTGACCCAAGCTTTCACATCATTAGATGATTGATATCATGACGTTCACTCTAAAATGGTTGATTTTGGCATGCATATTAACACAAATGCTTAACTCTTTTTTTTTTCCTCCCCGGTTTGAACAGGATTTTTGTCATAAAGCACTTTGCTTAATTGTCTCATTGTTTGTCCTATTAACATTTGTGCATCTCATGTCTGTTATGGCTTAAGAACATACGTTTCATTTTCCCAGCGTCCACTCGCATTCTTCCCTTGAACCTCCCTCTCCCCCAGCCTCCTCTGTGTCGTGGTGTTACTAGGCAGAGTACCGGTATGTTCTATTATCAGTCTAAATCATAGCAGGATCAGGGATGTGTGTTGGGGTACCAGTCTCTTGGTCTGAACAGGAATGCCGTCTCCGATTTAGAAATCATAAGTTCATTGTGTCAATATTGCCGTCTCACACTCAAAAACAGAATATGTAATTCACGATAGGCGATGGTCACTTTCTACAGGCCACTTTCTACAGAATCAAACAGCATCATGCCACAACTATGGATCAAGATGGAGTGAGAGAGAGAGAGAGAGAGAGAGAGAGAGAGAGAGAGAGAGAGAGAACAGATGGATGAACAGACATTCACTCGTTATTTTATCATCTTTTCAGAAATCATTCACTCAGTGTCGTTGGTTCTTCGAGTCATCTGGCTCGAAAGTCGTTGGTCATCTTCTAGTGTCCGTTGCTGATCTTGATCCTTTTTTTTTTCTTCAAAAATGTGTTTTGTTTGTTTTTTTTTTCGTTGGGTAAGGATGGAGGAGGGGTTCTACAAAATCAAATAACACACACTTAAAGAAAGCTCCGGCTGGGACTATATGTTTGATCTGGTGTTGACATTGTTCAAGTTATTTTTAGCTTCACATACGATCGTCAGAGAGGTTGCTGTTCTCACCTGGTGTGCTTATCTTTTAGCAGGAATATGTTCTCACGGACCCCGACTCTCCTCTCGGACCAGAGTTTACTGACAGAGAGAAGAAGGTGATTAGAGAAAAACGATCTTGATTAGTGGTTCAAACTGGACTACACAAAACAAAAAGAAAAAGTGATTTGTAACAAACACTGTATTCAAAACACCACTGAATCATTTAAAAGCTGAATCAAAATCCATGAACTCTTCTACTTGTAGATATTTTTCCACAAATCAACCTACCAAAAGACATCTTTAGTTCTAACCACTGTGGGGAATAGTGGTTCCTTCTAAAAGTGGCATTAATCTCATCTAACTGTCAGCAACAGTATTAACATGTATAAACCAAAATGTTTTTTTTCTCTTGGTGCCTGTTATGTCCCTTGTATTTAACTGGCTGTTTACATCTGACTGACATGTTGAAGTCGCCTGCAATATCAGACTGTGTTACCGAAAGCGCCACTTAGCAGCTGTTTCACCTGAAACCGCTCTGTTGTAGAGTGGAAATGGGAAAATCTACCATTAAAAAAAGGCTGTGGGATTTCCTGCATTTCCTCATTTCTAAAAGTCCAGCCTCTCAGGGATGGCTTAAGTGTCCCGAAACCAAAACACAACACAGCTGAGAGGACATAACACGGCTACAAATCCACAGTATCCTTTTCCGAATAATCATGCGTGTTTGTTGTTGCTGTTTTGGGTTTAGTTCCCACGACACGGTTTGTGATGCAATGTGGTTGAAATCTCTCACAGTCGCACACTACCCAAGCAATTCTCTGCTGGCAACTCTCACTAGGAGACAATAAGAACAACTATAAAAAGTTTATGTATAATCACAACAAATCTCTGAATACTGGATTTACTATAAGCTGCATTGACAGAAGGTAGTACAGAAGTTTAAATGACACACGGGTGTTCATGGTTAGTTAGTGTTTCCATTGCCACTGAATTGTCTTTTTGGTCTAAAATACTGCTTGGTTAGTTGTGTTGCCTTGCAAAAAAAAAATCCTGTTCCTTTTTTGTTCTTTTGACTTTATATATAGTAAATGCTTAAGCTGCCTCTCACCATCAACTTTAAAATGTATCAATGCAATCAAATGTCGGCTTTGTGTCCATATTCCAAAAACACTTTTTTGTTTGTTCTTAGCTAAGGAAGCACGAATTTCACATTTTCTTAAGTATGTTTAACTTGGTTTGTTAGTATACAGTATGACTAATTTAACTTTTTTTTAATCACAAATGTGTAAACAGGAAGAAACCACTGGGTAATGGCTGACCCAGGAGGCGCCGCCACAGCAGCATTACAGTGAGCTGCGTCTCCTCACCTTCGCTCTGGACTTTTCTCAGGGTGACGGAGGGGGTCGAGATGGCGGAGGCACGGAAGTTGGCAGGTAACGTCTCTGAGGAGTCGGAGGTCACGCCGCGGAGGTCCTTCTCCCGGAACATCTTCCTCCATGATGGCGACCGCGTAAATGTTTTCGTGCCGTCCTGCGGAGACAACGAAACAAACACCAGTGATTAATAATAACAGCGTTCACAACGGAGGCCATCTATTTCAAGGTCTTAATCATTACGCGTTAGTGGGGTCTCACAAAGTGGTATTTGACAAAGCAGGATTTGTTGTGACAATATACCACAGTTGTGCAGTTTTTAGTCCTAGATGCTGTAACTAAGCAATTAGCAGTGGTGTAAACACAGCTGAGCCAATTTGTCAGCAGTGGTACATGCACTGATGCCATAAAGCCTCTCTTTGCACGAAAGACAGATACTTCAGACTGCTATTTTACACTGAAAGGAAATTATCCTGTCACATGTTTAACAAAGGGCAAAAAGTTTGGATCAAAGGCCCTATTGTTGAATAAAATAGTCTTAGTCGGGGTGGTTACAATCAACACACACTCCCGCCTCCTGGCAGGAGTGATTATCGTGATTGATTTTTTACTGACAGTCTGCTTTATCGTACCTCATCTGGCCTCCTCTCTGTTCCCATGGAGATGAGAGCATTGTACTCCTTCTCTAGGAGCTGCCTCGCCTGCAAAGGATCGACAAACACAGATTTGAGATTACAATTAAGATACATTGAGAGTTAAAGATTAGGATTATTTTAGCAGCCTGGCGGTGGACTGTGGAGTACCTGCGTGTTCTGATTGGGTATCTGGAGG
Source organism: Amniataba percoides (assembly GCA_037176925.1). NCBI lineage: Eukaryota > Metazoa > Chordata > Actinopteri > Centrarchiformes > Terapontidae > Amniataba > Amniataba percoides. The sequence goes on along the minus strand of JBAJHX010000024.1, from coordinate 19,412,609 downwards.
AGGAGGGCCAAGTCAGTGTAGTCAAAGGTATCATCCAGTGCCAGGAGTGCCCCATGCACCCCGCTTTCTAATAGGTTGTCAGCAAACTCTTTCAGGCCAATAGACTGCACCCAACACATGACTCGCTCGTTGGACCACACCATTACATCTGTGGAGGAAGACGCAGAAAGGCAGTTGTCATGTGCATGTTCTGATGTCATGTCTAAAGAGAAGATTTGACTTGTAAGTCCTCACCTTGGTTCTGGTGTTGGCTGTCGTCCCTCCTCCTCTCCAGCTCCTTCCTGTCGTAGTTCAAGCGCTTCAAGCACATGATACCATAGTGAAGACTCACCCTGTGAGTGAGAGGGACACGATGTTCTTATTTTCGTCAAAGCTGGAATACATACATGGATAAACATGTCAAATGAGCCATAAACGTGTCTTTCAGACCTGTGGAAACTGTCCACCATCTTCAGCTGGCCCCGTAGTTCTTTCTTGGTGAGGTGATCGAGCATACGGGCATCCACCAGTGACTCCATGAAGTAGGAGCGGTACTGGGGCAGACCCAGGCTGGGCAGCCACTCATTTCCCACCCACTCGTGGTTCATGTCTCCATAGGCCAGGATCTGTGGGACAGCGAGGGTGACGGAGAGAAACAAAGTGAAAGAACAACAAACAAAGTCCATGAAAAACAAGAGAAAGTGTAAAACAAACCTAAAATCTGTGACATCTAGGACTGACCTGGGATTAAAACAAATTGTGTACATATAATGATTTATACTAATTAAATAAATAGTAAAAACTACAGTATTTTGATACTTTAACATTCCTTAATTCATAAGCAGTGTAGCAGTGTGTGACTGTCAAGTGTAAAGAATTAGATGATTATTTTAGTGTATTTTGATATCTCGTTATGTGTCAGACATGAGATGTGTAAAGTCTTATCTCTATCTCCAGCCAGCAATCCCTCAGTTGTACCAGTTGCTGCATCACAAGTAACAGGGGACATGGGAATTGTAGGCAAAAATAATTATAAAGATAATTATCTATGGTGGTACATTTTCAGGAGTGTCAGTGAGCTCTATATATTAGTTGAGACTGGAGTTTTGGCTTATGAACACTGTCAACAACAAGACACCTTTAACTAAATAATCATTAGCAAAGATTTATAGATCCTTTGTAAACTGATAAAAATACATTTAAACTTAACAGGCAGCAAAAAGTCTTTCTCCAGCTGTTGTTTTATTAGTTTATGAATCTTAAATTGACTGTTTGACCGTTTACCTACTGGAAGTAAGGTCACAAGGCATCTGGACAGCATATTAATTTATTTAAAATGTACCAGTAATATACAGCTGAGGGAATTACTCATAAATTAACAGTAAATTAACAGTTAAGCGCTATCTAAAAAGACAAAGTAAGTTTCCTACAACCTGGTGACCCACACTTTGCCATAAAGCATCAGCACACAATTTATTAACCATAAATACAGCCATTAATTCCAGCTTATGAACACTTATTAGAAAGAGGCACGGTTAGATGCTGAATTCGAAGAATTCGATGGTATATTTTGAATTTAAATGGACTGCTGTCACTACTGAACAAAAGAAGTCTCTTAGGTTTTCAAAATTTTGATTTCCGCTCAGTCGGCCTCTGTGCTGGACCCGGAGCAGCCCTTCTGGTTTTCATCACAGCTTTACCACAGCCTTACCGTCAGCCGACAGAAAACAGGCCCGGCTAACGTGAGCAACCCTTGGCTCTTCATAAACTGTTTACACAGTTTACACAAGGAACAATGGCTCTCACATGTCGTAAGGGAATAATACATTACGTAACCGCACTAGCTAGCACATCACATTTGTGGGTTGGCTTGGCATAAATTGTGTTCATAATGGAATATATTATACTTCTGATTAAAAGCAGGCTCTAAGAAGAGTGAAATATTTAATGATAAATCTGTTTTCTTGCCACACAATGCTGTTCCTTACCTGGTCCCAGCTGAACTCTTTCTGCTCCTTGTGGTTCAGGCAGAGACAAAATGAAAGAGAAAAGGTTGCAAAGAGCAGGAAAGATCACCGGGAGTGGAGGGGGGTGGGGGTGTGTTTGTGTGTTTATGTTTGTGTGTGTGTTACGGTGAAATCAGTGTCAGGACAGAATGGAGAAGAAGAAGAAGAAGAGGAGAGGAAAGGCAGAGGGAGGAAAAGTTTTGTTAGTGAGTGAGAATTAGTAAGTTGGAAAAACACTACATCAAAACAGATTTTGAGGGAATAGCAAGGGAAAGATGTAGCCAAACATGCCTAATTAGAGACAAAGAAAAAGAAAAAAGCTCATCAATGTGAGGCACTCGGTCATATTACTAAAAATGAAGAGGGCAAGGCCAAAACATAAACAATTAATCAATATCCTAAAATATTCAATATTTGGATTTGATATGGAATGTAATGTTCTTACTGGTTTGGTGGCCGCAGTGAGAGACTCCATCTCAGCATGTGTCATCCAAATATTACTGGTCGACTGTAAACAAATCCAATATCAGTTTCCTTCCTTGACGTAAGTGAATGCATTCATTAATGCCGTGTGAACACATGATTTGTTTGCTGATGTTTGGAGCTGTGTTGTGCATTTCACTGATTCCTTACAGAGCGAGTGCTTGCGGGTGCGGATGGACTAGTGAGGGAGACCATTTCCTGGATGGCCAGGCGGAGTTTGAGCCTGTGCAGAGGGTTGCTGATGCCAATCTCCCTCTGGATCTCAGTGTCCGACAGGTTGGCCATGATGGCGCCGCTCTTCACGTTGGCACGGCACGCCGCCACATACCACGCTGGCATCCCCACCCACAGCTGGGTGAACAGAGAGAAGAGGTTCACTGGAACACTTGTAATGAAAATACATCACAGGGTGAAGTGTCACTTAGATTAATCCCAGTGACGATGCTGAATCCTGCTAGAATTAGTGACACGTCATATTACATACATATCAAAACACTGAACTGTACTCATCCTCCTTTTTTAACAGAGCCGGGTCCTGACATACCTCCAGCCATGTAACAACTGTCGGGCCATCCCATGAGGCGAAAGGCAGACCCTGACGACAGGCTTCTTCTAACAGGTCGTGCCTGGCAAGGACAGTGGAAAACACAAGTTGACAGCGATTAATTTCCTCATATGTCACCTTACCACTCTTTTTTAAATATAGTAAATCACATTGAACTTGAGATGATGAATAGACCTTTATACAGCACCAAAAGGGCATGTAAGGGGAATCAAAGCACCAGCCCAGGCCTGGTTAGTGTCATGCTCTCATGACAATGTTCCATTTAGTAATACACTGTGGCCAAAAAGAGAGTTGAAATATCTCTGAATAACATAAGATGTGTGTGGAAAGATGTCTGATTTTACTTCTTTTTGCTGCGGCGGTCTTTTTCCACTGTTCCAGTCCCGAGTTTAGTCAGGCCTAACGGGTCAGCTGAACCCAGGTCATCAGAAGGTGTGGAGGCTGGAAACACCAAATGTTAGAGATAATAGTTACCTAATGTATCACCACTAATGAGTCTTATTCTCATTTCTTTGTAAAAAAAAAATGGCGTTGCAAATGAGCAGTTTCTAGCCTGTTCACTGACCCAGTGAGGCAGATTCACGCCCAGGTGCGCCGATCCTCCCTTTTTCTTTTTTGCCAAACAGACGGCCGATGGACGACTTAATGCTTTTCTTTTTGCTGGCTTTGTGGAGGGAATCCTGGCTAGCGGTGGTGGCACCATCAGCCGAGAGACTGGAAGCACGGAGAGAGGAAAAAACAGGAAGAACAGTGAAATCAACAGACAGTGAGCGCCTCCGAGGGCTAGTTTGTCTGCCAAATAAACTACGTCTGGGTAAACTCTCTCAAGAGTACCTGCGAAATTCACGGTGGTCATCAAGCCCCGCACCCGGGTGAGTGTGTGTCATCCGGTCCAATCGTAGGGCTCGAGGAACAGGAGGAGGCGTGGAGTCTATCAGGGCGAGCGCTCTGCATTCTTCACCATCTTTGCTATTCTGCAGGGTGGAAAGAGTTGGGTGAGTTCACACAAAATCTTCCTCACGTGAAGCGCATTTATGTGTTACATCAAGACTTCGAGGCAGCACCTGTCTGTCGGTCTCCCTGGCAGGGGAGTGCGGCAGGCGTGGGGTGGAATGTCCAGAGCTCGGTGGTGAAGGAGACGCCAACGTGGAGGAGGTGATGGAGGGAGTCATGTATCCCCTCCCGACGCTGTCCCGTCCTCCCAGAGAGGAGGGCGGAAGAGGTGAAGCGTCGAGGGCCACGCTGCTGACCCGGCTCTCAATCTCTTCTGCCCTCAGCTCCGTGCTCTCCTTCTCCTCCTGAATCAGCCTGAGAGGAGAGAAGAAGAAAGAGGAAGAGAGTGTTTATATCTTTATTTGAACAGGCTAAAATATTGGTTGCCAAAATAGTCTTAGACTGTCATATTAACCATATGAAAGGCATTTTAACAGACACAAAACTCACTTAATCTCCTTGTTGATGGCCTCAAGTTGCTCCTGAAGCATGATGGCCAAAGTCTGCACATCTGTCTGTCCGCTGGGCGAGAGCAGCTCCGATCCGAATAAAGTCTCCCTGTCGTCCTCGTCGTCAGAGCAGCCTCCCTCCACACCACCTTCAAATCCAGGGCCCAGCATATTGCCGCTGTCCCACTCTCCATACTGGGAAGAGGAGTAAATGATTGGCAGGAGGCAGGAAATTATCACTGTAATTATAAATTATACCTACAGCGTCCTAATCATCATTTCAGTGCAAGATACCTTGTTACTATCGTCTCTAGGACCCCCCCACCGGCCGCGGTGTGCCCGCCTGACCACCACCCCGCCAGAGGAGCTGCCGTAACCAGACGGGAGCGAACCTCCACCCTGGGGGTACCGCAGCTCTGAGGCACTCCCTGGAAGAGATCTTCGAAAAAGGGTGGAGGGAAGTGAGCTCACGCTGCCCGCCCTATGGTGAGATCCAGAATTCATTAGTTATTTCACAGTACTTCAAAATCACAATATCCTCATTTTATGGGTGTAAAGTCACAACAGGCAGGTTTGTACATAAAAAAGGCAACCGCATTAAAGAGTTGCATCCATATGAATTATGGATGTAAATATCATTTGCATATTTGTCAGCCAGAACAACACCCTCTAGGTACAGCATGAATAATTACTTTTTAAAATAGATTTTAGTGGAAGTACATTACCACTAAACATGGGAGTAAACAAACATTTGTGCTCACAATGGGCAGTGTACATACAGTGTCCCTTGGGATGCTCTGTTATTGGCCGTTCACAAAATGTAGGACATATCGTATAAATAAATACCATTAAAGGTTCATTGTAGCTAACCTGGAATAGGAAGAGCCAGGCCTGCCTCTCAGCTGATCCAGCTCCAGTTGGATTCGCTCCAGCTCAGCAAGGAGCTGTTCCTAAAGCACAGAGGAGGAAAAGATTACCCTTATTTGTTAAACACCATGTCTCCTTGTTTTGTGAGAAAAATGTTTATATTAAAAGTGTACATTAGACAGAGCAAAAACACATCTTTTTAGAACAAACTCAAGACAGTTCTGTTGAAAGTTGGATCATGTGCAAGTTTAAAACTGAAAAGGTGAATACCTTATTAGCTAGAAGGTCATCTTGGATTTTCTTCATATTGGACAGTTCCTCTGAAAGAGCGTTCTAGCAGAGTAGAAAAAGGAAAATCCACTTTTTTTTACCCATTCTTATTTTCCACTGTATCACAAAATATTCTGCAGCACTAATTGCTCTTCTCGTTACCTTCTCTTCCAGCGCTGCCATCCTCTCTTTGAGGTGGAGCTGCAGTCTCTCGTTGGACTCAGACAGAAGCTTGTCCACCGTATCTGAGAGGCGTTTGTTGTGTTCGTCATTCATCTTCTCCCTCTGCCTCGCCTGAAATGCAGCAACTACGTAAGACAGGTGCTCAAGATAGAAAAAAAAATTTATATTCTTTAATGTTCAAATGATGTTACCCTCTGTAGCTCTTGGTTCTTCTCCTCTAATTGAGCTTCCATTTGCCGTAGTCGCTCCTCAAAGTTTCCGTGGCGCTCTTCTGCCTAAAATACAGAAAACATACGCATTTTTCCAGATTCTCCCATGAGCCTATTTCTGATGCACAAATAGACTGAAAGTAGGTGAAAATAAAAGTTTGAGGATTTTAGTTGAAAAGTTATCTGATCGTTTGAAGCAGTGGCAGTCTATACAGTGTTAGGGTAACTGTATAAATTAACCAGTCCTGTAAATGTAACTGTTGGGTCGTTATAGTTACAGTATGTGATGTCCTCTGGCGCTAAGTACCTTGTTGAGAGCAGCTACCCTTTGGGCGAGCTGGGCTTCGATCTCGGGCAGCGTCTCTGCCCTCTGCAGGGTCTGCTGGAGCTTCTGCTTGGCTTCATCCAGACGTTCCTGGAGCTGCCTGTTCTTCTCTTCACTCTGGATACACAGATAAAAACACGTATGTACAGTGTTATTACTATATCATTATGAGATAAAAGCTAGGAGCTCAGTTTTTAGATGTTTAAATACCATACAACGCCATCAAACATAGCATGGTCTGACATTATGACTATAAATGGACGCTGGGTTATTCAAGCCATTCCTCACCTGTCTGTGCAGCGATTCCTTGCTGGCCAGCTCGTTTTCTAGCTTGTCTTTGATATCATGGAGAGAAGTCGCCTCCCTCTGGGCGCTGAGGTACCTGCATTCAACACCAAACCACCACTGAATTATTAGAGCTGCAGATCTCAGTCAACTGAACAGGGCCTATAAGCAAGGGTGTTAAACACCTTTGGACCTGTCCCCCTCACTGCATAAAATCCTTGTGTTGCCCCCCTGACTTTTACAGTTTCAGTTCAGTTCATTCACTAAAATACCACTAAGCCACGCCATGAATAGATCAAAATGTTAAAATGCTTTATTAGTTACAGTGCACTTGAAATCTTTATGCTTTACAAGCAGTAGAGACTGATTTAAAGTTTCATTGTAGACACTGTAAAAAGTTTGAATTTGGATGTATTTTTTGGGTGCATTTTCAACACATAAATACAATTTTAAAAACAGAAAGACTTCCAATCTCTGGTCTCAACTTAAATCCTAGAGATAATTGTCTATATTCTATATTTGATCAGAGGAGTAGAGCTTTGACTTTTCAAATAAACTGTGCCAAAAGGTCTGCTTTTAGCATTCAGCTGCATTATTAATAAGAATGTAATGCAAATGTTATTATGTAAAACAACCTTCCACTGTATAAAGAGGTGTCAGGACACCTTTGCAACACATTGCCAGCCAACAGGTGACACATATGGTCCGTCTGCTCTGCTTGTTACAGCTGATGTATGAAACTCTAACCTCCCGCTCACCACCAAAAAAACGCGAGTCTTCACTAAAACTAAAACCTCAAACACAACAAAGGTTACCTGCGTTCTAATGTTGTAATCCTTTCCTCCATGTCTTCTCTTTGGCAAAGGGCCTAGAGGATGCAAAAATGTATCATGAAACCAGGTTAAAATGTGTTCTGCACTTCTGGATACTGAAGAGATAACAGTTCTTATTACACATTTATTTGATAAGTGAAGGCAAAGTACGAGACACCTAACAGGAAAAGAAATGATCAATGTGGATAGCTTGCATTATTCGTAAATTATAATACTGTGGGAGCTTTTTTACAATTTAGATTATTTTAGCCTTCTAGTAGCCACACCAATCAACCATCTACCTCATAAATGTTTGATTTATCTTAATTTCCCTTTTGTTATCCCTCAAAATAACTAATATCAGTACTTCTCCAACATATGCCCATTGTGTTCAAATATACACTTGGAGCCCCGGGAATCAAGGGAGCTTGGGGTCTTGGCCAGGAAGAAACAGATTGGCCTACAGACCTCTTTCACTTCCCTTTGGAGCTTCTGATTGGCCTCCTCTGACTTCGTCACCTCCCTCCTGGCGGCAGCAAGCTGTTCCTCTATTTCCCCAACCTGACGTGACAGCACAAAGGGACACAAGATGACACAGATTGAACCTATGAGTCAGTGTTAACTGCCACGGCACCAAGTGTAAATAGACGTGAAAGCGATTCGTTATTAATGTCTGACTGGTCAATGTAAGGCCCTCAAAAGGCCTTGATGACTGAGTGTGACATACTGATGTACCTAACACTTGGTAAACTAGAGACAGAATGCAGCTCTTTTTTGTTTTTGGTTTTCCCTACCATCCTTTCACCTCTGACAACAATCAGGGTGCTAGAGATTTTGTGATTTTCACTTAAATACTTTTGACCCTTATAAAATACTTTGTCGGACAGTGTTTCATACAGTAAGCCGTGATTAAATTCAAATGGCGTCTTACACTACACAGTAAAAATGACAGCTTGCAATAGTTCAACTGGCCACAAGAGGGAAGAGTAGTAGTAGACTTTCAATATATAGATCCCCCTCCTTCTTGGAAATACTTGTGTAGTGCATTAAAGCATAAATATTAGTGTTCATTACACTATAAACTACATTAGGAAACAAAACACAAACAGAAAAAAACAGACATACACTTTTTCTATTCATATAAGGATTGTTATTGACTACATCCAATCTCTAGCACCAAACCCTAAAATTACAGGAGTAGTTACACATTTTGGGTGAGACTTATATCAGAAAATACCACCGTTATGCCCATATGGTAAATGTGAAGCTACAGCGAGCAGCTGGTTAGCTTAGCTTAGCATAAAGACAGGAAACAGGAAAGACAGCCTGGCTCTGTACAAAAAGCAAAGTATAAAATCAGAGTTGATAAAATGATAGTTATTTTAACCTTAATAGTTATTTCAACGCTAATATGCAACTTTAGAACACATGGTGCCATATTTACATTACTTTTGTGAAGTTATTTTACTGTACCTCATAAAGTATATAAAGTGAAAATGTCATGATGTTTAAATGATTTCAAACACACAACATTTATTAAAGTAGTGAGGCTAAAGAGCACTATCCCTATCAAACTGGACAGATGTGACGCTCAATAAGTGACGCCATCCATACTTTGAAGTTACAGACCCCATTTGATTATCTGGTCCCCACCACGACAGATAAACATACACACGCATACACTCACCTGCCGGCACATGAGGGCAAGCCTCTCCCTCAGCTGGGAGAGTTCAGCTCTCTGCCGCTCTATCTCTCCTTCTCGTTGTCTTTCCAGCTCACTATCCTCCAGCCCAGAGGAGGGACCGTTGGGTAGACGCTGAAATGATGACAACACAGGACAAAATGACAGTGATGAAAAACAACAGTCCATTAGAGTCAGCTGAGGTTGTGGCTGAAAGAAATGACGTATGGATGAAGTAACGTAAGAGTTAACGTGACATCGACACACCATGATACCCATACAACTACTTTTCTACTGACTCTCTGGACGCTAACACATACACAAAAACAACTGGAACCAACATGCATAAAACCCTCCCTTACATCTTTCCCGCCGTCCACCCCTTGTTGACGTCTTTTAATTTGGTCTCTTAAAGAGATTACCTGGAAAGGGGAGACAAAATGGGCAAACAGACGACACAAATGAATGTTCTTTCTTCACACCGAGCTAAAGCATCCTTAAGACACAGAAAATCTTTCGCATTGGATTTTACCTCTTGAGAAGACGCTGCGAGTTGATCCTCTAACATGGACACCCTCTCGAGTGCCACGCGGAGCCTCTCTCGAACCTGTGAGGTAGAAGTGAGATCAGTCAACTGACCATCATGCGGTTTTACAAAATACCGTGCCAGTGGTATTGCTAAATTGAATTAGCCCTTTCTGCTCTCCTAATGTAACTACACCTTCTTGACCTTCCTAATAAGCTTGTGTGAAAGAGAAACAAAAACTTGCATAGAGTCAATTAAATGGTTTATAGGAGGGCAAAACACACAATGCCCTGACAAAACGTGCATATAGTAATTTTAAGCATTGCTGTACTTTTGAGTTGATCCCACACCAGCTATTTGGTCATATGATAATACATTTGAGACAACAAACGAGGCCTACGGGATTTATTCACTTGGGCATGTATCAAATTAGATTTGTATGAATCTTCCAAAAAGCTAACTTAGAAATTTTGAGTGAAAATTAAGAGACATTTGTCACACAGCTTTCTTTACATAGGAGAAACCTTTCAGAGCAGCACTTCACATGCACGCTCAGAGCAAGAATATCTGACTAATGTTTTTTCCTTTTCCTTTTTCCTTTGTTTCCTTTGTTTTCCTCTCTGATTTATACATCACTTACATCACTTAACCACAACCAGCATTGTATTGTACAGTCAATACAACATGTCCATGTCTGTACTGCAGAAATTATTTACAAATCAGAAGAGCGTTTTTCTTTAACTTGCTAGAATTCTTTGGTTTATGGCCACTTGGAGGCAGCAGAAACAAACTGGAAACGCAACTCTGACATACTGTTTCACCTTCTAAGATAAAAATGGCTAATGTCCATGAGTTCAACGTCATGTGTTTTGGTCACCTAATGAATGTAAGTTCCTTTTTGCTCTGTTTTATTCTCCATCCCTTTTTCTGGAAACGTAAGGACCTTTATCCATTCAATGCTCCACTATGTTTACTAGCTAGCCACTAACTTTGTCTGCCTGTCATTTAGTGGCGGTCAGATAATTTAAAGTCTAAGGATCCAAAAAAGTAAAGTTGTGGGCCTTAAAACCAAAACAATGAGGTGAAAGATTTTATGTGTAGAGATGAGGGAGTCAGGTGATAATTGTCTGTGGGTTCATCTACATGCGACCCTTTTTACACACAAGTATTCATAAGATCCGTTGGTGATATAAAAATTATTGATCATAGCCGCTTTAAGTTTGTGAGTAGGAAACACAAAAGAGTGATTTCAAATAAGGGCCTTGATCCGCCAAGCAAGGGGCGACAGTTTGACGCACCTTCTCGTCCAGGGCCTTATGGTGCTCAAACAGAGACTTGAGGGCCTTGAGGACTTCCACCTCACTGGAGACCCCCGCTGGGGACTGGGCTTGCCTTTTCACCACCGTCATCCTCAGACTGCGCTCATGGCGAGACACCAGACACTCCAGGTGTTCCAACAACAACTACAGTGAGTGAAGGGTCGACAGGCGAATGCATAGAGGTGAACAGAGAGAGAGAGAGAGAGAGGGACAAAAAGAGAAGCAAACAAGGAAGAGAGATGGAAAAAGAAAGAGAAAGCTCAGAGAAGATGCAGAGGAGTGAAGGGTTTTAAAGGGCGACAATGAGATGAAATTAGGCGGTGGGAAGAGCACCGGGTAGTATAAAGGGACAAGGAGTGAGTAGGAGAGATAAGGAAGGCAGATATGGACATAAAAAAGGAGTCACGAAGAGAGAGAGGAGAATGTGGAGGAGATAGAGTAAGGGAAGGAGAAAACAGAAGCAAACGAAACAGTGTCACACCCACACAACCACAATGGGTGAGGAAGATAACACAGAGGCTGTTACAGTGCTAATAAGGAAAATGGCCGCTAAACATCTTACACGTGTGTTGTTTCTCTCCGCCTTGAGCTCAGCAATCTCCTCCTCCCTCTCCAGAAGCTGCTCCCGGCAAACGTTCAGCTCTTTAGTCAACACAGCAAACTCCTGTGGAACACACAAGCTGCGTTCAGGGGCACAGAAAACAAACTGTTTAAATGTATGGTGCTCACAGAGTAAGTGGCCTCCGCTCAGCTGCCTGAGCTGCGTCGAGAATTTAAAGGACCAAATAATAATTCAGGCCAGACCGAGCCAAAAAAAAAAATTCCAGTGACTCTGAAAATGAAACAGAATTGGCTGCTCATACATGCACATAAATGGACATATGATGCTGAAAAATATACATAAGCACGCACTTTGTGAAACACCTGAGACCAGCAATGTAGGAAGACGCACATGATGTAAACCTACATAACAATCATGTAAATCACTGACACACTTTCCACCACCACTCTCTCTTGCTCATCCTCCTCTGTGAACTCGCATTCATGGATGGATTACATCACACTGTTACACAATGGCTCCGCACTGGAATGCACAGGAGAGACCCCCAAAACACAGCATCGATATGGCATTTACAACACCGCTGGGAATACATTTGCAACTCCTGCATAACGCTGAAACAGAGCGCGAACAAGAGAGCGTGTCTTACATTTTCTTAAACAAAAAAGAACAGTGGTCGAAATCAACTGTCAGTGATTTTTCTTTTTTTTTTTTATGTCTCCATAAAACACAGTCGAAGCCTTTCAGCTTAGAGGCAGTTGCTGTTTATGGGCATTATGTGTAGACATTTACTGTCAGGATTAGCTGCTTTATGTTTCAAGAACAGTTGAAAGTAGACGCATGAAATTGTTCTGTGTTTGCATGTAAGAGGGAAGAGAGAGATCTATACAGATGGTGACACAGTGGGTCCATTGGCTCTTGGCCTTATGGGATTCTTTCTTGTTTGGATAGAGGTCAGCTTCTCAGTTGGCTTCCCTTGTCGCCTTGTAGTTTCTTTTCTATTTCATCTCACTCTAGCTCTATGGGCTTCGGCCTCCATTCATTTACATGAATTTGCAGTCCTGTTCTATGATGTAAAATGACACTTGGAAATGCTTTTGTGGTGCGTTAGCTAAAGATCCTGTACACAATATCCATAACACCTGTACATTCAAATAGAATTCAATAATAGAGCAATTTAACAATACAAAAAACTGTATGTCAAACCCTAGTTCATGATTAATTGTGAATTTCTTCATCTGAAGGCGACATCTTTAAATCACTTGTTCTGACAGACAAACTGTTCAAAAACACAAATATTCAGTTTACTATCTCATAAGACAAAGAAGACAGTGTAGCAATGTGGCATTTTTTCTCAAAAAGTTAGTTAATAAGAATCAGTTCAAAATACCTGATGTTTATTTTCCTGTCCATTGATGTTTCAGCTATAAGGTTGATAATAAAATGTTAGTCTGGCTGTTGTTCTGTCATTATCTTGTAAGATTTTAGGAAACCTGGGGAAGCAGTATAATAATAATAATTATATGTACAAAAAGCATTCTAGAACCCTTCATTAATTCATATTTTGACCTAAAAAATAACTATCCGACTCCCCCTCATAAAACTTAAGATAATGACATTGACAATATGTCTTCATATTGGATTAATACAGGATCTGTTGTGTGAGAGTGGGTATTCTTCACAAAGCACAGCATGAGCATAGGGAATCTCACTGAATTTGATTTGGCTAAATTGTGCTGACCCATTTGAGAAGCTGGAGAACACATAATGGGACCTCACATATAGTGCTGAGAGGACAGTAAAGTGTGACAACTATACATACTGCAAACACGATATGGACAACACGCAATGCTAAAGATTTTCCCCAGTTGAAAAAAAGAAAACTGTTCATGTTATAAATGTTGGATAAAATCTTCCAATTTCAGTTATAATTAAAAAGCAATTTTAATCTAGTGAACTACAGAGAATTCCTAGAAAATCAAGTGTTCATTTAAGTTAAGCTGACGCCATAAACAAATATTAGCCCCCAGCCTCATTAATCATCCACTAACAACATGGTCAACAAGCATAATAAAATCTGATTACACAATGAGAGGAAAATTGCGGATGCGACTTAGACTAAACAGCCAGAAGATGATAGGAACATAAACTCTCTGCATCAGTAAGAACAACAGTGGTGAGGAAGGCTCTGAAGATGCAAAGTATTTAACATCCCCTTTCTAACTGCGTCTCTCTGCATGAACTGTCACTGCAAAGGCTTACTGTCTCATGAGCTTGCTTCACAATGACACACACTCAGAAAAAGAAAAAACACACTCATACAAAACTAGACACTGATAGCACAGAGGATATAAAAGTTACCTCACAAGGAGGAGTCCTCAACTTCACACACCCCACACCACAGCACACACACTTCAAACTGGATTGATTCCTCCATATACAATTGCACAGACTGTAAACACACAAACAAACACTGTTGTACCTGTGGCAGGGCGATGGATAGCTGCCTCTGAAGTGACTCCTTTTCGTGGCCGAGCTCACGGAGGCGGAGCTGAGCGGTGCCCAGGCTGTCCTGGGTCTCCCTCAGGTTCTCCAGAAGCCGCTCCCTCTCTGTCAGCATGTTGACCATTAACGACTCCAGGTTCCCTGTGCTGCCTCCTTCATCTCCTCCGCCTCTGGGCTCCCTCCCGCTGAAGCCTCCCCCGCCCATCGCACCCCCGGGGCCTCCGACTCCTGCCCCGGCAGGTGAGGAGGGGCCACCACCGCTCCCGCTTCGCCCATCCTCAGAAATGGTGGGCATCACCTCGCACATCATCATGAGACCGTGGCGTGTGTGCGTGCGTCACGTTAATAGAGAAAAACTAAACAGCAGATTGTGCGTGCAAAGTGTCTTGTCTTCGTGCCTCGGGTTTTTATGAGCTCGTACTAAAAGTTTGATGTACAAAATATAAATCTTTACATCTTCAGTTTTCCAAAAATATCATTCCTTTGGTCTGCATATCTTTCTCTGTTTATTGCCTTTACGTTTTTTTTTCCCCCTAGCACCCACTTCAGTATGTCTTTGTTCACTTGTTTTCCTTCACGAAGTCCTAACCTGCATGGTGGATGATCAGAATGCTTATGTGTTCCTGTGTTATGCAAGAGGAGGAAGAATCTGCAGGGAAGCCGCGCTGTGGGTGGCTCGGAGTGGCGAAGGGCGAGGAAGGGAAGGGGTTATGGGGAAGGAAGGGACAAAGGAGGGCCGATGCTCCTAAATTGTGTCCAAGAGGCTGAGCTCCTCACAGCACCGGGGGTGAGAGCTGAAAAAGAGAGCAGGCACTGCATTAGATCCTCCTCAATACACTTCACTGTGCAGTGAACAAAAAAATACCAGACACTGCGAGAGTTTGCTGATAGTTTGCGACAACAACACAGACTAGTCCACTCAAATGTGCCAGTAATGACTAATGGGTTAGATTATGTGACTTAGTACTTAATAATCTGATGGCTCTAGACTATAGAATCAGTATATGTAGCAGATATGTTGTTTAATGGTATCAGTCCTTAGGATCTTGACTAAATTAGGGTGAGTTTAACACTAAAATGCTAATCTTAAGGTAAGTAATGTAAGTAAGATAACCACAAGTCAAAATTAGTCTCATTCTATTTTTCCACATAAAATGTGACTGATTCAAATACACGATCTCTCTCCACAGTGCTTCCTTTAATCACATCTGTTGTAAATCATCAGCATATCTTAAATGACCTTTTTAGGTTCAGGATAAGGCCTTTGACTTTAACTGTCTCACGCTGCAAACTGTGGGCCAAAATGGTATGGATACAGGCAATCAGCATTATTATAGCACCTTGTGTCCCTCTCCTCTTTCCTCCCATATTCTTCACTGTCTAGTCTATAACACTCAGGGGGCTTGCACTGGCCTTTATACTTTTAAGTGGTTTGGACTGATTTAATGCCCCATGCAGGCTTCCTTACGTCAGTGAGACTGGGCAGCGCGATAAAGAACTGCTTTGTCCAACCAAAATCATCCATTTTGTGAATCAAACATGGTTAGTTACACAGGCCTCAGCACCAGTAAAAAAACAGGTCTTCCCAGTTCTCTCATTACTATTATATGGACGTCCAGCACCAGAGACGGTGGTGACTGCTAGCTGGGTAATTGGAGGCCTGATACAGATACTGAATTAGCTCCTCATGCTGGTGAGCTGGCTAGAGCACTTGGCAACCTCACTGTATGTCCCACTAAAAAACAACTTACTTCCTTCCCCGCTCCGCTGATGGATATTCACTGATGCAAGACCAAGCTGGCACTGACTGCATGCCCTCAAAATACAGTTCAAAATGTAATCAGATTTAAGGAATGTTTCAAACTTCTGTGCCACACCGATGACAGCAGCAAAGTGTGTCACCGTAACACCACGCTGTATATGTGAACACAAGCTGAGGCCCTGGCATCGTCATACGTCAGAGGTGTACTTTTAACCCAAATGAAATTCAGACAAAACCTGCCTGAGGGTGGAAGAACAGCTTTAGGCTCAACTTGAAGACACCTGGCTGAATTAGATCACACTCAATGTAGCATGAAGATCAGTTCGTTTGATGACTTTAACCTGTCCAGAATTTTACTGGTGTTAATTATGTTGCCTTTTGGAAGCATTCAGCTAATATTCGCTTTCAAAAAGACTAGATATATTTTTCAGGATGTATTTTTTTCTGTAGTTAAACATTTGGCAGTGCCATCACTACCCTGAATTGAGGACTCAGCTCTGAATGTGTCACTCATTTTTCCTCTTTTAAAAAAATAATCTGTCAATCAAACTACGCGAAGTACTCCGGTCTAGCAGAACTCTAGACGAAATGAGCAAACATCAGAGACTCCCACAGCTTCTGATTCTTACTCTGTGAACCAAACTACCCAAAATATCCTCCTGGAATTCATCTGTGTCGGTGCAGGACCTTGAGACACCTGAGACGCTTCTGCTGAAGTACAGGGCGGCCTGCGAGACAAACTTTCAGCCACTCAGCTCCAGATAATCTTGGAATTACTCGTCGTCATTACCAGCAGCTCTTCATTAGCTCAGCAGGGGCAGCAGAAAACAGGGCAATGTAATGGCGGCAGACTATTGTATGTATATATATATATATATATATATATATATATTGCAACAATCACTGCACAGCTCGCAGTAGCAGTTCGCTCTGCTCCCACTGTGTCGTGTGATGAGTCCGTGCTGGGAAAACAAAGGCCTCTGTGCTGGGGTCCTGCTTCAGTTCAGGCCAAACGTTAACTGTGCAGCCTGCAGTTTTGACTGAAGCGTCAGCTGTGAGGTCACTGGGCTTCAGGACAGTGTGTGTTTATGTGTGTGTGTGTATGGATGAGGGGAGAGACAGCTAGAAAACAAGTGCAAGCACTAAATGTCTGGCACGTTAAAATGACACAGTGGACCGGTCGCCGTGCTGTGACATTACAGCTTCATTATGAGCATTACTGGCACCTTTTCCTCAAATAATTGCCATTCTCACCGCCACAACGGCGAGAGCACGAGGGCCGGCAAAGAGGCGGGTTGAAAACAGTGAGCTGCTGATGACGCTTTCCTATAATGTGGAGCTACAGCTACAGCTACATTATGAAGAGGCCGCATTAGATTCATTGGTGTAATGGCTGAGCTCATGTCACAGTGTCAGCACGCTGAAATCGATCAAGTGTGCGTGAGTGTGTGTGCACATGTGGGTGTTTTCATATTACATATTATGATTGGATTGCCCACATCACCACCACCACCATCATCATCATCATCATCATCACACACAGTCACACTGAATCCTGCTTGTAGCCGCCTACCCCTGAGTGGACATACTGGCTTTACTGTATCTGGTCGACCAATTAGAACGACCCCCCACCCATACACACAAACACACACACAGACACACACAATTAGGCTGTGTATCATGTTACTAAATATTCCCTGCCTGAAAAAAATGGGTAATGAAAATATCATAGGCCTGTGTGTGCTGTGTGTGTTTGTGTGTGTGTGTATGTGTGTGTGTGTGTGTGTGTGTGTGTGAGAAAGAGAAAGAGGAAGAGAGAGCAGGGAAAACAGCTCTCCTCCAGCAGACAGTGGGGCGGGGAGAGCAGGCTGACAATTAGAACTAAAGCAAGAGGGGCCTCTTCCATTTTTGTGTTTTCTTTCTATCTTTTTTAATCATCCTCTCACATGTTTCATCACCCTTTTTTCCAGAGACAGGACCCATGCATGTATGCATCCTTGACATTTCAATAAAAGCAGAACATATACATGTATTGACTAATAATGAACACCCCCCACCTCCTTCCCTCCACACACACACACACACACACACACACACACACCCCTCCAATCCTCCTCCCCCCTTCTTAATGCCATGAAACAGTACCCCCTGGCCAAGAAACGCATCATTGGAATCGATAAGTGATTGTCGGCTGCTGGGCAGAGGGACTGAAGCGCCGGGATCCGGACCGACGCGCTTTTATTTGCGCTGGCATCCGCGCCGCACACCGGGCTAATGTGAAAATGACGAGGCTCTCCGGATGACAGGTCGACTCGTCTGTGGCACCCTCCATTTCTGAATGTATGTGGAGGATACAAAAAAAAAAAGAGACAGCGCTCCGTGACAGACGCACGGACGCGCACCGGCACGCACGCACGCACGCGCGGCGGATCTACATTCTTCTAGTAAAATAAATAAATAAATAAATAACTGAGAAAAGGCTAACTAGTTGTGTGTGTGCGTGCATTGGTGTGGTCTCTAAATTGGCGTTAAAATGGCCATAAAGGAGGATGGATGTGCTCTTTAGACATCTTGCTCGACCGAGGCTGTGGAGAGCATCACGTCAGGAGGATGGCCCAGAAAAAAAAATGCACATCGCACATTTTCAGTAATGGGCCTGCCTTCTCCAGACATTATTGAATAGAAGTCCACAGGCCCCGGTGGCAGCAGCAGCGAGACGACGAACTGGGAGGTTTTGACTCCAAAGCTCCCAGCGGCGAAGGGCTTAGTTACAGCCAGGATTCATTACAAGCAACACATAGTGGGCCAATATACAGTGGCATCTCATGATCTTGCGAAGACTCTCTCTCTTTCTATCTACCCCCCCCCCCCCCGCTCTCTCTCTCTCCCTCTTTCTCCCTCTAAGTAGCTTTCACCTCACCTAACTGTATGCGAACGGGAGCGAGCGAGCGCGCCCTAAATAAATCGTCCCTGTGCGCTGCCAACACACCTGTCAACGCCTCTGACAGACACAGTCCGTCTAATATCAGCCCATTTGCCTCTATTCAAATAGTAACCCCCCCCCCCCCCACCACCACCACCATCCTTCCCTACTACACAAACACAAACATGCATCCCCCCCTCTTCAATCGTTGACAACACAATGTGAGGCTCCCTCCTGCTCGTGCATGCACACACACGCATGCATGTATCGTTACACTATTGCATGCATTACCCCCACCCCCCACCCCCCCGCGTCCTCCGATGGATTTCTTTCTTTCTTTCTGTCTTTTTTTCCTCCATATACACCCCCCCCCCTTTCTTCCTCTCCCTCTCCATCCCTCTGTCAATGGAAACTGGGTTTGCGATGGGGCGGTGTGAAGTTGCATCCTTACCACAGTCATCGCGGGGGAGCCCGTGGTGTCCATGTTTGACGTTAAATATTCCTTAGGTCCATCTCCGCGGATCGCGCGCCTCCTCGCCCGTAGCCCCTCATCCGAAGCCCGGAGTCAGGCTTATCCACTGTAGGTGCTATTTTCACCCCCTCTTCCTGTCTCCCTTTTCCACATGTAAACGGCGGGGAAGGAGGGGGGGTGTGTGGTGGTGGTGGTGGTGGAGGGGAGGGGAGGAGGTGGAAGGGATGGGAGGGGAGGAGGGGAGAGGAGAGGAGAGGAGGGGAGGGGGGGACGCGGAGAGAGACGATACGCCACCTTACCACAGACTCCCCCTCTGTCGGATTGGAAGGTAATGGGTCTTAAAGAAACACTCTCCCGGCGCTCTCCGCCACGGCACCCCGCGCGCGTGCACGCAGCCCAATCAAACACCCGATTAATTATTACAGCGCGTGTTTGCACCGAGTGGGGGCGAGACGTAAAAGTGACTTTTAGCTCCGGTTGGAGATTCGGCGGTGAGAGAGACGCGGTGCGCTCTTTTGCACATTGTCAGAAAGCAGCGCTCCATCTGCAGTGTGCTATCCTGCAAAAGAAAGATACGCGCGTGTGTGTGTGTGTGTGTGTGAGTATTAGTTAGAATATCCACTCCTTTCATCAAACGCACGCCACTTCAGTCAAACTTTTACTTGCAGTCCATTTGTTTCCAAGCATCAAACTTACTCACATATTTTGAGGGTCGTGTTTTCCCAATTCTGCTGTATTAATGCAGCTTTTTTGAGATGTAGATATTATATGTAAAAAAATAAATAAATATATAAAATCTGTGAGTGCCAAGTGTGTGTTGAGGTAGGGAAAACATGCCAATAACGTTAAGAAATGCGTTTGAAGTGACACGTCTCGCATCTGATCGCCAACTTGTAGCTGTTTAATACATTTGTGGAGCTGGCCCGTTCTGTGCCGGATGCTGCCCTGCATGCAACTGCCTCACATCCGCACAGTGTGAATCCAGCAGCCCACACATAAAATGCAATCTCATAAAGACTGTTATTAATATGCATGTTGATACAGATATCACATTTGTAAACAGATAATCGCCCCTCTCTCTCTCTCTTTTTCTGCCTGTGTGTGTATGTATGCATGTGTGTGTGTGTGTGTGTGTGTGTGCAGCTCGGTAAACATAAGGTGGTGCTGTCTTTAAGAGAGAGAGCCTGGGAAGGGGTGATGTAATGTGTTCTCAGACAATGATGTCATCGACTGAGACACGGCAAGGATTTAAAGTGACAAAGGCATTTTCAGTGGCTCCATGCAATTCTGCATCAGGGCTTGTCAGAGAGCAGCACCCATGCACCCGCGGGACCTTCATTGAGGAAAAAAAAGGTGTGTGTCTGTGTGTGTGTAAGGGGTGGGGTTGGGGGGGATATGAAATGAGAGAAAAACATAAATTATTTCTCGTGCCTATAAATGAGGAGCAGGAGTCTGTGATGCTTCTATCAGACACACAACATGTTTATTAATCAAGATATCTGGGATACAAAACACATTTTGTTACAGTGACAATAACAGGGTTATGTTGCCATCCACAAGCAGCCGCCATGTATTGTTTCCAGCGCTACGTTAGATGCATACTTTGAGAGGAATGAAAGTGTTAACCTCAAATACTGGGCCTGTATTTGACTACAGCTACACATAAGGTATTTTGGTGTTTACCATGAGCTGCAAGAACAGCACTATGTAACTATATATCATGGATAATGGAAATGTTCAAGTTTACCAAACACATTTCCCATTTTCCCATTTCTTATCCAAAGTTAGGTACAAACTCTTCCTCCTCAGGCTTCTTCCTTTACCATAAATCACTTAACTGTGTTCTTGTCTTTCTCAAGTTCGTTCATTTAAGCTCCTTAAGACGTCGCCATTCTTGCCTCTAAAAACTTGTCCTTAATACTGTGACTCGTGCCTTCCCAAAAGAGGCACTTCGAGTCACACTTCCACCCTCAAACACGGAGCTGGGTGGAGTGATGGAGTGGTTGTTGCCTCGTTCCTCGACCGCCTCTTTGCTCTCCTCACTTAAACTGCGACATTTCCTCGGTCCGTCAGCTCTGTCTTGGTCCACCTTCCTGTCCTCTGACTCTTTTGCCCCACTGTGTCCCTCTCTCGTCTTTGCGTGTTCATCCACGGCCTGATCAGGATCGGTGTCCTGAGCAGGGGCCTCGTGGGAAGTTTCTTCTACGTTCAGCTGGCTTTCTTGCCTTGAGGGGGCCTTACATTCACTTTGTGGGATCTCTTCATAAACACATGGCTCTTTTTCCGGGCTGGCTGAGGTATTTAACACTGCTTTGTTCTGGGTTTCCAGTATTGGATCTTGAAGTTTGTTATCAACTACGGAACTATTTTCATTAAGATCTGATGGCAAATGTATCTTGGAATCCTCGCTGTCTTGGTTCGAAGATCTTTCAACAATATGAGTTGCTTCATCTGGTGCAGATTCAGTGATCTGCAGTTCTTCCTCTTCTTCTTCTGGCGGGGATGACATTTGGATGCTTGAATTTCCATCATTCTTTGTTATATCTGTGTCTGAAATACTAATGTCGCATGCAATCTTATAGAAGAGTGAGTGGTTCTCTTTCATTTTCTCCAAGCTTTCGCTAACCGCCGATAACATTTCATTGGAATCGGCTACATCGTCGGTGCATGCTGGTTGGCTCCCGATGTTTGATATCCCCTCACTGCACAATGAGTCAATGCCAGGGATCTGCAGAGGTATGCACCCCTGCCACTGGCTGGTGGAAAGGAACCACTTGGCTCTCAGATCGGAGGATGAAAAATCACTTTCATAATCAACTGCGGCAGATTCTTCAAGCTTTTGCTCCTCTCCCTCCTTGTGACTTGTAAATCCCTTGCCCCCATCTTTCTGGTAGACAGTCATAGATGAGATGTGATAGGGCGAAGCTGGGCGTTTGATTTTAGTTTTGGCAACACCTGTTCTGCCACAGTGATCTTTGGGTCGCATTTTGTTCCCAGATTTGACTTGTCTTTTTGATATTTTCACATGTCCATCCCCTTCGTTTTCCTCCTGAGATGTTTCGCTTGAAAGCTGGAGTTCTGCAGGACTCATGTCATCCCCGCAGCTTCCAGAGCCGATGTGAGATCTGTGGTCTGAAAAGTTTAAAAAAATGGCTTATTATGCGGTCACATTAAAAACAGATGAACCAAATTTTAGCCGCATGTTGTAATTTTCATCCTTTTGTGATTTTGTGTTTGGAAATACAAACCTGATTTTATCCTTTGTTTTCTCGCTGTGTCAGGGGGCGCCTGATGAACTTCCTGCCCCTCCCCCCTGATTATCAGTTGATTGTGTGTAGTTGGACTCTCTCTGACTGCGCTGATAGAGAGATAGATAGATAGATAAACAGACAGATTAGTAGAGACCTCCTGCATGACTACATGAATTTAAATGTAAAAATGGCAACAAAAAAACCCATCCCACCTTCTTATGACTCTCTCTCGTATTCGTTCCACACGTCGCAGTTTGGCCTCTCGCTGCTCAGGGGTCAGACAGGGGTCAGGGTCTATATCAGGGGTCAAGAGGGCAGAGGGCCCTTCCGCCGCCTGTTCAAGCAGCTTCACATTAGATTGCAGACTACACCACAATGACCTAATTTTACAGGATAACTATATCTATGTAATAAATAATTCACAACAAACAAACTTGTAATAGCTTGTTGCTTGTTATAAGGCTTTCTGGGGTCTAATTGAGCCCAAACATGCTATAGACAACATCACTTTGCGGGATAACATATTGCACATTTCCTTAATTCGTGATTTACAATTGGTAATCAAAAGGAATGTATGTATGTTCATTTTCTGTGCAAGCTCACGTTTGGTCACCACTTTGATACTCTTCTACATGTTTGTTTCCAATAAGGTCACATTTTTACACACACAGGACCGGCATCTGCGGGACTTTGCACAATAAGGCAGTAAAACCAATGTCAAGAAAGCACAAGGGTTAAGTTGATAATATATAATATGCTTTCCTTTAATCATAGGAGTTTTTTTCTCATTTTAATTAATTCTTTCTTACCCCCACATCCAAGCATGCGCTTCCATTTCCTAAATCTGTGTGGTCCCGAACCTGATTCCTAGAAGTCTCCGTAGACTCTGCTCTGCTCGCTTCTGACCGTGACTCCCTCTTGGAGGACCTCAGTACTCCCAGATGCTGCTGCCGGCTTGTCTTTTTAACGGGCTGATCCTGGAGCATCTCTGCAGAGGACCGGTTTTGATCAGGACTGTCCAGCAACAGACGCCTGGGTGGCTTGTTCAACATTTTTTTGCTCTGCTCGACTAATCTTTCCTGCATTTCAGGTGGGATCTGCTCAGGCAGCGGGTTGTCGAGCTCGGGTGGGGGATCCTCAACAGAAACCCGTCTGGCCACGAGGGAGGTCGGCAGTACGGCTGTAACTACTCGTGTCACCCTCAGAGGAAAGGGGGCCTGAGGAAATACCAGTGTGGATCAGTAAGTATATATTGGTGTAGTACATAATGTGGTGTTTCAGTAAGTTATACTGATTAATGATTGGACAGACCTCATCTTTTGCCTCTGAACAGTGACTTTGGGTTTGGGCGCCTGGACCAGGTATAGGGGGTTTCTTCTTATTAGACAACCTCTCCTGATTCCTCTTCATCCGCTCAATCTGTTCCTCTTCACTCATCTTCATCTTCTAGAATAGATATAGGCTGTTCAGAATATGAGTCATTTATGAACTCTGTGCCCCGGCAATATGCGTGCAGAAAAGGTGAGAACAATGATCCATGATTTGCATATCAAAAACGCTGTGAAATGTACAAATGGCTGATTTATCACAGCTGTGCGCTTGCATCTGTTTGTGCAGAGCTGAATGTGCGCATGAGTGTACGTATGGCTGCTTGCATCTGTACATTCGCATATATGTATGTATGTGTGTGAGAATGCGAGAAAGGGGTGGGGGGGTTGGGTGGCACACGACTGAGAAGACTCAGCTTCTGTGCTGAGACATCAGCCTCTGCCTCCCCCTCTTGCCTCGAACAGGCACTGCAACATGCCCTAATTGCAAAGGAAGATGAGAGAATCAAAGAATTGGAATTTGGCTGTGATTGCAATGAGGAAAAATCAGCTTTGACTGCTTCTATATTTGGAGCGTTTTTGGATCACATTGCATACGTCCAGATACAGTTACCCGGCGAAGTGGAAAAATTGTGAAGAATCAAACCTTGGTTGATTGGTTCATTGTATCTGGTGGGATCCACTTTGAACCAGACTGAGAATCTAAAGATGAAATGAAAATAGGCGAAAGAGGAGGAGATGGGTAGCAAGATGGGTGGGAGGAGAGAGAGACAGAGAGAAAGACAAACAGGAAACATGAGGGTGGAAAATAAAAAACAAAGCCATTGGGCACTGAAAAGAAATGGTTATCCCACTGCACAAAGCACCTATTACAGCTGTTTAATATTAGATGTGTTAGGAAATCTTAATCTACACGCCACCATATTAATACTGCTCCTGGTAGTCTATTTGTATTGAGTATATCTAAGCCTACCGAATGCATCTTTCTGTGCTTTCACATTAAGGAGGTCAGGCTGGCTGTTTCCTCTCCTCTGAACAGGATCAACGGTGTGGCTGTAGATCCCCTGAAATACAAACAGAGAAAAAAAAAATAGGGAGAAAAATGGAAAAATAAAACTTGGTAATGTTGTCTTATTGATCATGTCGATATTTTCCACACCTCATATGGTGATTCTGCCCATCCATGGCAATGATCCATGCTCTGGTGATTTTCTTGTAGCTCCTGGGGTAATGGTGGGCGGACTGGTGGCTCTTGCTCTACATCCTGCAGGCGTGATTGTCACAAGGGATGTGGGAGAAGATCTTACCTTCATGTCTGAACGTACTGTAGAGATATCAGTGCTTGACATTTGCTAAGTAACCTGACATCTTGACAAACTCCATAGAAGAGCTCCAAATAGACCACATAAAGCTGCCATATCGCTTATAAATTAGCTGTAATCAAATCAAAGTTGTAGAAATTAAACCACCAGAGATCTGTCCAGAATCTAACCATTCTCTGAGTTTGTGAATGGAAAGCCGTATGGCCCTACTGTAAGAAAACAACTGTGGGACTCAAAGATCTAGTCAGAAGATGGCAGCAGATGGATTTAACCTTTGCCTTGAGCAGACAACAATCCCGTGTTTGTTCATAAACAGAGAGCAAACGCCAGGGATCACTGACAAAGGAACAATGAACAGGAGTCGTACCACTGGCAGTCCACTGTGCAGCCTCTCTGTGGGAGAGCCAGGGGATCCAGGATGTGGAGCTGGAGGCTGGAACGCTGAGGGGGGAGACAGAAAAGGTCATGGTGTTGACACTGTTCATCTATTGTTAGGTTTCATGTGCATAATCAAGACAAATGGGGCGCCTCAGATGGAGGCAAGAAGTAATGTTTTGAATTTTCAAGACTTTGAAACCAAAATGTAATGTAACAGCAGCACACTGTTCAGGCTATAGGCTAAACATTTGTAATTGTCTGATGCAGGTGAACATGATGAAGAGATTCAGATGTTTTATTTCAATCATAAGTTATGATTCATTAATTCCAGTATGCAGAGAGGATTGTTTGGCAGTTTAGCTGAACTGAGAGGCTCCTCTGAATTAAAGCCATGTGCATTTGGCTGATCGGCTGCAGTTTTACATGCAGAGTAGTTGAATGAATTCACTGAACTGCATCCAGGAATTCTTGAGCCATCCATCCACAAATATATATAAAATATTCATGGGTAGTAGCTATGTGTTGTATAGTACTGTATAGCTTAATATAAGGTATGCATCGATCAAACAATACACCAGATGCTGTACGTTTATATGGATGCATTTATATAGAAAGATGCAGCATTGTTGAGCTAGTTCCTGTATTTACTAAAACAGAAACGGGACAAAGTTATTGTTAAAATCATTGTCAAATATATTTTTTAGAAATATACTTGTAGCCCCGTGGCTCTTATTTCATTCATTTGTATGCAGACATTAAAATGGTTATGTTGTTAAAAATGTTTATAAAGTACAAATATGTTTAAAATGTGTCTAATGATAATATGTTAAAATCATTCTATATACAGTTAAAAGTCAGAGAAAACTAAAACGTTTAAAATCATTCATGGTTGGTTGTCTGTACACATATCTGAAGATTATGTTGCTTATGGGGCAGTGAAGCTGATGTTAGCCTTTATTGTCAATCTTTTATTCTCTCATCCCTATTGGCATGTCTGTAGTCTATAGCCAATCCTGTCCTCACCTGGGTCAGGGAGGCGGGGCTTAGCGTCACCTGTGTGCCGTAAACGACAGCAGAGGTGGTTTTATCGGCGTCCGAGCAGGCTAACCTTAAATGGAAAATTTATTAATGCTCCCTACTTCCAAGACTGACGGAGAGTCGTCCTGTGGTCGATATGTCTGAACTCTGAGAAACTGCCAGAGGTAAATATATGTGTTTTTATGTCCTCGGAGCTTGGTTTATTGTAATGTGTAAAAGATGAGCTAAATTGCTAATCGCCGCTAGCCTTTAGCTTAGCCGGCTCATAGACTTTCACACTGTTATCTCTGCATTGCAGCTTGCAATTGCTCATTTGTTTAAGATATGTTATGGGTTTTTCGCCACGAGTCAGCTTATAGCTGAGTTACTGAGAGGACCTATGTGATTCAGGACTGAACATTTTGCCTTAAGAGGGAGGGAGTGAGGACCAGGAGAGCTCTGGCCTGTTGGAGAGAGGCTGCTGTACTTGAGCGCTGTTTGCCCGCACCGAGTTGCTGCGCGCCCCATTCCGTTGCCGCTGAAACTGCACCTTGCTTTTGCCTTTTTCTTCCATCTTCATCATCTCACCTCAGACTGTTTCTGGAATCCTAAATACACTTCTAACACTGTGCACGTGCCTTTTTGTTTGTGCTGGTTATGCCAGTGAAGCGGCTATTTGTTTTTGGCCTCACCGCTCACAAGCATTGACCAGGCCTGCAAGATTTTTTATTTTAGAGCCCAGTGTGAGTGTGGGCTGTGGACACTTGAGTTCTCTTGTCATTTCGATGGTACTTTATTCTTTGGGTTCATCAGGAGTCATTTATGGGTATGAGCATGGTGTGAGAAGTTACATACTGATATTCAGGTATAGTTAAAGGTCAACAGTGAGCCAGTTAATTAATTTGCGAATTGTCAATTTGTGACTTTGTAATAAATCAGTCATTTCAACTAAATCCTGTGTTGTAATTACAAGGTGAAACTCTGGGTTAAATGTATGCTAAACGGGTTACATTGAATGTCAGATTTGAAGGGGAAGTACCAAAATTTGTGTTCACTTCTTAAAAGTTTTGGAGGCACCGCCAAATTATTTTAAACATATTTACAGTTATCGCAGGTATATAGCGGCATCTATAGACGAACTCAGGCCCCGTCCTATTGTACTACAACACCCTTATTCTTTATCAGTTAATACAAATTAGCTACATGGGACTGGGGTTACATACTGATACCACCATGACCAAAAATGTTCAAACTAAACATTACAAAGCGTGATTTTTGTTTAATGCCCTCTTTAGGATTAATTATGCAGTATAAACTTTTACACAAGCCACAGATTGTAAGGAGAAATGACGCTTACTGTGGTGCCTCTGTAGTCCCAGTAGGAAGCGGAAGTGATCCCTGTTGACCTTTAGTCCAGCCAGAATGTCCTCCATCATCCACAACTCTCTCTGGGCCTGCGACTGGTCCTAGTAAAAATAAATATCTTCAGACACGAGCCATGATGATTTCTAGAAGGACATATGTGACTGTAAGGTGAACACATCTCCCTTTAAGGGTCAGATTTTGGAACCAATGCAGAAAGCACATGTATTTGTTATCCAGGCGTGATAGATAAGTGAAAAAAATGTCCAGTTTGTCATTTAAAATACCTGTGGCATTCCAAAATTACACATGTGCTGAAGGTGTGAACGGATGACTGACAGTTCACTCTCCATTCTCTCATATTGACTCCACACTCGCTCCATTTCCTGAAAAAAAATCATTAGAAGGTTGAACAATAAATAACTTAAGCATTAAATATATAAACAAGTCAATCATCAGTAGAATATACTCTTTATTTACATATTATAACCCAAATCTCTGCTGTTTAACTGTGACCATGAAATGGCATGTACAGTACTACATTGTTTGTCTCATTTTGGTTCATTGCCCTCTGGCTTGTTACACACCAGAGATACGTCACACATTCTGGCCCGGATTGTGACCAGCTCCTCCTGGAGCAAAGCCTTCTGGGTGAGCGCTTCTTCATGGGCTCTGGGCCCTTGGCTTTTCCACTCCTCCAGCTGCAGTCGGGACACCTCTAATGCACAATGGACACTGTCCTGCAACAGGGAAACAAAATCTTGATTATTTTTATTCTTAAAACAGGGACAATATGCTGTTTCCTGTTGGTATTTACCATTTGCACAAACAGACAGAATACAGTCCAGAAAAAAGTGGAAATTTAGTGCTTTCATTGTTTGAGTGCAACTAAAATCATTGATGTATTTTTTGCATTGGAGTTCAATTCTCAGGGTGTTTGGGTAGTTTGAATTTTAATATCGTGTGGGACTGAACAACATATTCTACAATAAACAAACAAAGTTAACCTTTATATGCAGTGCATTAGCTTTCATGAAATAAATCTATTTATCATGACTTGTCTAAATAGCCTTACGTTTGTGGTCTTACAGGGAAATTACTGACCTTATCCATTTGCAGCTGGGCCAGTTCTAAAGACAGAGACTGCAGCAGTTTGTCACACCCACACAACCTCGTCAACACTGCCTGAGGAGGGGAAATCAAATGCATGTCTACTCAGAAAGCAAACTCAAGTAAGATGATGAATGACCGCAACATACTCATGCAACAGTTTAGAAAGGTGTGTTTATACTCACATCTGCATCACTTTCAAGAGGCCTGATTGCCGGGGTTTCTCTCGGGTCTGGCTTTTGGGACTGAAATGCATCAAGGTTATAATTTTATTAATGATTGCTTTTAAAAGACTGTGTTTTTTGACATTGTTTCCTCACGTTCACCAGATTTGATCAATATCTGATTGTTATTTTTCAATAGATTCTACATGAAATCCTTTGTGCTCACTTCAGTTAATGCGTATTTGGGGTGTTTGTTGTCTGTTATGCTTGAATGCTTCAGTTGCGAATGCTAGAATATTAAATCTGAGCTGTTGTCTTTCAAAAGAGCACAGCAAAAGCTTTGCATAAGACAAACACAGGCCAAAGCCATGTGAGTTTGGTGATGAACTGGAGAAAAAGAAATCAGTTCATTTCTACATTTATACAGCTACTTCATGTATGCTTTCATTTAGCATATGGCTCATTATAGTTACACACAACACACATATATAACTACAATTAAACACAATACAAACAGCCACAATAAATGATTTATTAGTCACATATACAAATGGACACAATAAGCATTAGTGACAACACAGTACATAGACATGGACTTAAAACAAGTCAGTGATGTGAACAGTATGGTACAATAGTGCAAAGACTTTACTAAAATACTTTTTCTCATACTGGTAAAATTTCAAATAGCCAGTCAAAGACAACATCACAACACAGACAACATTTTTTCAGGAGACACACGTACAAACAACACAACAAAGTTAAAGTTGTACCACAGAAGACACCATAATAACACAGAGCTCAGCGGGACGGGCTGTACCATTGCTGGCGGTAGCACACAAACAGATAAATGGCTGCGGTGATGATGGTGATGGTGATGGTGGTGGTGTGGGGGGTGGGGAGCATGTGTGGCTCTTGATGAAGGGGGCAAAGGGGGCAGCAAGTCTGCATGCGCCCCCGTAGAGTAGCTCTGAAAGAAGAGACAGCATGTATAGGAAGAGAACACAGAATATGTGCCATTATAGAAAACATACTGCACTTCTGAACAGGAAAAAATCTGTCTTCAAGAAAATAATCTTTTCTACAATCATGTCATTACTTCACTCAATAAGTGTGATGAGCTGCATAGTCTGTAAATTTATTGTTCGTATGATCACCTTTCCTAAGGGTCTTCTCCCGCTTGGTATATGATGTACAGAACCGTACGTTGCTGTCGGCTGTAAAGAACAAAGATAAGGTGTGAGTAACATGTCGGACACATAAAGGAGTGCTGCTGTGATTAATTATTACGCTTCCATAAAGGGGTGACTCAAAAGAAAAAGGATTAAAAAAGAATAATTGCAGTTGAAACTGTCTCCATTATGGATAAAGCTTCATTCTTCATTCATCAATCCTACATTTCCCCTGTAATTCAACTTAATATCATCGTTCATTAGATCATCATTGCCTCCAAATTACTACTTAATTTAAACACCACACCTTCAGTTGGTGTCTGTTAAATTGATAAAATAATCAGGGTTATTTTTTCAAAGTTGGGGGAGGTTCTTTTCCAGTGATGAGTAAACTAAACCTCATGGGTAACATTTAAAACATCTGAACACATCAAACCTATAAATTTCATCCTTACGTAAATAGAAAGTAGCATTTCTGATAAAGCTAATGTGCAGAATACACTGTGAAATGAAATCGTTCCAACCTTGCTCAGGCTTTGCCACCTTTCTGTGACCGGAGTGGTGGGAGTGGATTTGAACTCCAGCTTGGGTGAGGCAGGTGCGTAGTACAGAGTCTGTGGCACCATGGCCGGGTCGTCATGGGGCCGAATGTCAACCCTTCCCACCGGTGTGTGAGGTCGTGACCCCAGCTGACCTCTGGAGGGCAAAGAACCTGTTCCCATGTTTTCTGTCTGCATGGGTGGTGTGTTTTGGCCGGGAAGAGAATCCTCCTCCTGGTTCGGACCGCAGACTCTTCGCCTGCTGAAATCAGGAGGGCTGGGTGTTCTGTTTGAAGAGAAAACAGAGCAGAATGCCAAAGCTGGGACCTCTCTCAGATGATTTTTCCCCTTCAAGTAAACTGCTGGGATTTAAATATGTGGCTTTCACACGCGGAGATGGCTTGACAACCTGCTGTTTCTCTGACGCACACTCCGCCTCCCCCTGTGCTCTGACTGCGACGTCCCCATCCTCCCACTAGTGAGATGACTCGGTTCACTCAGAGTCCTGCTGACGTGCCTGTGTTTTCGGGAGGGACCCTCTCCATCGGAGGGGAGCTTAGGGAACTCCACTGATTCGCTGCTGCCACCTATCTGTGTGAAATCCTGATAACTTGAGCAACGCCTGGAAGGAGCAGAGAAAAAGCACATTCAAGGAAAATGTTTCAGTGTCACTCTTCATTTCCAAATTGAACCGTGCCGTACCTGTTCAGGGAGCTGTCTTGCTCCATCATAGCAGACTGACTGAGGGCCCGGACCCAACCCAACATATCCTCCTGAGTGTCGGCGCTGAAGAAATAAGAGCGCATTCCCTGGTGCACCACCTAGTTTTACAGAGATCATTCACAATGTCGCACTGTCATTAGTCCCCTCATTACAAGTCATTGGGCCTTGATTTGATGTCAGATTTTTTGAAAAAGAGAGAGCTGTTAGAGAATAGTTAAAACATTAGTTTGTAAGAGTTTATTCTAAGCATCTTTTTTTCTTTTCTTTTTTTTGCACAGTGGGTGAAAGTGGAGGTACTTTGTCCACCTTAATATACAGTCTCTAGGCAACAACAGCTTTAAAATGTAACTCAACATCAATATAAACAACAATACAAAAAATATAATCATGAAGCCTCATATGTTTTACCTTTAACAGAGTTTTTTTTACATTGTATTATAACTACTTATACTTAAGTAAAAGATCAGAGTACTTCCTTCACCACTGTTCCACTATAAAAATAATTAGGCAAGAGATTTGATGAGATTCTTCTATGATTTAAACTGAGTAACCAAATGACGATACCTTGAAGGTGAACTTCCTGTTCTTGCATTCTCGTGGCGTGCAGAAGAGGATTTTGTAGCTCGGGAGTGGGATGCTGCCCAGCACAGACTCCTCTCTGCTGTCTGGAGGGGGACAGAAAAAAAAACAGTGAACAAAAGATGAGGCGCATTGTTGTACAGTCAGAGCGCATGAAAGGGTTTTATCCAGACAAAGAGCTGGGTAAACAAGCTGTTTACCTTTATAGTAGTACAGACAGTAGTTGGAGAGGACGAACCACCTTCTCTTCCATAGCTTCAAACCAGTGCTGTCCTGCAGGAGGGAGATTGATCAGGAGCCAGTCTTCGCTCAAATGGGCCGCACACTTGTCTACATACAGCGACGATGGGATTATTCAGTAAGCCATGTTTGGAAATGTACCTTTTTGTTGAGCCACCCTCTGATGACCACAGGACAGTTGGGGTCTCTCTTAGCAGCCTGACACCGTTTCCCAAATGTTTGCACCTTTCCATCGCTTTCCTGTTACCAGAAGAGGGAGCAGTATGTTACGGTGTTGCAGTAAGGTGCGCGCGAGATGACAAGATAGAAGATGCAGAATTAAAACAAACCCTTAGGACAGGAATGTATGAGATGGTGGCCACGCTGGACGCTTGGCTTACCCTGTCCTGGTCATCCATTCTGCAGGGAAAACAGAAGTATTTAAATGTAGACAACAGCCAGGTGGATCACAGACACAAACTTTTGACAGAAATGGAAGCGCTGGATATAAATATTAAATCAGGAGTATCTGGATTACTGCTTTTTAAAATAGTGTTTCCACTATATATAGTTATAAATAAAAATTTATTGCTTCATTCAAGGTATTAATCATGCAAAATATTACATTTCAAAAATACCCAAGTGACAGAACTACTACTCAACAGTACTTTCCTATATTGAAACTCTGCTCACACGTGTGAATGAACTGGCTGCAACTGGTTGCTCTGAGTGAAGCGAAGACGTGAGGCCTTACCAACACAGTCTGAACCAGAGTCTCTCTCTGTAGAAAGCAGTCAGTCACTCCCATGAACAGCACCCACGTACCCTCCGAGCACGCATACGCCACATTCCTGTATAGTTGGGATTTTTTGTCCTAGTCAACTGTTCATGTTCTCGGAGACTTGCTGTTGTGCTCTCCCACTTCCAGCAAAAACTCTCCCACAATGCTATTCTGAGCCATAACAGGCCGGTGTGCATCCCCACCATGAAACTGACAGGTGACAGCTGCGTCGCCGTGGTAGCAGGGAGGGGCCGGGGACTGTGTGAAAACCAATCTGGCAGCGGGGACGGGCTGGTATGAGAGGCTGAGAGTGATTTGGAATGCGTCCCAAACTGCAGAACTGCAGCGTGGACGGCTGAAGGAAGGAAACCAAAATAAAGGAGTGCGGAGAGGCGGAAGTAAAGTGGCATGTTGAAGACAAATGTGCAGGGAGGGGTGGGGATCGCTATGTCACAGATTTGTCTTTTTCTGTAGAGTCACGGGATGGTTTAACAGCATATTTGGTTCTGTACATCAGGTCACATGGTGGCATGTGTCTGGCACCTGCACCCTCTGTAAAGCCCAGTACTCATCTGTTATATAATAAACCTTGTTATTATTGCCTAATGGGATATCTGTGGAAATGATTAGATGATGATATTATTATAATTATAACTCACAGTGAGTCATTTAACTCTCTGTTTATGACACTTAGAATATGTTAGACCAATATTTTCTAGATGTGCAGTATGTTTTGTTTAATAATAATGTGCTATAATCTAATAAGTGCATAAGGAAAATATACATTTGAAATTTATTATATATAACACTATATACATTTTTGTACTATTAGTACTGGTAAAATTAATTAAAACAAAAATTATGAATTACACCAATTCTAGCTCATAAATGTCCACTTTATGCTGGACTACTTTCTTACTGCATCGTTGTATATGTGTGTTTAGAAGAGATATTTCTTGATTTTTTATGTATATACTATTAGTACTGCACAACTCTATAAAGTATCACTTTATTTATGAGTTTCATATTGTCTATCTTAAAATTCTACTTTGCGAACTGCTCACTGTATGTATGTACTATACCTTTCATATGAACATTTAAAATGTATTTCTCTATTGCTACAATTACAAACTCACTTAACAACAGAAAAAAAACCTGTTTAAATCTGAATACTGATTCTCAACCAATTTAAGTTACACCTGAGTTTTATCTCTCTCCTGAACTGTACAGCAATTATTAACCTTCATGAAACACAATACAGATGTGCTCAAAAATAAAGATTCATGAGAAACATCTCACACTGAGCCACCACAAGCACTCGTGGGTGACCCAGAGGTTCGACATGGGTTGCAATCTATGTGAGTATTGACCGCAGTGCTCCACGAGTGAGACGGGGAGTAAATGAGAAACAACAATCAAGTCTTTGTCAGAGATGAGAGCAGAGACCAACAACCTCATAGCCGCTGGGGGTTACGTGGGTGTTGTGAAGTATTTGGAAAATCTCCTTCTTAATCAGTCGGGGTCACTTGCTCGGGGAGGAGAAGACTTAAAATGCTAAAGAGGGATGGTGGGGAGGACAAATGGTGAGTCTGTGTACCACACAGAGTGCGCTTTGTGGCGCCCAAGGACTCCGGAGCATCATGTGAAGTTGGACACACAGCATGTTGAATACATTGGCCCCAGAAAATAATCCTCCCTCCGCATCAACGAAAACATTTGCATGTCTCCTACATTTGCCAGTCTTTGAACGTCAACAAAATCATCACTATACGTTTGACCTTGATAAGTATAGCAGTGACGCAGGGCACTCCCACAACTACTAATTTGACTGCCCAATGAAGATTTCCCAACGAGGATACTGGATTATTGTACGCAGCAAATTTCATATAGATTTAGACGGTAATGTTGAGCTGCAGGAGGTTGAAAGTTTCTGGATA
The DNA here is from genome assembly GCA_037176925.1 of Amniataba percoides. Lineage (NCBI taxonomy): Eukaryota > Metazoa > Chordata > Actinopteri > Centrarchiformes > Terapontidae > Amniataba > Amniataba percoides. The sequence goes on along the minus strand of JBAJHX010000024.1, from coordinate 19,377,557 downwards.
AATAGAGCTTGGATGTCACAGCTTGGCAAAGCTGAGAAAAAGTCCCCCAGTGGGCTGTAATATCTCAACCACTGATAATACATCAGATCACTGCTTTACAGTACAGTTAACCGTGAGCGACAGCAGTTGTAGCATATAACGAACTGGAAAATTACAGTAAGCTACTTAAATGAATATGAACAGAGGATTAATTAAGCAATATTGAAATACATTTGAGTAACAATGTTTTTTTAAACTGTTCAAATAATGCTCATCACTTGTGACATAATCATAATAAATGCCATATTGCTGTACCTGACTAATTGTGCTCGCCTGCTGGCTGCCTCAAGCTCCATCACTTGGCACGCTTCCTCACAGCATCTCCTCAGGCTTGGCTGCCCTCTTCCTGGCTACCACAGGCTCCTGTTGCAGTCACAACGCTGTCCTGCTCTACTCCGTTTCCCTCCTCGGACGTGTGAACCTCCCTGTCCGTTTCTCACCCCTTCCCTCTGTTTTCTGACTTTGCTAGCAGCAGTGTTTGTCCGGTGATCTACCTACGCCAGCTCTTCACACTCTGTCCTCTAACAGTGCACTCTCTGTGAGCCCCCTTCTTTCTTCCTCCCCCCCTCTCCTCTGCTTCTTCTTCTTCTTCTTCTTCTTCAGTGTCCCTCCCTCTCACCCAGCCCTTGACAGCCTCTCTGTCTTTTGCTGAGTGTGGGTTTGTGACCTAGGAATTTACAAAAAACAGCTGTTCTCCCGTTGTTCCTCTCTGCCCTTTGCATTATTTGAATTGCATTTCTCAGCTATTCCGATCCAGCCTCATGGTGATTAAAGATTTGGATGCCGGTCTTGTATTATCACCCTTGATAAAGGCCCAACAATTTGGAGTATGACGGGTTCGCTCCGACATCTGAATGCAAACGCGTAAATGTTTTGTTTCACTTGCAAACTGATAAACAGAACTTCAAAAACCTCAAGTCAAGATGCTCAAAGCATATCGAAACTGTAGATCCATGTTACTGAGCATATATGCACCAAACAGAAGAGGATGAAAAATAAAAAAAAACAACATAGGTTTAAACTAACTATGTAATCTATACTTTACTGTAAAGTATGCACATCAATCTATAGTCAAGATATCTATTGCAGCATTTAAGTATCAGACATCATCTCATTGTCTTATAATTAGTCAGTCTAGACTTTAAAGGTTTCCACAATTAGGCAAACGCGTTTCCCCAGATGGTGGGCTCTTATTTAGCTTCTGTGCCGCACTGAGTCAGCGTCTTGTCTGAGCTCTTTTTCAAATATTCTCAAGATAGCAACTGAAGTACCTCAAATGCACTCGACTTGCAGGCAGCACACAATAAAGAAGGCGCCTCTCCAATCCAGCTGTAAGAAAACAGGTGTACAGTGCTGTAAGGTGAGAGGGGCTTCTCGTCACGAATGCTATCAAGAACCTAGACGGAGAGAAAAGCACTCAAAAGAAAGAGGGAGAGCTGATCCTCGGCAGCAGGTCACGACGGACGCCTCAGGAGAGCTGGCATTATTGCTGTACAAGAGGAAGATATCAAAGGCATTTTAAGAGCTGTGATAAGAACAAGGAGATAGGAGAAAAGTCAAGTCTAAAATTACTCTCACAGGAAAGCAGCCTAAGGGCCTAGCTGGTTGCCCCCTCCCTCCCATATTTAAAGTTATGAATAAATGCCCTGTCTACAAATCCTGTTGTTCAAAATCCTGCCACCTCAACACACACACTGTAAGCTTGGCGCAAAACACTCAAACCGTTGCTCAACGCCCAAATAGTAATCATGCCATCTTATTATTAGTGTCTCACATGTCCAAGCCATTTGGCTTTGACCAGGAAGGTCGTGACCTCGGATACCCGGGATGTCCCGTTCTCACAGGGGACGAATCAGTCTGCCCCCACATATTTACGACCCCTCCCTTTTAGCATATTCCACAATGAGCCCTGTTGACTGACAGCTGCATGTCTACTTATCATCTCCTGTTACACACCAGACAACCTGTGGGGCGCTCTCACCCAGGAGGAAGGAACAGGGGCTTCAAGGCTCATGGGAAATGTGGTCCTTAATGAAAGACAGTTTACCTGGTACCACTGTCCACTGTATAGACCCCTAAAAATGATAGAAAGTGTAAATATAGAGAAACAGAAATAAATACAAGATTTAATACATTAAGTGAAATATTTAAATGAACCAAGAAACTGGGAAGTAATGTGATGAATTGTTCAGACTTTCTTTAATATGGCACTCTCCTCTCAAAATTCAGCCAATAACACATGGCTTTTTGCCTCTCCAGTAGCTGGTTTGATATTGTCACAAACAGGCACATGAACGATCAATCCAAGTTCAGTAAGAGGGAACACACAATGGTAACTGACTGCTATCTCTCTTTCATTCAACAATACAGTTCTGTGTTTGAGCATTTTTTTACATTTCGTTTTAATGATTGAAACTCATTTACTGTGACTGTTTTGAAACAGATATGACTGTTGGATTAGACAGTGCATAAGATTGCTTGTTATCGTGTACAAACAGCAAGAATACAGCAGGTGGAGCTGTCTGATCATGTTGTAGATCACATAAAGCTTCTACAGCCCTTTAGTTTTACAAAAATGATTCAGATCAATAGGTAACATACTAAATGTACACAGAAAGATTTATGATGTCGAGGTATATCTATGTCATAGCATATTGTTACTGGAGCCAGTAACAATATGCTTGTCTTGTAATACATGACCTTTGACAGAAGATGGTGCTGTTGTCTTCAGTAAGGAAGAACACCATCGACCAAACATGGTTGGTCACAGGTGGACAAACAACCCTGCCAGACAAAACTGTAAAACATCTTCCTTTATATCAGTAAGCATAGCAACATCACAGTCTATAAATAAGTTAAATGTCTTCCTCACAAATAAGATTATATAAATACTGCCTCCCATGGTCATAAATGTATGTTTTTTGTTGATTTTACTAATGAATGCTGGGCACTTTAATATTTAACAGTGTATCATATTCTTTAAAGTAAGCTTGTGACAGGGAAAGAGGTGTAACTATAGCTGTCAGATACCACTGACAGGTACTTCACCCCTGAAATGTAGTAGAGTTAAGCTATACTGTAGTATTAAATGGAAATGTTTAAATAAGTACTGAAAGATTGCAGTTCAGTACAGCAGTTACAGAAAAATAGACCACTGATGTATCACCAGAATTCACATGCAGTAGTCTAAAGTATAATCAGTCACAACTCATGACTGAAAACAAATAGAATAAGTAGATGCACTGCCTAAAATACTGCCATCATATATAACACTTGAACTTGATATTGTGCTTAAATTCATTCACGTGTATTTTAATATCATTACTAGCACGGGTTGTCATTTGCACCTTTTTGAAAATGTTAAACATACAGTGTGTTTCATCAGTAACGTTTGTCATGTAAAACTTCTGATGGCTTGTTGGGGTTAGCATGAATCAGCGTCCATATTTTGAACCATAAAGATAAAGAAAAAGTTAATTCTATTATATGTAGAAATTCAAACACTCTTATGGTATAATGTGTAAAACACATAGCATACTCAGGAACACAGTTTATATCCAGGACTACACACACAGCAAAGGTCCACTTAGAAAACACTCTACATTTACCAGTGTCTCCCATTTTGTTTTGTCATTTGTGGTTTCATAGTTGAACATTTGCTCTCTAATGTTTTATCTAACAAGTAAGAATAGTTTTTGTTCTTAAAGTTGACTGGCGATGATAATGATTTAGTCAGTTTTCAGTATAAATGTGGTTTGTTCCTTTCAGTACAACAAGTTTAAACTACGCTGTCTATGTCGAAAACCAAAAAACAGTTTCAGCAATAAACTATAAACAGACCTTGACCCAGTATCCCATGTCTCATATGTTGCATGGACCATGTGCCCTAGATCGTTATCTATACCCACAACAGTGAAAGTGAATGAGAGTTGTGAGTTTATATATATGTGTGTGTGTGTATGTGTGTGTATTCTGTACATATACACACACAGGCAGAGAAAGAGAGCGAGTGAGGGGCATGTAACTGATGCTCCCTCCAGGCCGTGTTAAACTGTGGACGGTTTGAACGCGGGCCAGTAGCTACATGACAGTAAATCTGCCGGGACCAATATTGTCAGAATAAATGAGCGCTGCATATATCATCGATAGGGTGGTGTTGGACCAGGTGGGAATAACATCATGCGAGCACACTGAGTGGATGTAATTTAGAAGCAGCTACTGAACTCATCAAGCTGCTGCACAAGTGTTCACATGAGGCGCATAAATTGTGGAGGGAGTGAAAACACTGACACGAAGACGACAGAGACGATCTCTTAATGCTGTTAATACGCTCTTGTTCATTCGTTCTTATTTGTTCATTTGAATTTATGTCTTTCACAGTCAAATGAGGGTTCAGGAGGAAAGATGAGAGATGACTTTGCACTGCAGTGTTATCTTGAAAATATTTAATAACTCTTTCATTTGTAGGTTTTATGCACTTGTATTCAAATTATGTGCCAGTGCATGCAGTAGCTTAAAATGTGGGGCACTCCCTCCCCCCTGGGCCTATATGTCATGCTATATGTGTCACTTATATAGCTTTTACCACTTTGCTCATGACACGAGCTTAGAGTTACCACTCTCTCACATGCCTGGCATAAGCTGCATCCAGATACATCACATCCAGATACAAACATGTGGGGCACTCTGGCACTCTGGGTGTGATTATTCTTGGACCATGATCTCTGGTTGTGTTTTCTTTTGGTCGGCGATGGATGTTTGCATCCGTCATACAGGTTTAACTGTCTATCTTACTGACAGTAAATTCTCACATATGCGCATCACAGGAACCACCGCGTAAATCATGCTTAAATGTCGACGATCCCGGGTGTGCTTCAGCTGTTAAATATACATTCAGTTATGTAAATACATCTTTGCTTATTTCATCATTAGTGAAACTAATATCTTTGCATATTTTTCTTAAATTTATGAAGAGGCTATAAATGTTTATGAGGTGTGACAACTTGATTTTCTTTGTAAAAATATCGAGTTTCCTGTTTGGGATTTTGCACCCAAAAGGACAGCTGCATCGCAAGCCTGGGAGTCAAACATCTATTGTTCATGGATAAAATGAACTGTCAAATAAGTTTAGATGCAAATAAAAAACTTGTTCTTGATCTTCTCAATAAAAGATAAACACTTTTTCAATCAAAGATACATAGGTGGGACAAAATGTAAGCTCTATTTATATTTTAAAACATCAGAAAAAATAATACCGCATTAATGGATTTTTTTTTTTTACAAAAAAGTTCAATTTGATTATAATTACTTACAGCTAACATAACTTATTAAGGTGACCTAAACTTATTACAAACAATAACCTAGCTGTGGATGAACTTCTAAGTGGCTACACGGCCTACAGAGTATGAGCATGGTGCTGGGCAGGTAGTGCAAAGTGGGTTTTTACAACCTTTTGGCTGAAAACGGCTGCCTGCTGTGATCAAAAACTGAGACAGAACCAGAGCAGTAAAGTTGCAGCTGGACAGCTCAAAGAGCAGCTGAAACTTACTGTAGAGCTTTAAAGTCGAGATGATCATCCTCTATAGGTCCATCGCCATCAAAGACTCCTCTTACATTGTCACTTTGTTTCACATCGACATTCAGTTGGTGTTTATTATAAGACATATCAGTTATAACCACTTTAAGTAAAACCCAGTGATTCTGATACAGATCATTTTCCTTTTTGACTCACTTATGGAGGAGTGTTTAAGTGACGTATGTACCCACAGGTCTTATGATAAATATTTGTATACAGTCTCAGCCGCACACGACCTTCATTGCACAGTATGTAATAAAAATGACAGCAGAGCAGTTAAAGTGAATGAAATACTGGCATGTAGTGTGAATGTCTGTGTTGGACGGTGTGCCCCACTTTTAGTTGTGCAGGGCTCATGCTTTAGGTGTGAAGGCGGCAGGAGCTGAGGCCCACCTGTCAGCGGAGGAAAGTGATCTTCAAACTGGAGCCTCTCACATATCAAAGTGAGCCTCTTTAACCCAGAGGGGAGCGATTCTTTCTTCCTTAGTCTTTACTCAGCTAAATCCAGAGGGGATCAATACTGTGGGCACTCTGCACTGTGTGCGCAACACACAAAAGCTTTCACCCATCAGGACAGAAAATAAATGGAGTCACGCACTAATTCTATTTTAAATGGTTATCTGGAGAAAATGTACATGAAATTCAGTGGGTTTTGTTGCTTTCATCTCTATAGCAAAGTTTGAGCTGTTCAGTATTAATCAGGTATTACACTTGAAATGTGACTAAATCGAATCTTAACAGTCATAAATTGTAAACGTGACAAGAGAAAATAATCTTCTGATTAAAAAAAGGTAATTCTTTATAAGCATTTATTTATTGTTTAACATTTTTTATTTCAGATTTCATAACATCACAAGACACTCAACATTCAAAAGTATCTTAATATAGGTTATAAATATACAATCTGATACTACAGAACCAGACATACAACATATAATAAAGGTGAATGAGACAAGCAAGTACACAAAAATGGAAAAACTGAATTCCAAGAACAATAAATACTTTTCATTTTTCATTTAACTTCCTTAAACACAGTAGAAGGGTTTAAGTAATTGTGATTAAAAACTATTTTAGGCATTCAATAAGAATTAGAGGAATTTGTGAATAAAACATCAGCACAGTTGACCACCTGTCAAAACCTGACTTCAGCATCATCAACACAGATCTGATTTGTTTCAGCTTTAGCAGTTTATTCTGGTCTTTTCAGTATCGTGCATGAGGATTCGATACCCATCCAGAAACCTGGAAGAATCTTGCTGTCAATAGTGGTCTTAACTTTATGCAGCAACTTAACCTCCCTCTCTGCTCCCTCACCAGTTACAACATAAAAGCTTATAATTCCTGCGGGCTGGTCGATGTAAACTCCAATTGTGGAGCAATATGGGACATCGTTTATATCTTTGTTTACACCATTGAACCAGATTTGGTAACGCGTTCCAGCCCAGCACAGACCCCAGGACTCCTCGTTTTCTCCGAGGCCGCTCGGCCCAGAGTGCGCCCTCCTTCCTGCTCCTTCATAGGCGGCTCCGATTACCACCCACCCCGAGAACTCCACCTCCCAGTAAGCCCTCATGTTCCAAATAACCTCTTTGCACACCACCTTTGGAAAAATGAAAAAAAATGGAAGAAAAACTAAGAAAAAGAAGTTTCTTTACTAAATAGCCTCAGACTGTTTTTGTGTTGTTTTCTGAGTTACCTGTGGTGAGTACTCGTATCTCTCTGGTCTGTCCAGCACAGGGCAAACCTCTGCGGTTCGACGACACACCTTAGACCCGTTGTCGGAAATCCACAGCATCTTGTTGGCAGTTTTATCATCCAAAGACAAATTTATCCAGTCTACAGGAGAAACAATGGTGTTTATTTTTTAACAGATTCTGGAAAATGTTGCTGAATATTAAATGATCTGAGAAAATACAAATCTGCCCGTACGCTTCATGAGCTCGGCTCTGCTTGTTGGCTCCGGGATGTTCGGCACATAAACCGGAACTTTTTCTGTAAGACAAAATGGGCTTAAACACAAACTCACCGCATAAAGTGTGTGAATGAGCTCAGTTCGTGCATAAAATCCATTACCTGCATTTGCCTTCTCATTTTTGTTGGATTTAATTTTCTTCCCTGAAAAGATTCAAACCAAAAGGTTAAACTGCAAAGATGTGAAGAGCTGTTTACTCTTTTAAACGCACACAGCTCCAACAGTCTTGACACAGACCCCACACAGGATGAGGAATTCAAGAATTAAAAAGGCATTTCTCGAAGAATTTATAATCTTTTAAAAATAACTGTGAGTGAAACTCAACACACTCATGTCAAGACATGACACGTCTATTTTTGTAATTGTTTTATGCCAAACATTTAAAATATTGAAAATTTATGGAGAGTTTTTACAAACGTGACTACGCACTTCGTTGAACATTTTACAGGCATTATCTCATTCTGAAAAACTCATTTTCTCCACATTAGTTCTCCTGCAGACATAATCATCCCTAAGTATTAAGGAAAACAGTTAAACTAATTCTATTAAAAGCTCTGAACTATATTTTCTTAAATGACAAAACTCAAATGTATGTGTGGGTGCGTCTGATGTGTTTCATTTTGCTGTGAGACCCATCGTTTGCTTATTCCTCATATATGAGAGAAATACATCTCTCACGCTGAGTTAACAAAATCCAAAATACAAGACAGGTTGTTTGACAAAACAAGAAAGCAGGCAGCAGCAATGATGTTAAATGAAGGAATTTTAGCAGCAAATACTGTAAACTGTCTTTAAGTCTAGACAGACAAACAAAAAAAAATTTGTATAAAATAAACTGTCTCAGCAGATAAAAAGTTTACTTATTTTACATGACGCTTGTTATCCTGTATAAGATGCTTGTTTGCTAAAATGCAAATGTATTCATTTTGATATAGAACAGATTTTGATATAGAACAGAAAAAATAATATCCATCATGCAAATCCTGTACCTGGTTTGCTGGTCTGTGAGAGGATTACTGTAGAATTGGGTCTAGTTGGCATCTTGAGGCTGTGTGCTAATAATCCACGTCCAGAGGCTTTGAAATTCTTTAATTCATCCAGAGGAAAGGTGCAAGGTTTTCGCCTTCCACTTGACTTTTATACCTTCAGTTAAGCTGAGGGGGGAAGGGGGTCTGAAAGAGGTGTTAAGGTCAGTGGAACAGGTTTTCAGCAGGGAGTCAAAGGGGTGTACGCACTTGACTTTGACATATGGCCATAAGTCAGGCTGCTGCAGGCATCTGACACCGCTGAAACTTTAGGAGTGTGTTCAGAAAAGCAAGAAGATGGTCGCAAACATGACCCAAAGTAAGATTCAGACGCCCGTTCTGTCAGTGTTGTCAGCGCGAGTGGCACAGGCGAAAAAGGAGCCACATTAACAAAGACACCTCAGTCAAACTGGACAAAAGATGTTAAACTACATCACTCACATAGTCTTTTATTAAATTCATATTTTAGATTACTGTGTCTTTAAATATGGAAAGACTCACATCAGGAGAATCAGTATGTTTTTTAAAAAAGTAGCATCTTTTAATGAATAGGATAGATTTTATTACAAAAAAAAAATCTTGCAGTATATCTGTTCTCTACAAAATAACCACAATAAATCACCTTGTAGTCTTTGCCATTGCAAAGGTGGGCTGAGAACTGGATCCATCTCCATATTTGGTTTCGTACATTTGTTTATTTGTTTATTACATATACAATGTAGGTAGGATTCTGTGTGTGATGCTGTGAGCCCCACAAACCCACAAAAAGTCAAACACCAGTTTACTCTCTTATCTGTGTGTCAGTCAACGGATGAAGCAAATCCATTCAGGAAGTGCACGTATTGCATATTGTGCTGTTCATGTGAATTAACAAACCAGGACAAAATGTGTCTCACTCAGTGTTTTATTATTTATTTAACCTTTTGCATATTTAAAATTATGCATTCATACATTCAAATCAAACTAGGTGACCCTGTACATCATTAGCAAACAGCAGCAATAGAAATACATATAAATATATCACCATAAACTTCGAGTGGTCCTGTGTTTCAGGAAAAGTGGAAGGTCAAAGGTGAATGCCAGCTGAACCCCTACCTGATTACACTTTAATCAGGTAGTCACTGTTCCCTTTGTTGAAATGTACTAACCATGCTGCCTCAGAGATACTGCATGTAAGCCTACACTGCATATATCTAATGTGTGATGTTAGGTACTGTGATGTTGTAGTGACGTGGAAGACAAATGTTAACATGACCCTGTTGGTGTTTCCCAGTCACTTTGTATTTAAAACAGCCATACTCGGAGCCTTAATACAAATAAATGGATGAAAGTATTTTAAACCTCCGTCAACCAGCGTTCAGCTCATGATCGCTTACTTATAGATATTTTCATGTTAGTTCACTCATTTATTCCTCCTTCTTTGTGATCAAACAGTGTGACTGTGTGCCCACCCAGAAACCAGGTATAATTTTCTCCTTAAAGGAGCTCCTGATCTGCTGCAAAAGTTTAACCTCCTTTCCTCCTGTGCCCTCCTCTCCCTCCTTCACCTCCTCCACGGCATAGAAATTAAGGATACCAGCAGGGTGGTCAAGATATACACCGATTGTGGAGCATTTGGGGATATCCTTGATCTCTACACTTTGGCTTTTGTGCCAGGCGTGATAGCTGGAACCGCTCCATCCAAGACCCCAGGACTCCTCGTTCTCTCCGAAGCCGCAGGATCCATCGCTGTTCCTCCTTCCGGCTCTCTCGTACGCGACCCCGACCACGACCCATCCCGAGTATTCCACCTCCCAGTAGCCTCGGAAGCCCAGGATGCCTTCTTTGCACAGAACCTTTTGGAACGTGGAGGAGAACGACAGCATAATTTAGAGGTAATCTAACATAACCTGTGATTTATTACGGCCGCTGCTTCAGAGAATTTAGAGCAGTCTTGCTTTCTCCGGCGTGCAATGCCAGGCCAGTTGGCTGAGGATTTAAATAAACACAGGGGACAGCCCTCTGGTCCATAATACTCTTGCTTGAGTTTTACAATCACATCAAACTCCACCCAACTATGGCATAGTGATGACAAGCTCATAGCACTTAAGAAAATACTTTTAAGTACTATAATTTAACACTAAAATAATATAACATCTTAATGCTGTACCTGTGGAGCATACTCGTATCTCTCGGGTCTGTCCAAGACGGGACAAGTGACATTATCAGTCATGCGGGCCACCTTGGCGCCGCCCTCTGTGATCCACAGCACCTTATTGGCTGTCTTGTCATCCAGGGAAAGGTTGTACCAGTCTGGACACAAATAGATGATAATGTGATGAAATGTCACGTTCGGACCAAATGTTGAATGTATCAAAACAGGTAAAGAAGTCAGACTCACGTTTGATGAGATCAGCTCTGCATTTTGGTTCAGGGATATTTGACTCGTAGACCGGTATCTTCTCTGAGGAGCGAGTGACAGAACAACGTGAGTCAAATATCCACATTTTCATCTGCATTTACAAAACGTATAGAAAAAATGCGATCAGGTGACTGTCTTACCTGCGGGTGCGTTTCCGGCTTTGGCTTTCTTTGCTGCAAAACATCAACAAATATCAAAATGTGTCTTCACCAGAGCAACCTATATTAAGGACAACATACTTGGCTGGTATAAATACTATAGGCAACAGCATGTGGCAGGTGTGTCTCAACAGATGATGAAGTGAGCCGAGGGTATGTACTTGGAAAACGAATCTGCCTCTGTCAGGTCATCGCATCAGCAACCGCATGCTTTATGGAGTCAGTGGTCGATACATGCCAGGAGGTTAGAATGACCAAGGCGCCTAAAGGGTTGGCTTGAGAAAAGTCATCCAAAAAGTGACAAATTACTTTTTAAATCTCAGATTAAAAAAAAACTCTGTTTCAGCTCATATGGAGATAATGAATTAGTACATTCAGCTTCTCCATCCCTGAACTCAATACTGTAGGGGACTCTCTTTAATAAAAGGAGCTTATGATAATACAGATGGAAAATAATTAGTCTGCTAGCATTTAGATTTCAAATTAAGCTTGATTACAGGCTTGGTATTGTGCCATAACTTTCCTTGAAGTAATAATTGATAAATCATAGTTACATAACTTGGCTCATCCCTGATGCCAATTTTGTAACTAATACTTTGGTGTCATGTGTAAGCATGCGGCTTTTTGTTAAGGACGGAGATCAAGAGGAGGAGACACTTAATCCTCTCAGCATTAAGATGTCAGCATCTCCCCAACATAAGTAATGTGTTTTATTTATATCAACAAGCAACATCACCTCCAACACAAATATTGATTTCATTTGCACATCATCCCAGAATGATTTGCAAAAGGCGTGAACTGGTGTCGCAAACGTTGGGACAAAGGGTTAAAGGTGAGGCTTCACTCTGCCGGCCCATGTAAATCTGCTTGTCATCATTATCCACATTTTTCTAACTTAATGGTTATTTTTACACGTGCAGTATGCGTGTCACGTCCAAATGAGCTGATGTTTATCTCTCTGTTGACTGGAGGCGGTGCGAGAATGTGAGGCCACCTGTCTGGATATAGCACAAGGTGATGAAAATAACCGCTTTGTCTGCTCTCATTACAACCTGACACCATACAAAATATTTAGGCTTAAAAGCAACCTCAGCCCCACTGAGACAATCTGTAGAGGGCTTGTTAGTCAAGGTGTGACGGGTTTTGAACACCTGTTTTTGAATGTGGGTCCTCACTGCATCTGTTTCAATCATAATACTGCCAACTTTATGTGTGTGAAGAAGTATACGTTTTTTTTTTAGTTAAGATCTGACATCTATTTGAAACAAGACTGCAATCTGGGTTTAAGACATCTGCAAGTTATATTAGAGGTCCATATGAGTCTACTTGTTTTTCTTGTTGCCATGATAACGATTTCTATGGAGGCTGACATCAGTGAGTTCAGCCTAGGTTACACTAAATACTGAAGCTAAAATCCTGAATGTACCCCCATTTTCAAGACAGATATTATACTGTACATCCAGCATGTTAAATCTTTTTTAATGCAGACAATGTTGACACTTGCAGACCCTTGCTCCCAGGCAATAAAACCATTATGCGCCCCTCATCGCGACAAGCATGAAATCAGCCAGTGAAATACTGTGCTCTCCACACAGACATAAACTCTAGTGACCCATTCACTCAGGATCTGCCTCGGAGGACAATAAAAAAAAGCCTCACTGCTGCAGACACAGGCTGAGGTTATTAAAGCAGTGCATTAAAAGCGTTGCTGATAATGATGATGACTTCCGTATCAAATCCATCAAATCATATTATATTATATACTGCGGGTTAAGGGAACTGTGAAATATTCTCAAAATCAAGACAACACATCAGTTGTTCATAAAAAGTTGAGACATTAAGCAAGAAAACTGAAAATTTAGTAGATTTTTTAAAAACAAGAGTTCGACAGCTTATGACATGCAGGAAATAAACTTCACCTTTATCTGACTTCCGGCTGTCAGAAATGATTCTCGTGGTGGTGGGCATCTTGATGCTGGCTGTTTAAGCTGCTGCAGTGAGCCTGTGTCAGCCTGATGTCACTGGTCTCTCTCTGGGTGTGGTGAGTCCCTGAAGGCTCCACTGTGTGTGTGACAGCTTAATGCCGCTCTTATATACCTTTAATGCAGGACAAAAGTGAAGGAATCATAACGTGGACATGAGCGTGAGATCAAACTTGCCAATAGGAAGGGGGGAGGGACAAGGCATGAAATATGAGCCGTGTATGTATGTTTTTCCTTAAAAAGGTGTGATGGATACTTTGATGTCTGCAGGACAACCCCTAGTACCAAGAAAACTCCGCCTCCTTCTTTTTACATCACTACCACTGATCCTTCCACATTGCACAATGATAGCAAGCAGTGATGCATCGTTGGTAGACTGGGTGATTCCTGCTTGCAAACACATGCATACTCACACTCACACACACACGCAGTAGGACACTTCTGAGTATGCACATGCAAAGCTGTGTGACCTCAGTCCAACAGGTGCACATGTATGCACTGGCAAAGTATGAATATGTTCACAAATCAAAAGTGTAAAAAGTCAATATATGTACCACATGTGTGCTGTATTAGATTAATGTGATAATGTATTGATACTTTGCATGCATCTCTACATTTCTTCTGGTAGTACACTGAAAATTATAAAAAGGAAACGCTCAAATAAAAATATCTTAATGCATTTATCCCATTAAAATGTGTCTAAAAATGTAAGAAAACTGTAATATTATCATAAGATTAAGTTCTGGATATGTATAAGTTAGTTATGTTGTGTCAAGCAAGACGACATTTGAATTCATGACTTTAATACTTGTGGTTAAGAAGAAGAATGATTAAGAATGATATATATACAAACATTAACTTTAAAAGAGAATATATTGCTTTGAGTCATAACTTAAAAAAATAATAAGCAATTAATAAAAAAAATCACAATTAAAACATCTCCAAAAGAGTACATATTTGTCTACAAACAAATTTCATTTGATTTGAATTTAGGGATAAAAAAGCACTGTACAAACAAGACACTGACAGGATGATTGTTTCAAAATGAAATAGTCAATTAAATATATGATAGAACTACAAAGCATACAATGAAATGTAGGGTATACAGCATGCAAAGTCCATCATACATATATGTATACATATTTATATACAGCACAGTAACCTAAATACTTAGACAACCGCAAGTCACTTGACTGGAGGTTCCTCAGTTCATCATGCCAGGCTTAGCTGCTATCTTGACCTGAATTATCACATCAGCCATTTACAATCAAATGCCTTAATGCAGATGGCCTGGGTTAAAAGAAAAAGTATGTCGCTGGTTGTAAACCTTTTCTTGTAATATGCTCTGTGCTGCGATGTGTTTACTGTCTCGGCACCCTGCCAAACCTCCAGCCAAGGCTGTCTCGACCTTCTTCTGTCCCTTCCTGCACAAGTAGACGACAGACTGGGGCACTGATTGCATTGCAACTGACATACTAAACAGAAAATACCAGCAGCTACAGCAGCCTGTTGGAGGCTCGGTGGGATTTATTGAAAATAAAGGAGAGAGGAGCCTGGGTAAAGGGCTCGCACGCTTACTCGTCTGAGTTCACCCAGTTCTCCTCTCAGAGGATCATTAGAAACCAGAGGCACCAGGCTTTAAACCCACTGCTGACAGACGAAAGTGACATTGATGACTTGCTTATAAATGACCGATTACTGATAAGTGACTGATTACCTTAACGAGCATTTAAAAGGCCTTCATAACATATAATGTAATGTATATTAAAGAATTTATAGTATAAAGTTAAAAGTATGTGCAAAAATATATGTATATGTATAAAATAGAGTATGATAGAAGCGTTTCATTCCTTTGTGTTTAAACAAAATGAAATCTAGCACAAAAATAAGACATAACCAATAAAATCAGGAACTGAAGCATTTTTAATGATTACATTGTTTCTTTGAGGTGCTCTTCTTTTAACGAACACAGAAATGAAATAAAAATAAAACAGGCGTGTTTTTATTTACAAAGAGATGATAAAATAATTATAAAAGAACTAATTGAAAACTACTCAGTTAAAAATGGGTCAGGTGTTGGCGCTGACCTGAATATCCTGGTTTGGCAGTCTCCGTGGCACGCCCATTAGTGAGATCATTATCTCTACATACCTTACCAAAATTTCTCTTAGGGAGCCGGTGGGCCCCCCCAAAACCTTTAATACCCCCTTTCCTGAGGGTATATAAGCAGCCATTTGCATCATCGCAGTAGTACACCACTGACAGACGCTAACCTTCAGGACGCCTCAACACGTAAAGAAGCTTTAAAGATGCCAACCAGCACTCCCAGTAAGAGAATCATAACTGCAACCGGCAGACCTGGTGAGTGATCTCCTTTTCAGATAATCATCAAATAAGTGTTAGTAAAAAAAATAATCAGGATTTCTTCCATGAAGCAGAATTCATGGAGATGTGTCTCTTTAGATCTTACTTTGACTACAGCAGAGTGGTTAAATGTGAGAGTTTGAACAGCTGTCAAACCAGAGGACTGTTTTTTTCTGAGCAGATTTTGTATATTGTTAGTTTGAAATGTTTCTATAGCTGGCAGTCATTCTTGGTTTATGTTTACAGGCACTAAATCTAAAGATGCAGCTCCTCAAACAGGTGAGATTTTAAAGAAAAATATGCAACTCACTGTTTTAAAGAGCAATCTGGTAACACACTGAGGGCCTCTTCAAATGTTTGTCTGAATTTATTTTGGTGAGAATGCCTCTGCTTTTGTCACTGTATTATCTTGTTATCATCTGACAATCAGGATACTCTCAAAGTAACTTTTCTCATCACTCAGAAAACATCCCAGACTATGAGCCCAACATCCCTGAGCCCACATGCAGAGCGGATCTTCTGAAATGTAGGAACAATCATTTAAATTTTTCCCATAATTCTTCCAAACTTTCTTCCTCACTCACACACTATGTTCTGTGTCTCACAGACTGGATCAACCTTTCTCTGGATGACAAGACAGCCAATAAGATGCTGTGGATTACAGAGGGAATCAAGGTGTCACGCATGACTGATGATGTTACTTGTCCCGTCCTGGACAGACCCGAGCGATATGAGCACGTCCCTCAGGTAGATTTTAACAGACAAATTCAGATGTAATTCGTGTGTTTCTACGCTTAACTAATTTCTCCTTTTTCCCTTTAAGGTTCTTTGCAAAGAAGGCATCCTGGGCTTCCGAGCTTACTGGGAAGTGAAATATTTAGGATGGGTGGTCGTCGGAGTTGCCTTTGAAGGGGCAGGGAGGAGGGCGAGCGACGGACCCTGCGGGCTGGGAGAGAACGAACAGTCCTGGGGTCTCGGGTGGGGTGGATCCCACTACCAGATGTGGATCAATGGCCGCAACACAGAAATCTGGGGTATTCCCCAGTGCACCACCATTGGGGTATACCTTGACCATCCAGCTGGTATCATCAGTTTTTATGCTGTTGAGGAAGTGGAGGAGGGAGAGGGGAGAAAAAGCAGAAAGGAGGTCAGGCTGCTGCAGCAGATTAGAAAAACCTTCAAGGGGAATATGTTGCCGGGTTTCTGGGTAGGACAAAAGTCATCATGTGTCTTAATTAAAAAGGAGGAGTAAAGTAAAGTGTGCTTGCTTTTCGTATCCATTTTCTTACATTTCCATTTAAACATTATTTACAATGCACAAGCATGACCGAAAATATGTTACACTTCAATGCATATTTTGGAATGATGCAAGAAAAACTAAAAATGCTTAGTTCAATGTTACTCAACATACTCAAAATATATGCCCGTAGAAATACATATTCATCACAAAGCTGCTATCTGTGTGTTTGTATTTGTGGATCATTAACGTAAGTTAATTTAATCGGAACTGATTGTAAAATATTGAGGTGTTATACACATATATAGATATATATTTTATAGCAGTGTGTACTGTATATACTAGTACCATAGATATATTCTGCGTTTGTAAATCAGAAATATAATTTTGTGTGAGTTCATTCAAATAAAATCAATTGCACATGGAATATTATCTTGAATTATAAAGGTGTGAATTACCTTAAACAGAAATAAATGCTGTACTGACAGAAAACGAAGTTGGCTGTTTTGCAACGTTCTACTTGACAGTAAACTAGTGAAGGATTTAAGATCAAATTTAAAGTTGCTTACTGTCCTAATATTTTGAACAAGAGCAGTGTATATAACTAACCCATAACTGCCTTTTTTCCTTTTGAATTCAAACACATTTCATTGACAAAACCTGTTGTTGCCCATGAAAACTCATTGCAGTCAGTTTGACTCTTATTTGACTTTTGCATCCACATAAAACTGACTATATATATGTCAAAAGTACAGTGAGCTTCATATTGATCAACAGCCAGTCAAGTTTTCATGCTAGTGAACAAGCAAGACAGATATTTGTGCAAAACCCAACTGTTTTGTGTTACCCCCTTCAAGGCGATAAGTCACGATTTATAAATACAAGCTTACAGCATAGGAACATTAATCCATCAATGTCATGTGAGGCACTCTAACTGTACCATACCTTCAGCTGCTCTGGATCTTTCATTCTTCACCTTCCTCTGTTAACACTAAGCAGGGGAGCCAGAGGATTAGGCTGGTGACATGAAAGCAGATCCTGCAAAGCAATAAACAAGGTCGCATGTGAGCACACAAATAGGGCCACGGAGAGCAGAGAGTTAATGCAATGTACGGAAGATACAGGATGATAGTCAATGCTGAGGTTGTCAGAGTAAGATTTTCATCATATTTGAACAAAGGGATCAGTAGTGATGGTTTTCCACCGCCTGAAATATACAGTTTGTGAATAATAGTCCACATATTGAATACATTTTAGGTATCATAGTATTGTGAGGCACAACCATTCACTACTGATTCAAGATGTTGCACCCTGTCACGATGTCAGCCTGAACATCTCGCTGATAATGTGCAATCAGGTTAATACTAGCAAACATTGTCCATCAGCATCAACACTGATGAACATGCATTTATATAATAATCATCAACAAACATTAAAGCTTTTATGTTGCAGCTGCTGCGATTTAACCCTTCCAGGTTGTCCCACGGCTGCAGAACATGTTACCTACAGATACCATGAATGTCAGTTCACTACATTTTTTTAAAAACCTAAAAGACTAATCATAAGCATATTTTCATCTGTCCAAAATAAGAAAGAAAGAAAAGCCATACTTGTTTATAATTCTGTATTGCCATTTCTTCCAATATGTTGTGAGGGTATGAAAAACCTTGTCTTTGTCTCCCCCCACTGACTCTCATAACAATAACAACAATCTGTTAGAACGAGCCGAGAGCCCCCTGTAGGTCCTTTAATATGTAGTGGTGCCTTTCCCCAAAAACGAGGCAAAACCAGCTTCACTGTCATTTTAATACAGTTAATAATAAGATAATAATGATAAAGATTTAAGAAAATTAGCTTCACACAACAAACACTTATTTCTTTTTTTCAATGCCTTTCCCTGTATTTTTTCTTTGGAGTTTATGCAAATGAGTGAAACAGCGCCCCTCTATGTCGCAATGGCTTATGAATGTCAGTCAATCTTTGTGGTCAAATATGGCATAGCACCCTAATGAAAATCTAAAAAAAAATTGAACAAACGTGGTCACTCACTGTGTTTTTTTCAACAGCAAAACTGTGACTAAGCCCTAGGAGAGGAACTCAGAAGTCAGTATAATAAGGAATAGAAATATGATTTCAATCAAACAAAAAACAAGTAAAGAAAAGAAAAGAAGATTTTTGTAAGAGTAGTTAATTAGCAGCAATGCAGAGATTGGATGAGGAATTAACAGTTGTACAAAATAACCATCAAAACAAGTGCATTGAGTTATTATATGACACTTCAATGGGAACCAATGGGATGGACTCTGACGTCATGTAAGGTGAGTTAGATTCACTCTCTCTTTGAGTCTTGCTTCCTGTTTTCTGGCCCGATAGTTAATTATTTTTCCATGTGAGGTCATATGAGGTTATGCTGAACTGAAAAAAAAAAAGATCCTAAACATTACATTATACATTATCCCAAATGTCCCAAGGCTTCTGAGAATGAAATGAACTAGAATAACACCATCAGATTTATTTCACGTATCACAGGCACGATAAACAAACTCAGAAGAAAAGTGTTTTATTTCACACGTGCTGATATAAACTGACAATCTGGGGGCAGGAAACCGAGGCACTGGCCCTTTTGTGATTTCTTTCAACATGACTACACCCACGTGGACCTAGATTTAAATCTTAAGATGTCTCATGTTTAATTCAAAATTCAAACTACCTCTGTCTTACGCAGTCACCCATATGGAAACACACACATACTGTTGACACACACACACACACACACACACACACACACACACACACACACACACACACACACACACACACATATCTTCAGCAATGCTTAGAATTTTTTTCAGCTTTCAGCATCCACATTCATTTTCATAAGGGAATGCATTTCCTCCCTAATGTCACTTGGGTGTCAGATTATCTTTGCTCTTTGATCATGTAATCGGTTGCTTTTGTAACCCAATGACAGTATGATAATCTAACCTCATGTAATGTAATCAAATTCAAATCAAATTACACTAACTTCATGTAATGTGATAAAAATGTAATGTCATGTAATCTCATTTTGTATAATACAGCCATGTAATCTAGTGTAAATAAAAGTAATGTGAAGGTTTTGATATAATCTAGTTTGTAACATCGTGGATTTATTGTAATGTAATGCAGTCGTGTTATCTGTTCATTGCAGAGTAACACTTGCAGTCTGTTCACTTATGTAATTAGACTACTTTGACATTCAGAATACAGATTACTTAGAAATTTGATTACTTCTGTTATCTGAGTAACTGACTAGTTTATGATTATTTAATTGTTTTAATTTAATTGTTTTTTTCTTCTTTTTTAAATTAATTTTATCTCTGAAACTCTTTGTCTTTTTTAAAGAATAAAAATCAAATGAAAACTCTCTGAACTGTGGAACAGGAAAGAATGCTTGAAAATGCCTGTTGGTGGATCATATTAAGTGCTGTGTAACATTACTTAATGAGAGATAAAAATAGACAGACAGTACATAGACAGACAGACTGTGCACACACTGAACTGTATGTGAAAATTTGTGTGTGAGGTTTTTCCAACTCTAGTCAATAAATGTTTAATGATAGCAACTGCAATTAAGTGCACTGATTCAACTCAGTGGTAATGATAATTACTAACAACATCAAGTATGTTTAACATCACAATTCATATTTAATCTGTAAAGTAAACAACAGTTTTCAAGGAACACATTTTACATTTTAATTTTTCATTAAGATATGTTCTCTGAATGTAGATTAAAAACTATCTCCAGATTACGCCCCTCAGTGTCCTCCCTTGTTACAAATGACCAGAAATGGTCAAAGTCATATGCCAGGAAAAAAAGCACCCTATTGAGTTCATTGCAAAAAATTGCTACTTATTCACAGATCATACATAAACAATCAATATAACAACACAGAAGGGATGTCATCGGTCAGACAGCTTTCTTCCAGAAACCAGAGTCCAATTTCTCAGAATATTATATTTTTATTTTGCCAGCGCTTGTCTATTCTAGCTGAATTTCCTGTGACCCCCCGCCCTGTTTCTTTAATCCTGACCAGTGTGATGGCATGAAGACGATGCATTCATCGACCAGCAACCATCACACACTAGACCTAACCCTTTTTTAAAGGGGTGGGGAGTTGCTCAGTGACAGCAACAGTAACAGCATCATTGTGAATAAGCGTCCAAATCTTAGCCTGAGGAAGAATCACTAACCAAGGCCGCGTGCACACGCAAACAAATTTATCTGTGGCAGCAAACTCATGTTGTTCCTTTCCTTTCCTTTCCTTTCAAGGGCCAGAATTGTTTCTAGATTCAGTAATTAACATCACAAAAAGTTATTTATCCACTTGAATCACAGTGCAAATATGAATCTAGCTGAACTATCAGCAAGTGACTTCAAGAATTAGTGAAACTTCTAAATCAATAACATACAGTGAGTTTACTCAGTGATTTAAATGAAACCACTCTTTATGTCCACAAGATGGCGCCATAGTTTCATATATTATTAAGGATAAATGCACTGAGGACCAAAGTCACTAGATGTGATTTTTTTTTTAAAAACTTGACTTTGAATGAGTCTAACTTCATGCGTTAAACTACTGGATCTCTCACACTTTTATTCATCATAATACTAATTTGCTCATGAGAACAAAATTGATATCAGTTCCTTTTCCTTTTGCCATGCTAAGAAATGTACCAGAGGTCTGACTAAAACAGGTAGTAACTCAAGTGGAAGAACTGAAATAACATTTAAGGTTTAAACATTTAATTCAAAACCTTTCATATGTTCTTGACAACTGATTGACTGTATACAGCAATCAGTTAAGTGCACCTATCATGCAGAAAATCCAATGAAAATGTAGATGTGGAGGAATCTTCCTTCAGTGGTGGCTGAATGTTCATCATATTAATACTTCTAATTTAAACATAACACAATTATAGCTCAGTAATTCTAGCTAAAATGTTTTGCCATGAGGGAAATATGGTTCGCAAAAAGCATTTACATTTACAAGGGAAATCACACAGTAAACAAATAAGAAAAACAATAAAAAACCAGACTGAGAGCACAGAATAATAATAATAAAAAAAGCTAATATGAATGCGCTGTAAAGCACAAATCAAAGAGATATACCTATATTGCCCACCAGACAGTGCAATAATTGGTCAGTCTTTAGTTTAAATTGCCAAGCTGTTGCAGTGCACAGGCAAAGACTGAAAGACTGAATTTCATGTTTAAATTAAGCCATCTAATTGCAGGAGGAATAAATAAGTCTCTGGTCCCTCCGCTATGAAGTTTATCCAGTGTGAAGGAGCAGCCAGAGAGTATCAGTTCCTCTGTGAGTCAAAAAAGATGCGGGTCTTTCAGCACATGACTCTCACAGATTTCAGTTATTTGTGTGGAGCTCGGAGTGGGAACCACACCGAGGGAAGACACAGAGGCCCCCCCTCCCCCAAGACCCCCCAACATCCCCTGTAAAATCTGGTCAAACAAGGTCATTATTTTAGCAGATGTTAAAAGATTTCATTTTCTACGGGGAAAACAAAAGCTGCTGTACTTCCCTGGCAAATAATCTCTGTGACTGCCTCTGAAGTTTGCTATCAGTAAAAAGTCCCCAGATATTTATAGTCGCCCTTCTATTCGATTCCCTTATCAGATTGTAGTGTGCGTTTGGAAGCAGGCTGTAAACTTCCCAAATATATTGCACCGTGACACAAAGTCACCAACAACAGAGTCGAGCCTCCCCTCCTGAAAGATACTACCAAACATCGGAATCATCTGCAAAGTTAATAAAATGCCTCTCTCAATATTTGTTGTGGCGGTCATGAATATGAATGGCGGGGCAGCTTTTACAGGAGCGGAGGAGCACGCACAACCCGAGGGAGAGACCGCAGATAAAAGGAGGAAGCACCAGAATCTGTCACTTAAAGTATCTGCAATAAATCCTCAAGTGTCGAGATCAACCTTGTGTGAAAAAGGAAAAAAAGGGAAAAAAAAGTGTGATAAGGGAAGTGAGGAAAACTTAGCAGGACTAATGAGAAGCAAGGTAAGTGTGTGTCCCCAGGCTCCTGATGTACCCCTGCCACTCTCTCCTGGGTTTTGTCAGTTTTTCAGCTGTTAAATGCTGCAGGCCTGAAACGGACATTTCAGCATTTCTTTTGAAAACACGCCATCAGGCAGAATCCTCTCTATGCAAAGCAAATTTCTTGTTAAATTCTGTTTAAATTTGCACTCGCAGGCCCTCCACCAAACCGTATCTTCACTGATTCTGCACTAATCGCGGACTAATCACATACCGTACACAGAATGCTGACTGGGGAAGGTTTATTTTCATGTCGCAAGTAAGTCTTCATCTCGTCGCTATCTCACATAGTGTTTGAGAAGCTAAACTGCTCAGAGAAACTTAATATACTCACTGCCCTTCCCCATCTGTCTGTCTTCCTTTGCCCACATAGTAATGTGCATCACACACACACATGCACACACACGCTCATTACCATGCTCTAAACTTCTTTTGTGATTCCATTTTCTGCATCAGGGCTATTTTAAATTACTCTGCCTACTCATAATTTATGTGGTTTACTGTTCATCACCTCACCGCTTCGTCGCCATCACTGTGCAAAAAGGCACTTGTGAGTGTGGTTTGATGTTTCAAGAAGTATTAGTCTTGAATTTTTTCATGGACAGGAACAGGTTACAAATGACTTCTTCCTAGAACTAAAATAGATAGAGCAGAACATACTGTGAAATACACTTCTCTGTTAAATACGAAAATCGATATGACCCTCCTGCTATGCACACAAGATATTAAGCTAGTGCCAGCAGACATTTAGCTTAGCTTAGCATAAAGACTGGAGGAAAGGGGAAACAGCTTGTGTGACTCAGTTCGAAGTTAAAAAAACACCTAAAACTACCTCCAGAGCTCTAAAGCTAAAGTGTTGGAGAGCTAGAATGCACCAGCTTTTAATCTTTATGCTAAACTACTCACTATCCAGCTCCTTACCTACTAGAGACGTGCATTTCAAATTGGCATTTTCAAAAAAGCCCATATTTTATCATAAATTCTTGCTGTGGTGGAAGATGTATTCAGATACTTGGCCCAAAGTGGTTCTATGGATCTTTTTATTTTGTGTTGATTTTGATGGTCTCCATGGACGGAGTCTTTAGAAATGTACCCAACGTTAAATATCATGTTCCCTCTGTTTCACTCCCCGCTGAAAGGGGGGACTACTTTGCCAGGAGGAGAACAGGCGGCTTCAGTTAACCGCTGAAGCATCTCAGATTCAGCGAGGGCAGACTGAAAACGCCTTTTCATCTGATGTTGTGGAAAAATCAGACCCGGTGGCAGGCGTGAAAATAATCGAAACTAATAGAAATTGTCAATCATCTCATTTTTCTCAGTTGCTTTTTTAGGTCATATAGAAGCATCTGTATCATCAATATGAGACTGTTTCTTAACCAGTTAAAAACTTAAAATGTTTAATAAAGCAATGTTACGTTACGCAGCAGAAGTCAAAAAGCATTAATTTGCATAATGCATTTTAAGTAGTGGATAAAGCTGAACCACAGTTAATGTGTTTTAAATTGTTAAGCAGCTTAATGTGTGATAGTGCACCATCGTTTATCATTTTTGATCATTCAGTCATGTGTCTAAAAAATATTTCAGAAACGCAATTAAAAAGATGAGATACCTAAGTTGGTAACAAGTAGCTCAAAACTGCCCTAAAGCACATTATCGCAGAGGAAATGTACCTGCTTATGTTCATCTACATCTCGATTGTTAGCATAAGTTACAGTTAATTGTCATATTTAAGGAGAGCCTGAGGGTGTGAACTGACTTGTGATCATCTCGCTGCATGATTAAACCAGCAGACTGTATGTCACCTTATGAATAGCTGCCTGAAAGTCCCAGTTGCCCTCTCCTGCCTCAGATATAGACACTCCCGTCTGGTGGTCTCTAAGAACTGACATGCCTGACCCTTCACACTTTGACCTAACAGCTGGACACGTGTCTCCACAGAAGCTGCAGCTGAAGATGTAAGCACATTTCTGATAAATGAAGGAAAAGATGACGGAAGGTAATGAAGACATGTCTAGCATTCGCAGCTTGCCTTAGATGATGATGATGACAGGCAGACACTGCTGCGCGGGGCAACATTATAAAAGTACACTGTTACAGCCAGCTGACCATGTGCAGTAAGTTTGGCTTTCAACCACATTTGTGCTACAAATAGGATGTTGGAAACACTGGGGTCACATTTAGGAAACCAACCAGTTGGTCAGTCGGTCAAATGTAACAAATAAACTTGCTTACTACTAGCATTTTTTTGTTGTACACTTAAGAAAGTAGTAGTGCAAATTACAGTTACTCAGTTACACCTACTTTCTAGCCATATCATATATTTGACAACAATAGTTGACTGATGCAACATATATACAGAGACATATAAACACATATTTGATCAATGTGATATGTGATTTTTTTTACAGATTATACTACTAAATAATGTAATGTTGTTGAAATTACAAATTGCGTCTTCAAAATTAATGCAATAGTCATACAGTAACAAAAAAGGAAATGAATTTACTTCTGATGGCTCAGTTACATCATGCCAATGACACTTTTGTACCCTTACTTAAAGCAGCTTTATGAAACCTTTCATTATGTTGATTTTGGCGGTAAATCTAGAAAAGTCTGACCAGATGAAGGTAGTGTATTATTAAGCATAAATAACAGACACTATTTGAAATAATCCTTTAATACTCTGTTTCCCTTGTCTGCATTATCAGGGATTTACTGCAGCACATCCAGCATAGTGTCAAATGAAGCGTACTAAAAGAAAGCCCCAAAAAACTATTTGCAAATACTTGTTGATCCTGCTCTTAATGTGGGTTATAAGAGGTGATGACTGAAAGATTAGTTTGGTATCACAAGGCGCTAGATGCAGTGACACAAAACGGGTTAGTCATCGGTCATCTCAGTGTATTGTGTGTTATTCCAGCAAACATTAGAGCTCAGAAGGTTTAGTCAGTTCATTAGCCTCATCATAAATGCCTAAGACCCCTTTCGCCACCACCTCACCCTCTTGTCTCTGCACCTCCTCACGCCCTCATTCGGAGTGCTCCCCCATCCTGAACTCCTTAAGGGTGTCGTCAGTTTCTCCTGCACTCCTCGCTCACTGGAGGGTGTGGGTGACTTGAGTTCCAGGAGAGCTTTGAATAACAGACAGGGGAGAAATAAAAGGAATACGCACCACAAGCCCTCAGTCATCTAGCAGCAGATCCAAGACAGAGGAATAACCATGCCTGAGCCAGTCCCTGCAGGTATGCAGATATTTTTTGTGAAAGCATAATTCATTGTGATTAGTCTGGAGACTGGGTGGAAATGTTGATGACTGAATTTGGTTTGGTTTGGTTGGAGATTTTTTAGTGAGGTATATTTGCTTGCAGTAATTATGTAAAAGTATTGTGCTTTTATCTGAGGATGTCATTTTCTGATTATTTTTTCAAGAATGATCATATTTTGGTATATGTCGATGCATAAGGTATTTAATAAAAAAGAATGAGGATGATGGGTTTGAATAGGAGATTAAATGTATCTGGAGAAGATGTTTGCTGTTATGGCATAAGATGCAAACAAATAATAGGAATCTGGTTGTTATGAAAGAAGCTAAGCCTAATGTTGGGGATTTAACAGCATATAAACACACACAGAAAACAGCAAAGACTCCAAAAGATAATGTGAAATCACATTTAAAAAATATGTCTATAATGTGAATTCAAAATGTTGATATCTAATTGATGATGGACCAAAACTGACGATACTTTAAAATATAAACTAAAGTGTGCATGATAAGGTTATTTACTGCTACTAAAGATGTAACCCAGTGGCACTTAAATTGCTGTGGCTCAACAGATCCTGGGACAATAATATGCTTCGGGGAGTTCAGACTCGAACATTCAACCCCATATGACCCATCTTAGATGTTTACTGCAAATTTGTTTAGCAGTCCAGCTGAGGAAAACAAACTATCAGATGACTGCATTACAAAAGCTAGAATAGACAGAGCAAAATGCCATAATGTAAAATTAGATTTAAAAACAATCTATTGCTCAACACAACAAAGCAGACCGAATAATATCTAAAAATAACCAAAATGAGGCGGATTGCTGCGACTTCACCCAGGGTGGCATTAAAATTTCAGTTGCTGAACAGATTCAGCATCTCAGAAACACAAATACTTTGCCTATTTCCTCCTTGTTGTTATCTGTGCAAGAAGAATATTTCAGAGGCCGTTAATGATCACCTAGCCAGCTGCTCTGACATCATCAGGGTCAGCGTGAAACTGACATGAGCTCAGCGAACACCATCTTGTTGACTTAATTGGAAAGCTTCCCGAAACAGTTTAGTGAAGTAATGGCAGCAGGTTCCTCAGGTATATGGTGTTACAGCTATATGTGGACTACGTCTGTGCTTTAGGAGAGGGTGGGGGGCAGTTGTTTTATGAAAGCCACTGTAACTGACTTGGTCCATGTACTTTACAATAGTTAAAGGCATTATAATTACTTTTTATTCATTTATGACAATGCAATTTTTTTATTGCAGTACTCTTTAAAACTTTGAAATCTTCTCAACTTCACCTTTCCTGAAGTTAAACAATTACATTACATAATAATAATAAATAAATAAATAAATACATTTTTGCTAATATCAACTAATTGTTTTAGGTAAAAATATGTAAAGCTTTCTTCTATGACAGTCTGTATAATACATTTTTCTCCCATAAAAGTCAAATTTGGCACTTTTCCGGTGAATGCTGCTTTCTCATAAATACTTTTTGTTGTCCTTCACCTTTGAGAGCCATCCATCCTCCATTTGGACCCTGTATGGCTCTAAATCACTGAACTGACAGAAACCTAAGATAAGCGACTGTCATAGCAGATGAGTCAGTTAGGGGAGTTGAGTTTTCCAGGCCAAGACTGCGGGAGGAGTGTTGAGCCTTTCAAACAGCCATCATCTAATTTCCACACCGACCCTGCTGTGACAGTGAAAGTAAAGGGCTTTGCTGGACTTGTTAGCACATTGCTCTCAATTCTACTTCGCACTATTTGATTTATTTTCTCACATCTGCCTAATCATTTTACGGATCTAAGATGGACCCTTTTTATTTTTATCCCAGAAACATAACCAGGCACTTCTTTTATTCACCATATACAGCCACAGAATTCATCCCTGTAATATGGATACACTTCCACTTTGATTACTGCATGTCTGCACCACCCACCGCTCCCTCGTTGCAAGCCAAACTCAACAGCAAAGCTTTGAGTATGAGGGTCAGATGACCAGCTACTATTTATTTTACACCTCCACTTAATGTTTCTCAGAAATATTCAATATGATACTTGAGGAAGAAGGAGACTTTAAACAGCCAAACAACTATATATGTCTTATAATAAAACTACCAAACTGAAGTGGAAAGATTCGAACTTACACTGTAATTTTTTCCCCCACAATAATTAATTATTTCTGTATTTACACCCAAGATGAGTTGAGACGTTCTCTGCGCTTCACTGAGCAGCCAGATTCCGCCCTAAGCCAACAGCTAAAAATACTCCGCAACAACCCCTGACCTTTTACACTTCCTCATAAGTCCATAGAGTTTCACACACCCGAGCATATCGGGTTTTGCTGTAAGTCCCATCTGAGATAAGTCATTACGTAATCTGTCACTTTCATCCAGAAAGTTCCCTCATGGTCAGCAGGCCCGATGCTCCCTCCTGAATGCGTTGTGGCTCCAGTGTAGTCAATCAGCCACATGACAGTTTTCTAGTCGGTGGTTGGAAGCGATGGCATGATTCATGGCTGGAATTTCTTTCATCATTGTGACCTGATGAAACTCTATGAGGGCGAGTCGAAGCGAAACTGCTCTGTGAAGTTCCTCCAACGCCCCAGCGCTGTTCGTCTTCTTTGAGATCTAAAAAACCGTGACATGAAAGGATGATATGTTAAATCATTTCCAGGATAATAAACCCTCCCTTGAAGTAAAATCGCCCCTAAAGACACAATGTGAGATTTGAAATATGTGTCGAAAATTATAAAGAACTTGTGATGAAATGTACTTTTTAGAAAGTAATTTCTTCTTTCTTAATTTCTTAGCCTCATTTTGAAGCGTGCAGAGTAGATACTAGAGAAAACTGTTGTTTCAATAAAATATTCACCTATTGAAAGAAAATACCCTTAGCCTGAGTGAAGTAGATTAAAACGCACTTCTAGACTAACCTGTGCTAAACTATGTGTCACTGAGATATCTCCACAGAGCTCCCCAGAGGGTTGATAAGGACAGGTCACCTAATATCTCTCCTTATGTCTGGGTCGTTACACACTCCGTAAATCAAGCTGTCAGTGGTAAACACAGAGGTAAACAAACAGTGAGGCTATGACCTGCAGTACCTCAAATGCCCACGGAAACCCACCAAACTGCTATAGGTAACTGAGGACAAATATATATAGTGCATCATAGTAAAGAGAGCCTGTTTGCATGCAATGGTAGCAAGAAAAAACAGGAATCAAATGAAAGAAAGCAATCTCGCCCAAGGAAACAAAACAAACAAACAAAAAAAAATTACACCGACCAAGCTTATCCACTAATTACACATCTACCGCAATTCTGACAAATTTGCCAATATATGAAACCACAGACAGTCTCTGAGGGGAACATTTAAACTGTGAGGAACAGCTGTTCAGAACTTCATTACCCCGCTTTATCACAAACTTGTTGAAAATGATCAAGATTCTCACCCCGAGTGGATTGACTTAGCAGATGCTGATGCAGATTTACGCTCGACGCAGGTGTTAAATCCTCTCACAGGGGTGTAGGAAGTATTCACACTTAAGTTAGAGTGTGCAGCGAGTGCCATTTGCAAATGTTCTCTCTCCTTTGAACAGACAAAGTAGCAAGCTTTGTTACTCTCAGGCATTTGTAGACATATTTGAACTGTTACGTAAGAAGCCATGTGGACTAAACGTAGTGATACAGAAATGAAATCGTGCCATTAAATAGAAATCTGCATGTTTGAGGATCAGGGTTAGCCCAGTCCGTCTCCTCTGCTGTAGAGATAAAGACATTTAAGCATTTTGACAGACTAGAGTGGATGTGTGATTTCACCTAGTTTAAGCAAGAACTTTATGACACGCCCGAAGTGAACAGTAAAGGAAGCGAGGTCAAATCGGTCTGACTATTCAAGGAAACTGAATTCAACTTACGAGAACGTGGCACGACTTCAGGGGGGGTCATAAGATACGGCCCCTGACCTTTACCGGCAACTGCAGTGACCCCAAGAAAGACGAAGTCGGGTATATTATCTGCCTCTATTTCAGTTGAGAATTTTCCTTTTACCACATTTAGGCCTCAACAATTACACCCACGGCGCTCAGCGCTCCAAACAAATTGACTGTCTTTCATCCTCTGAAGCTTCAGTTTGACCCAGAGAACGTGACTTGCCAAACAGTAAAGTTAAATATCACCTGTATCAGTTTCAAAGATAGGCGCCAGAGGTTATGCAGCTTAAAAGACATTTGAGTTTTTTAGAATGTATCTTCTTACCTTGTAGGTAGGTAAGTGTATAGATTTACATTGCAAGGTTACGAGCTAAAGCAGTAAAATATCCGATGTACCTGAAACATGACTGCAATGACAGTTTTATGCAAAGCCATCAGTTCAAGACAAACATCAGTTATAAATATCATAAACTATGTACAGTTGAGATCTGTCATCTCAAGCATTGCTAATATGTTTAATGTGTCAAAAACTGTATGTGATGTTTCTGATCGTCTTCTTCTTCTGTCTCTGTTTCCCAGATAAGCCGGAGGGGGAGGGTAAGTCAGCTGTTCTCTAACATCTTCCTACTGACCTTTTGTGTGCCTTATATTATCACGCAGTCACTTGATTACAGCTCTCACATTTTCACTTTTGCTCGCATATCATGTCAACTGCCTGTGTCAAGCAAACATAGATTCTCACTTCTCGAGGGTAATCAGCACGCACCAATACTTCATTCCTCAACTTTTGGGATGGGTACCTTTATTTTATTCATGTATGCAGACTTGCTATGTATATATGCTCTATATTTTTACCTTCAGGCATTTTCACAGAGGAACTGCTATGCCGCACATGATCAGATTACCGAAGCTGTTTATTCAACTGTCTCCAAATGTAACAGCACAGGCGGCACAATGAAAAAAATGCTTAGGTTTTTCACAAGCCATATTTGAGTGCGGTCATGTGATGCTGCCCTGGATTTTATGTGTTTAACACTGATAAAAATCTATTAGCACAGCTGTTTTGGTGTGTTAAATATATGTTTTCCGATGGGGATACCGTGGCATTACCTTTCATCTGCAATGTCTAACAAGAATCCACTAATTTTAGCCCCAGAGGAACAACCTGAAGAGGGTGAGGGACAATGATTTTTCTTTTCCTTTTCTCCTTTTTTTTGTGACTTTGAGTGATTCAGTGCATTCACACACGATGTTAATATGTGACATGGAGTGGGTTTGAGTTGAACTGAGTGCTGAAAAATGCATTTGAACTAATCAGTCCGGGTAATTATCTGAATAATACAGGACAAGTGGTTTTGCTATAGATAATAAGTTGGGCAATTACCGAGTCAAGAAGATAGGCCTGTAAGTCAATCACGTCCTATGAGACAACATGAAGCCGCTGAAGGGGGATAATGCAATTATTATGCTACTTTGATTCAGCGTGTTTGCATTTCTTAGCTAGCCTACAGCATGCGTCACGTGTTGAAAACTACATCTCCAGTGTGTGATATCAGATTTTATTGTAACACTCTCTTGTGTCAGAAATCAATGAAGTGATGCACATGTATGTATTGTATGTCACATCATGTGAATCCATTTTTTTCCCCCTTTATTTTGTCATTGTGTGCTGATGACCGGTCTAATCAGAACTTGTGTCCTTAAGTTGATTTTGAGTTGTTTAGCATGTAAAACTTACTGCCTTTGGATTGTATAGAAATGATCCATATGTATGAAGCAAACAGGCCCTCCGTGTGAATTTTAATAGACACTGACCAACTGTAACTGAATGCAGTTTTCCCTGTTTCACAGTTACCTCTGGGTTACATTTTACTGCAGGCATGTGGAGTTTGAGCACATGTCCGCAAGTGTTCTCTGTTAATATATTTTTGTTGCATTTATCCGGAGATGCTTTGTCTGTGGATACTCCCAAATTTAATGTTGTCCAGGTTTCATCATCTTTCTGGTTTCAGTCACTTAACCATGTTCTTTATTTGCCCAGACATACCGCAGCCAGAGGAAGATGGTAGGCACCTCTTAGTGTCAGGGAATAATGCACATTTTGTATTTACTTTCTCCTCAGCTTCCTCAATTATGACTAAATCTAGAGAATATTTATTGGGACTATTGGGCTAATTTTCATTCATTTTCCTTAGATGCGCTCCCAGCAGATGGAGGTAAGGCGGAATCCCGTATCCAAATTTCTGGATTTATTTGTTCGTCTGTATAATCCATCTAATGTATGAGCGCCTATGAATGCATACATTTGCGACAATGTGTGAAAATGACAGTATCTGCATGACCAGTATGTTTTTTATTGTGATCTCTCAGGTCGGTCTCAAGTGACCTGTATAATTTTTGTTCACCACAAAATACACAAATTACTATACAAAACAAATTACTTTTATTCCAGTAAAAACATAAAAGATTGCTAGTGTTTAAGTTAATGGGCGACAGGATTATATATTTTCATGTTTAGTGTACAGTGTTGTTGTTTTATGTTTTAGGATGTTATGTTGGACTGATATATACATATACTGTATAGTATATGTTACGTGTGGCCTTAACCTTGGTTTGGTTTTACAGTATGTGCATCACTGTAGCTTTCATTTACTGTTGTACTTCCAAGTACAGTCGGTTGTACAAGCATTTAAAGTATATTACGTTTTTGGTGTCTGTGTTTTTCTGTTGTATATTTGTATCTGTACTTTGTATGTTCATGTAAATTCTGTATATTCTTGCATGCAGTAGCACTAATCATGCCAGAGGAAAACACTCCAACTTGTGAACGGATTTTGGTGGATTTTTATTAAATGTTATCGTGCATGGTGCTCCTGTTTGTTTTATGGACTCTGTTGCTACTGTACGTCATCTCTCATGCAATAGCAAGCATTTGCTTCGGAGCTGCTTTTTTTCAGTTATGTTTGCTTCCTTGTCTGCAGCAGATTCAGAAGCTGATGGGGATGGTAAGAAAAGAGCAACGTTTATATTGACGTGTCTGTTGATGGTTTACTATTGTTCCTCCAAAAGTATGGTTTGAATGTTGGTATTATGTGCTAGTCAAGATGTCACATAATATATAAAGTGTTAAGTGGGTGTATTTTATTGGGTGTATTTTATTATGCGAAATTCATTTTGACTACTTCAGTTTGGACTGAATAACATCTTTCAAAGTCACTTCATCCGGCTGCAAGACAAGTTTAAAAAAAAATCTTCCTCTGCTGTGGTGTGCCACAGAGCTGCTAGTGCGCTCCAAATGTAATATAAGTATGCAGGGTGGCACTGATTTCTCCAGCACTCATATCTTACAGAGCCAGTGTAAATCCCTGCTAAAAATCCCCCCACACAGCCTGCCACTACTTGCAACTCAGTAGTAGCTACCTTTAGATTAAGCCACGCCTCGGGCCTACAACTCAACAGATCCTTAGCTGCGTCTCCTTTGCAGTTTAGTGTGTGATACTATCCGTGGCACACTCACCTGTTGTGTCCTCTACTGCTGCTATCCATTGGCCCTGCCAGACCTCTCACTGACAAATAATGCTGGTTATGCTCTTTCAGCGATTCAGAATTTATTTCCCCATGTGAAATGTTCTGGCCATCCCATCTGTGACCTATGATACCAGTTTTCTTTTGCCTCTGTCCCTCTGGCAATTTAAACAATGAGAATGGAAACACAGCTGAGATTCATGTGAAACACTCGTAGAACAATGGCAGCTGTTGCTGCTAAAATACCAAGTGTCATCTGATGTGGTGACACTTTTATAGCTGCTCCCCAACTTAACATCATGCTGTATTAGGAAACTGCAAGGAGAACACCAACATAGAAGTCATCCAAGACACCGTATCATAGCCAGCACATCAAACTCAATGCCTCCAAATTCACACAAGTCCTTCGCGCTTGGTCATGTCTCATCCTTTATCTAAAGCCCAGAGGCCTGTAGATGGGCCACTAACTAAACCGTGCTTGTGTATCACAGTCACGCAGTGTGATTCATGAGCCAACTGTTTGAAAAATGTTGGGGTTGCACCACAACTCAGGTTTTACAAGGGAAATGGAAGAGCTGTTACTCATATTACAAAGCTGCCCCAGTCTGCCATGGTTTTTCAAGGGCACAGCTCCCTGAGCGATGTACTGGATGCCTGCTCTGTCTGGACAGATTAGAAGTGGATTGGATAGAGAGGGGTTATGGAAGTGCCAAGACTTAAGGGAGATGGAGGCTGCTAATTCCTTGTGGTGCCCTTCAAATGTATATGACATGTCCTGTATCTGCTGTGGCCGATGGGGAAAACTGACATTAACGATCTTTTCCTTTTCCCACTTGGAAACCTGGGTGGGGCTTTACTGGAGGCAACAGTCACAACTCCATAATCTTCTTTGCAGTACAGTGTCAGATGTAGGCCAAGGGGATGGCAAAATTGTCCAATATGGCTTGCTTCTTTTTTTAAGCCTGTTTGGTCAGTGTGGCAGGACTTAGATGATGGGATTTGGGGCATGCAGAGGAGAGATGGGTGGCCACAAACCTCTCCAAAGGTGGCATGGGTTTGTGCTTTCACAACAAGTTTGCTATCTTGGGGAGGTTGGCTGCAGAGCTGAAACTTGCCCTGAAATATGGTCTGCTGAGAGAAGAGAGCGGTCATTAAATGTTAAGTTTGGTTACTGCCCTGCATGCCATCTCCATAAATTCCATGGGTAACGGGCCCTACCACAGCTTCTTCCCATCTCTTTATCTCTTCCCAGCATTTATGAGTGCACATCTCATCACCTTCCCAATTGCCATGAATGGCCGACACTGAATCCAGGGAAGATGATCCAGACAGAGCTTAGTGTGAGCTATGACACATATACTGCAACCCAACCGCTGTCGGGGAGCATGACTCGAAGGAAAAGTGGAGCATGAAACAAGAAAAAATAGCTAAAAAAAAAAAAAACAAACTCTGCACAGCAGAAGCATGTTGTGAGTGCTACGACCAGCATGTGCTTCCTGCTGTGGGAGCTCCATTTCTCTTAAGCATCAAGAAGCCCCCAAAATGCTGTTTTGGCAAAATGCTAATGGTAAAGTGTTTCAGGTGATTCAACATTTTAGGTTTGGTTTGTAGCATGCCTAGCAAACTACAGCAGGCTTGATCCAGACACAGCAGCTGTGTAAAGTTCAGAGGGGAACTTGAGGTGTAGCTTGTCTTTGGTCTGAACACAGCCTAGTTCAGATGTCATCCATATCCAATTTTAGCCATGTGAACAGGCTTATACAAAGACTATATAAAAAGACTTATAAAACCATCTTTTTACATCTGGAGAGGAAACATTTGAGGTATACAGAGCAGAACTGGCTTTAACACTAAAAATAACATATATATGTGACACCTGCAAATGCCAACCATCGATTTTAGATCGATTTTTCATATTTACAATTTGTTTGAACCCAAGTCTTGATCCCAGAGGGAGGATTGCACCACGCAGAATTTGCTGTCAGGGTCTCTATTAGAGTGGAACTTCTGTGTGGGAAGTGCTTATCATACCGAGGCTGTTTAAAGCCAAACCCATGGGGTATAATGTGTGGGGGGAGGATTATCATCACTTGGCTAACTGTAGACTGTTATGGGGCACTTGCACCAGTACTGCTAACAAATGTTGGAAGGAACTTGCTGCCAGCTTCTTCAAATCAAGGTCACTTTGACACAAATTATTAAATTCATTACACATCAATGATCAAAATAAAAAACAATTTAAAAAAGAGTCCCACTTCAGTGGTTTATTGCATATGCACATGCTCTGTATGGGGTAAAGTAACCTTCTTTGTGACCATCAGCCTTGCAAGATCAGTCCAAAAGAAGTAATCAAGGTAATTTCAGTTTCACCCAAGTTTGGTGATTAAAAGTGCAGTAATCAACACATTTGATTACTTTCCATGTTGATGGATAACAGTCATGATCTTACCTCCACGTGTACATTTTTACATTTGATTGCATTTCACTGTGTGGCGTGTTAATGTAATAATTCTCTGTAATAATTCTACAGAATAATCATTCTGTAATTGCTGTTCACTTGCATTGTTTTACCTTATGCGTTTACACTGATGTATGGTAGAGTATAACAGCAAATTGTTATACTTCCATATGTTAAACGGGGATATTTGTTTTTCCTGCAGACTAGGGTAAGGGTGAACTGAAGGGAAAGTGCAAGAGTGCGACTATCTACTGCATGTAAATCTGATGTTGTGAAATGCAGATGTATGCGTCCTCTGTGTTGTTATGCATTAGTTAAATATCATGCCCAGTGAAGATGTCGGTTGGTTGGTTGTATAGGGTTGACTGTTTAATGGACTGGATTTGTTCCGGTCATACTTTTTTTGAATATATAAAACTAAGCAAGAACACAATATAGTATGACTTTATTTAGATGCTAAAGTTAATGTCATGTGTGCATTTGTTAGTGATTTGCACTTTAAATGGTAAATCTTTGATATGGGTAGAAAGTGCTGATGTATGGAGGCCAACAGATGCACTTGCTAGAAGTTTTATACTTAGCACAGGCAGAGTTCATTAACACATTCTGGACATTGTAATTGGTAATGATACCTTGCTCAAGCGATTGTGTGACACTGCAACTTCACTGCCTGAATACATCCATGTTGCTGTTTAGTCCTTGTGTGTGTTTTGAGCCAAGTACATGTTGTCCCGATCCAATGACTTTGTGATCTGTCATTATATATTCTACATGTTCAATGCAACCATATGATTGGATGTAATTATTGCACTGCTGTACATACAGGAAAACATGAAATGAAAAACAGAAATTTTATCATATAAATTTGATTCTGGACATTGTTTTCATGTGAGCGATTTATAAAAGTAGTAACGGATGATTCAGACTTTTAGACTGGACAAGGCAAAACCCACTGCTTCTCTATTCACAATGAACAGAACAGAAAAGAATAATGAAATCATTTGGACTTTATGTAAAACAAATTAAAAATATTAATAACCACATGACTTGTCATTAATGATAATTTAATAAATTCCTGTGTAATTTGATTATTATATAATTTGCATATACAATGATTAAGTCAGAGTAAGGTCTGTTCTTTGAATACATATTGATTGGATTAAGACTTGGATTAAGACACAAGTTTTGTGCATAAATTAAGTGAAAAACTGCAGGAAGTAATTTTGTGACGAGCATGAAAAACTATATTTGTCAGAAAGAGAAACAAACTCTGCAATGTTGCTTTACAGCTTTAACAAAATTACAACTCACAGAAACTGTTTCTTTGTCAAACCTTGTCTTATGTCTTTTAGTCCTTTGAGACAAATTGAAATCTACTGTTTGTACGCAGTTTGTGGAAGTGTTCATAAAAGTGTCCGAGCATTTCACTATGCCCTTTGCACTTTGGTTTGTTGCACACTGCAGTTTTTCAGTTCTTGTCGTTGTTGTATCATCACAAATGGTTAAAAAAAATTAAAACAGACTTCTTTGTCCTCCTTTTCAGAGCCAGGGTCAACTGAACTCACTGGGCTCTTCGTGGAGAAGCCACCAGAAAATGTAGTCGCTGTTGCAGGTTAGAGGCACAAAGGATGGATGAACTATTATAAAGACAGACAATCATTTCATATAACTCAACTGATGTTTGTGAATGGCAGGGGCGGACATCACTTTCACAGCCAGGGTTGACTCAACCAACCTGACAAGAAAACCCACCATGAAATGGCTGAAGGGCAAGTGGTTGGACCTCGGCAGCAAAGCTGGCAAACATATGCAGTTCAAAGAAACTTATGACAGAAATACTAAGGTCTGTGTTAAACAAGACATTCACACACTGAATTCACACATTCTTTCATAAATAGCTAAAAACCAATTAAGCTGTACTTTCTCCCATAGATCTACACCTATGAAATGAAGATCATCAAAGTGGTCCCTGGAGATGCTGGGGGTTACAGGTGTGAGGTGACAGCAAAAGACAAGTGCGACAGCTCCACCTTTGAGATTTCTGTTGAGGGTGAGTGAAAATGGACTCTGGCCTCCACAGATTCCATACACGCTGATGTTTTGATCTCATCCAGCCCTAATGTGCGCTCTCTGCAACTTCTCTTGTTACAGCTGCACACCAGGAGGAGCAGGCAGATATTTTGTCTGCCTTCAAAAGAGCGTAAGTGCAGTGGGGGTTTGCATTTCAGTCCATCTCAGTACTCTGTGAGCGCGTGTGCAAATACACAGGAGGGAAGATGCATACTTAGACTATTTATAGTGTTTTCCAGTGTGTGTGAGTCAATGTGTCGTTCAGCATGGGTGGAAAGTGATGGTATAATAACTTTAATTTGGTGCTTTGTCCGAGGGTAAGCCTGATCTTTGTTTCCATGCGTGCAGGGATGCTGGAGAGGACGAGGGAGATCTGGATTTCAGTGCTCTGCTGAAAGCCACTAAAAAGTGAGAAAATCAGTCAAACACACTGTGCGATTGTTTCCTCTTGTACAAAAGTTTACTTCTCCAGTCCCAATGACGCGCATGTCCCTTTTCCTTGGTTAACAGGAAGAAGAAGCCTGAGAAGGAAGAACCAGATATTGATGTGTGGGAATTGCTTAAGAATGCTCATCCGAGCGAGTACGAGAAAATCGCCTTTCAGTATGGCATCACTGACCTGAGGGGCATGCTCAAACGTCTGAAAAAGATGAAGAAGGTCGAGCCCAAGCAAAGCGAGGGTGAGTCGGGTTGAGCAAGAGGTGAAGGGAGGGTAATAAGTAGACAAGCATTTGACTTATGACAGGCATGAATTAGGCAGTGAGATTTGACCTCAGGCAAGGTGGAGAAGGAAAGACAAGCAGACAGGAGGAAGGACACCACGAGACGGGACACAGAAATTAAAAGAAAATAAGAAAGATTTCATGAGCTGGCAAGTTGTTAATTCTTTCATTTTTTTTGCCCACAACCCCAGCGTTCCTGAAGAGACTTGAATCTTGTTACTCGGTGGATAAGGGCAAGAAGATTGTCCTCAGGTGTGAGGTGGTGGATCCCGACGTCCAGGTCAAATGGTTGAAGAACGGCCAAGAGATCAAGCCCTCAGCCAAGTACATGCTTAAAAGCAAACACATGCACACACAGCCAAATCACGTTAGTTCATGTGGACTTTTTTTAAGTGTCTTTTTTCATCGTGCTAAGCTCCATACAAGACATTTGCTTAATTAGACAGTATAGTTAGGCTGTATCATATTAATCACCAAGCCAAGATGATGGGCAGCATTCAAAAATATCAAGCTAAAATTATCTGTGCTGCAAAGTCTTATTCTGCAATGATGCTGCCATCAACACATTTTATTTTTAGGCAGTCATAAGGAGCCTCCCAGCAGACTGAGCAACTTCCACTGCCAAGACATATTGACCTCGTGTAAACCAATGCAGATACCCCCAAAATATAAACACCTCTCGTTTCTAATCCTGAGAAAAATCCAAGGCTCAAGTGAAAACTGAAATGCATGAACTGGATACTGTTAGTTGAAATGAATCCAGTCTTTCAAAACGATGGACAACAACACCTTAAGTTAAATATCAAATGAAACCTAAATGAACATTAAGAATTTATTTTGTTAATGTCATTTCAAATCATTTGTACAAAAGGATTTCAAAGCTTCAGCACTCTTTTTGACCTTTGATCTGTCACTTCTCACTTTTCAAGGTATGTCATGGAGGCAAGCGGGAATGTCAGAACACTTACCATCAATAAGACGTCCCTGGCTGATGACGCTGCTTATGAGTGTGTGATTGGCGAGGACAAGTCTTTCACAGAGGTGTTTGTCAAAGGTGCAGCATGTTTTAATTACTATTATTATTATCATTGTTTTACAGCTCACCAGCAGTAAAGATCTGACATAATTAATGTGACTTTGTGAACCTTGTGGCATTAACACTGAGTTTCTGTTAAATTCTGTTTTGTCCAGAGCCCCCTGTGACCATCACCAAGCTGATGGATGACTATCACGTGGTTGTTGGAGAGAGAGTGGAATTTGAGATTGAGGTGTCAGAGGAGGGCGCG
Source organism: Amniataba percoides (assembly GCA_037176925.1). Taxonomy (NCBI): domain Eukaryota; kingdom Metazoa; phylum Chordata; class Actinopteri; order Centrarchiformes; family Terapontidae; genus Amniataba; species Amniataba percoides. Next base: position 19,337,445 of record JBAJHX010000024.1, on the reverse strand, counting down.
CACGTCATGTGGTCAGTATATCAGTAATTTAGGAATGTGAGCTCGACCAAGCTTGGGGTAGAGAAAGAGAGAGTCCATCATCATGTCTTCATCATAAAACTTTGTTCATGAAATTACTTTTTAAATTTATTATTTATAGGTTTCATGACTAGCTTTGAACCTTTAGTCGGTTTTCCCAACAGCCTTCATAAACTCAGCAGCATCTCCTTTGTGGATATTCAATACCTTTCCTTCTTTCAGTCAGCTCTTCATTATGATGGTGTCATCCAGAGTATATGCATGCACCGACCCCCACTCTAAAACTCTCTGATATAAGGTTCATAACTGACAAGCAGCCGACTGCTCTGGTACACATCACTGCACTCTGTCAAAATGCTTGTCTGGCTTTCTCTCTGTGTACAAGATACTTCATTGTCTTTGGGTTGTCAATCAATGTCCACTAGATAAAATTCTATTTTGCTTATCCTATCTTCACTTCTCACAAGCAGATCTGGAACCTCTTAATGTGCTTCAGACTCTGATTTTAACACTGCATATAATCACTTGACAAATGTGCTTTCTCTACTCTGTGTATGTGTAGATATAGATATATAGATATAGATATTTCAAGGTGTATGAGTGTGCAACCTTTACATAATGCACCAAGCGCAGGCTTTATTTATAGTTTCCCATTGATTAATTCAAAGCACACTGATGTTTTCCAAAGTTGTTTTAGCAGTCACTGAATGGTACTGAAATACTACAGTATGTCATGCAAATTTACATCAGACGCAGGCTCACTGTCATTTCTTGGTATTAAACATTTAGCAGTGACGCATTTCAAAGAGATTTGCTCATTTCATATTCTTTACCAGGTTCTTTGAGGACATTGAGCTTCACAAAGAAAAAGACTCCACAAAGTATCGCTTCAAGAAGGATGGAAAGAAACACACGCTTATTATCCAGGAGGCTACGCTGGATGACATCGGAATGTACCACGCTTGGACAAATGGAGGGCACACCAAAGGAGAGCTGGAGGTTGAAGGTAGTGTTGGGAAATATCATGTTCACTTTTTATTTTAATGAGTGACTTTGGAGATTATAAAACAATCTAAATCAAATCAAAACTAAAAAATAATGTACAAATGCGTTTATTTTAGATTAGTTTTTAAAATGCAAATACTTTTCAAAGATGTTACATCAGTCTAGAGACTCATAGTCTGGGTTTTCGGTCATTTAAATGTATGCTGTTCAGTGGTGAGAATGCAGCTGAATTTAACTGCCAGCCTGAGGGCTTAACGCCTCTCTTTACAAACAAACTAACAGCTCATGGCAGCAAGTGTCAAGACGTTGACATCATGAACCTTACCCTCCCTTTGCCCCTACCTTCACACACTCTTTCTCTCTCTTGGCTGAGCTGTTCTCTCGCGGTTTCCAATGTCTTATTTAGAAAAACAACTGGAGGTGTTGCAGGACATCGCTGATCTGACAGTCAAAGCAACAGACCAGGCCATGTTCAAATGTGAGGTGTCTGATGACAAGGTCACAGGAAAGTGGTACAAAGATGGAGTGGAGGTCCTGCCAAGCGACCGCATCAAAATGTCCCACATTGGAAGGTACAAAGGCATATAAATATACATACACAAGACATATATATATA
>JBAJHX010000024.1:19295315-19335706 GCA_037176925.1 Amniataba percoides | reverse complement strand
TATATAAACATCTATAAGATATTTATCATGGGGGTTGCACACATCCTCTTGTGTTTCAGGTTCCATCGACTGACTATTGATGATGTGAAGCCGGAGGATGCGGGAGACTACACATTTATTCCTGACGGATACGCTCTGTCACTTTCTGCCAAACTCAACTTCTTGGGTAAGACAGACAGACTGATTACAAAAGGTGCTATCATGGATGCATTGATCATCAGCAGCCTGCATAACATTGTCTTTTTTTCTTTTTGCTCTCTCTCAAAATAGAAATTAAGATCGACTATGTCCCAAGACAAGGTAGGTAGCCTCGGTCTCTTCCATTAGTTCATGTGTGATTAAAAACCTGTTTTATTGTTGTGTGTAGTCCATAATCTAAACATATTCTTTGTGTGTTGCACACTAACCAGATCCTCCCAAGATCCACCTGGACACCACTGGAAACATGGTCTCCCAGAACACTATCATCGTGGTGGCGGGCAACAAGCTCCGTCTGGATGTGGAGATCACGGGCGAGCCGGCACCCACCGTCATTTGGTCAAAAGGAGATCAAGTAAGGACCTGGCGAGTAAAAAGGGTCACAATGCAGCGCTCATTAAATACACATGCTTTCATCTGGAGGACATAATTTAGCCAACTTCAGTATAAAAGGAGGAAACTCTTGATCTTAGAAGGTCAAAACTTGTTACTGCTGTTGCTGTTTTTTTCTGTATTGTGCCCACTATCACCTCTGTGTCTTTAACTTGGCTTTCAGATAAATGCTACCTCACCAGAAACCTGACCCAGCCATGGGAATGTTTGTGCCTACGGGTAGCTGGTTTTGTTCTGAATGCCAAAGTGCCCTTTTGTGGAAACAGGATATGTCTGTGCCCTAGTGGGACAGCTCCATGCTTTTTTTTTTTTTTTGCCCCAGTGTCCCATCAGTAGAGCACTTTAGCTGCCTCAGGGATAAACCCTGCTTCACATTTAGCAAATCTATTTTCACCCATACAGTCTTTGCATAAAGAAAACATACAACTTAAAAATTAGATCGTAGTGCCACATTTAACAACACTCCAGTTGTTTGTTAATAAATGTCATAATAAATGTCTTCAGAACAGATGGTGCTTCTTTCTTTCTTTTTTTTCTTTTTTTAGCAAATCACAGAGAGCGAGGGGCGTGTAAGGGTGGAATCAAGGAAAGACCTGAGCTGCTTCGTCATAGAGGGGGCAGAGAGGGAAGATGAGGGCAACTACACCATCTGTGTCACCAACCCCGCTGGGGAGGACAAGGCTGTGCTGTTTGTGAAGATTGTGGGTACGTAAACATCTTGGTATAATGTCACAAGGTGTATGGTAATTACAGCAGGAACTGATGTGCAGTCATATGGATTTGAATGTGGTTATCTACTGTATTTTAACTTTTTAAAATGATTTCAGATGTGCCTGACCCCCCTGAGAATATCAAATGTGTGTCAGTGGGAGAGGACTGTGCCACCATCACTTGGGAGGCTCCTAAATTTGATGGTGGTGCACCACTCAAAGGTAAAGGAAGTATTTGCCCTGTCTTTGTTTCTAATGGGCTGGGCATGTGGAATATTAATTCATTAATAAAAAAACAGCAATTATTATTATTATTATTGTGCCCATGTTTACACTCCTCTCTGCTCCTCCTCCGTCAGGTTATCTCATGGAGAGGAAGAAGAAAGGATCCTCCAGATGGACAAAGCTCAACTTTGATGTATATAACTCGACCACTTATGAGGCTAAGAGGATGATTGAGGGCGTTCTGTATGAGATGAGGGCGTTTGCCGTCAACAGCATCGGCATGTCTCAGCCAAGTCTCACCTCCAAACCCTTCATGCCTATTGGTACAAATCTCCGCCATCTTTGCGCCATCATTCTCAGCATCTTCCAGTTCATCCATTTGTGCATCGCCCATCATCATTTGGCCAAGTGATTTTATTGGGTGTCTTTTTCTGTCACCCCCAGCCCCAACAAGCGAGCCAACACGTCTGACAGTGCACGATGTGACAGACAACACATGCACCCTGAAGTGGCTCGCCCCAGAGAAGATCGGAGCCGGAGGCCTGGATGGTTATATTATTGAGTACTGCAAGGAGGGAGGTGATGAGACCAAACATTTTGCTCATAATATAAAATCCATTAATAATTAGAGGCATGCATTTAAAACCTAAAGTCAATTACTTATAAAAAATAACACAGATCCAACAAGAGAATTAATGTCGAAAAACATGATGAAATGACTAGATTCAGATCCCACTGAGTGTGATTTACTGCATTAAATTCTCTTTTATTTCAGACACTGAGTGGGTGGTGGCAAACAAGGACCTTTGTGAGAGGCAGGGATATGTGGTGCGTGGCCTTCCCGTGGGAGAGAAGATCAACTTTAGGGTGGTGGCTGTAAATTGTGCAGGGCGCAGTCCTCCTGCTGGACTGTCGCAGCCCGTCACCATCCGTGAGATTGTGGGTGAGTCTGTCAGCATTTAGTTGTGAACAGACGTGAGTCAAAGAGTGAGTATTACATATCATTCACTTACAGTATGTTGGCATTTTGAGCTGAATTAATACTTTTTTACTGCTTGTTATGGTTTATAAAAACAGATGCTTGATATGATTATAGTAAAGCACTGTTTATTTTATTAAAATGTCTTTCCCTACTTCAGAATATCCTAAGATCCGCCTCCCTCGCGAGTTGAGAACAAAATACATCAGGAAAGTCGGAGAAAAAGTCAACCTGACCATCCCCTTCCAGGTAAAAAACAAACCTCAGTTTTGAAAGGCTGTGTGTACCAAAATATAAAATATAATTATACATAGCAGCGGGAAACTACAAAGAAAAACAAGGCCAATGTGCAGCAACAATGTCCATCTCTTCCTGACAAAACAGACTGCACAGTAATGTTTAAGATTTAAAGATTGTTGTTAAGTGTTTTTCCACTGTGCTGTGAATTGCCTTTTCAAATCAGTGAGTTGGGAGAACATTTGGGTATTTGGAGACTCATCAAGGCACTATAATAAACAGAGGCATTATATTTTTTAAAGGGGAACTCCACTAATTATACACGTCTGATTTCAGTTGCTGGGGAGTACATATATAATAATGCTGTATAAAGCCTTTTGTAGCTCCAGTGGGAGCAGCATTCAATAAAAAAAGACAATATGTCTGGTTCTGCTGCATTGATTTTGACATTTGTCTTTACTCATTGTTAATCCAATAATGTTATAGGAGTGTAATGCTAAATCTGTAGAGTAATGCCAATGAGAAAAGAGCTATTTAATCTCATGACCCAGCTCTCATAAATTAGAAACATTCTGACAGCTCTTAAGAAAAGGGAAACTTGTACTTTTCCTTTTTTATAATTTTATGATAATCTTTAACATACACAGTGGTTGTTTCTATTGGGGTTATCATCATAATTATCAAGTTATCATCTACCAACTGAAAATAAAATCTTTTAGTTGTATTATCTGACATCAATCATTTTGGAAGAGTGGATGTCACATCTTTTGCTGAAAACCCTTTTGAGCTGAACAAGGGGTCATTTGTGTGTTTTATAGGGTAAGCCACGCCCTGTCGCAACCTGGTACAAGGATGGCCAACCCATTGACCCCAAGATGGTGAACGTCCGTAACTCAAATGTGGACAGCATCCTCTTTATCCGCTCAGCAGAGAGAGAGCACTCTGGGAAATATGAGCTGGTCCTACAGATTGAAAACATGGAGGACAGAGCCACCATTGACATCAGGATTATTGGTAAGATTGTCTCTGTGGGATCTGGGTACATCCATCCTCACTTGCCCTATGATGTTGTCACTTTATCCATCAATGTATGCATTTATATCACAAACCCATTAATCTAATAAATGATTCATTTGAAGAAAAACACACCTTAGACTATGTGAAAAGTATCTCAAATGAACATCTGACGCTAACAGAAAAGCCTGGGCCTCCTCTGAACGTGAGGGTGACAGACGTCTGGGGCTTCAATGCCGCACTGGAGTGGGATCCCCCCAAGGATGATGGCAACTGCGAGATTACTGGATACACCATCCAGAAGGCAGACATGAAGACTAAGGTGAGAGAGGAACACATGGTAACATTTTCAACCTCAGATCATCCCGCAACCTGCCATCAAAGCATCTGACGCAGACACACAATCTGCGGCCTTTGTTTCAAATGCCATAACATCTCCCCCCTTCTCTGTCCAGGAATGGTTCACCGTTTACGAGCACAACAGACGGACAAACTGCACAGCTTCGGATCTGATCATAGGCAACGAGTACATGTTCCGCATCTACAGTGAAAACCTCTGCGGCCTGAGCGAGGAGCCGCGCCAGAGCAAGAACACGGCTGTCATTGCTAAGACAGGTGTGACAGTGTGTGCATATACAGTAGAGCCTGTGTGTGTGTGTGTGTTTTTTTTATTATTGCGCAAACATAAGACATCTGATGATTTATGGGGGTTGACTAAGTTTGCCTGCCCTCCCACCTTCCTTCATAGGCCTGGAGTCCAAATCAAACCCCTACAAGGAGATGGACGTGTCCTGCGTGCCCAAGTTTACTCAGCCGCTGGTTGACAGATCTGTAGTGGCCGGTTACAGCACCGCCATCAGCTGCGCCGTCAAAGGCTTCCCCAGGGTAAACATGCCTGTTAAAGTAGCCTGTGGAGCGTGATTCACTGGAGGAGGCTGACAGTGCCAGTTGTCACAAACAAATGAATGTGAAGGGACTTGTATGCAGAAGTGGTGCGCAGTAGCTTTTCTTATCAAAGGTCATGTTTAGCAGCAGTTGGATGTGGACAAAACACTGCATAAAAAGATCAAATGAATCAAATTCATCTCATCTAAGAATTGGATTTATTGCATGAATTACATATTCATTTTACTTTCCCACGCCGTAGCCTAAGATTATCTGGATGAAGAACAAGATGATCATCGGTGAGGATCCCAAGTACTTGATGCAGAACAACCAGGGAGTGCTGACCCTTAACATTCGCAAGCCGAGCACCTTTGACGGAGGCAAATACTCCTGCATGGCTGTCAACGAACTGGGCAAGGACGAAGTGGAGTGCAAGCTGGACGTCCGAGGTAAGAACAAAGGGGAGGAGAAGGCTGCGAGACTGGAGACAGGTGGAAGGAGAAGGGTGGTGGAAGAGGAGCGTTGAAGTGCGAGATTAGCCTCTTTGTTTGTGCGAAATATAGTCGACTAGTAGCTGGCTAGCTCTCACTATGTGATACTCACTGAAAGCTAAAAGCTGACTGTGTTTACAATGACAGCTGCACAGAATTTGAATTGTTTGAAAGTGGATTTCAAAGCGGCACCCTGATTCTTACCAAAATATATTACAACAACATGCTTGCCACTGCAATTGGCCTTATTTCAACAAAGCCTAACACTCATCATCTGTCCTGTTATCCCACAGTTGCTACAGATCCGGAGAAGAAGTGAGAAACCAAACAGCAAAGAATGTGAAATATGAACCAAACAGCGAATGAACGATGAATATGAGTATGTAGAGTGCACACTGTCAAGAGTGAATCAAATAAAATGTAGTCATGCCTGGTATAAATAATAGTTGATTGTGAATATATTTTATTTCTCTGTTTCATGTTCATGTTGTATATTTGTTTAGTCACACAAACATGAGTCATAGAAGAAGAGCTTATAAACCTCTCCGTCCAATCAGGATCTAATGTATCAAAATACATGGCACAGTATTGCGAGGGCTCTTTCCACAGCTGAGAAGCACCTTTCATTATTTTGGCTCATGTGTGACAGCCGTCTGCACTACACCTCCCTGGAGTAGTGGGCTCTCCTCCTGTGGATTGCCACTCCTATGCTGAACAACAGCGCCACTGCCAGGAGGCCCACAGTCACTGCAAGAGCTGTTATGACACCTGAGGGAGACAACAATCGTGTTCAGGTACATGTGAATGTGGAACATTTGGAAGGTTTCCAGAAGCCTTGGTATTTTTAAATCAGACAGTCTGTGCTGAAAATCCCCACACTGGTCCCCAAAGTGAATACGTATTCACAAACGTATTGCGGCGAAGCCTCATAACCGTGCTGAAGTATGTGCTGAAATAGAATGTGACAATATAGAACGTCCACATCTTCACCTGTGCTTGACCATTTTGTCCTAAACCCGCACTCGGCCTCCCAGTCGTCTGTCACCACGTCCCGCACCAGCTCAGTGAACATGGACAACGGGCACGGGTTCAGCCCGTTGCATCCTGGCACAGGGTTGGGGTAGGGGTCGCGCCATGAGTCATTGCGGTAAAGCAGCTCCAGAGAGTAGGAACTGGGGATTTATTAGGATTAGCACAATGAGATGACACACAGTTGTGGTAAGTGTTATGTAAATGGGTTTGTATCATGTGCTAATTTGGCCATTGCAGTCCTGGAAGGCTGCCAGATTTCCATCAAACTGAAAAGCAAAACTGAAATCTACTTGAATAGTTAGGTGCGACTGAAAAGCGCAATGCAATCACTCAAAATATATTGCAAATTGGCCATCTGACCTAGATGTTGTCATTAAATGTGCAAAGAGAAGAGCGCGTGAAGTAATGCTGGCAGGACGTCATTACCCATCATACTCCTGGTAGAACTCAAAGAGCTGACAGGCAGCATAAGGGGGAAGAAGGCCGTTGTACACGTCCAGAGCCGCCTGGAGGGTGATGAGTGTCGAGTCATGCTGCGATGGGAAACAAACATCGCAGCGGTAAAATACAAGGAGGTGAGGAGACACCGCGTGTGAAACAGCAGTTTGCGCAATAGATTATAAATGCATGTTTGTGCCCAAACATTGAACTTACAGCTGAGTACATAATGAATTTGAGAGTGCTCCCTTGCTCCACAACCCTGGAGAAATTCCTCAGAATGGCATCCAGTAAGACCCCTGGTAAATTAACACATCAACAGCGCAAATGAAATTTTCCCAGACACCAACACGATCCTTTTGACCTTATTGAGCATCTTGTCAGAGCGCTGTAATCATTTTTGTCCCATTAGCTCATATGTGCTAATATGCTTTTGGGAAACCCGACCCCGCACTTTACACTGTCTGAGGCATAAACAAAGCCTCAGCCAGCAGTCACAACATTAGATACACTGAGCTTTTTACTCTAATAACGGTTTTCTCAGAACAGTGCTTTAAATTAATTGCCTCTAATGTGAAGCCTCACCTCCCGAGAGCCTGGCCTTCTCTTTTCGCTTGTGACTGAGGATGCTGTACATGACCTCAAACGATGCCACTCTCTTCAGGGTGTCCAGAACGTCTTGGGTGGCCCAGCGTGGGAGAGTCAAGTTATGGATCCTCTGCGAACAAGAAGCAAATAACATTCATTACCCTGCATCGCGCTACTAATCACATTACACAACACATGGATCGCAACAAAAGGGGTTTAAATGCCTGTATTTCATCGTTTCTGTTATCCCGGCTATTTTTAGCGCCGGTCTGAAGATAACAGATGCTCATTTTGCAAGTGTGAATGAGCGTATTCAACCTGGCCTAGAATCCACCCATCACATAATGCTTTAATTATCATCTCAATATGTTGTCCTATTCATGTCTTACTGTATGTATAAAAATGATTTCCAACCCTCCAGCCCCTTCCCCATCTCTGTGCAGATGTGGTGAAGAAAACAGATCCCTTCTCTTTTCCCTCTTCCTGTTTTTGACTCACTGCTCTGCAGCTGGTGTCTACGGTATGTTCTTGCTGTTAAATCGAAGTATACCTGACAGGTAAGAGTGTCGTGGACCCTCCATATTTTTTTGCCAACGAGTTTGGAGATGGGGTAGCCGGTGTGGTTGGAAAGCGCCGCCACAAAGCTCTGCATGGTGAAAAAAAGAGTAAAAAGATTACATCCAGCCAGTGGTGGAAGAAATGTCTTGACCCTTTACACAGGTAAAAGTAGGAATAAAATGATCAAAAGATCATCCATTACAAGTGAAAGTTCTGCATTCAAAACAATAGTGTTATGAGCTTAATGTATGTAAATGCAATAATGGAGAAAAAATGGCTCCTGTGACTCATACATTATTGAATATCACATTATTATATTCATACCAATGCATCAAAGTGAAATAGCATTTTTGAAGATGGAGAGAGTTTCAGACTCTGCACTTTGGTCTAGTGGTTTCCAACCAGTCCCTTAAAAAGATCCCAACATGAATCTGGAGTGTTCTGAAATTATTAACAGGGTAATAAAGAAGAAAAAGCTCTGCAACAAAGATTTTTTTTTTTAGATTTGAGATTTTTATCTCTTTAAGATATTTAAATGAAACCCTCTGAGAAGTTTAGAGTATAAATGTCTGTTTGATGAAACTGCTTACAACTGAGGGGGGGTCATAAACCAAAACAGCTGGCCATTATTTCAGTCCTTAACAGTGCATCGTGTTATATGACTTTATAATTAGATTTTTATGTCATATCTTCATAGTTTTTCCAAGTAACTAGTTTGTAGGGTGGTTACAAGGTGGATTTAAGGTCATTGCATCATTGAAGGGGGGGATCTCATTACAGCCAAGGACTCAGCAGAAATCCAGCTGGGGTCTGCCAGGGATCTGCATGGGCCCCGTCATGGATCAGCCAAAAATTCTGTTGCAGCTGTCAAATGAATATAGTGGACTAGAAATATGAGTGTGCATCTATGGTACCATAAAAAGGAACACTCAAGAACACAGTATTCAACCTGTCATTGTCAGTGATACGATTCAAAGAAGATTCACTAGTTTAGAGTAAAATATTGTAGATATTGGTTGGTTCATATTATGGACTGGTACTGTTTATTGATTTAGTGATTGTTGTAAATTCAGCCTTTGGCCAGACAACACAGTGAGAAATGGCACCATTTTGGTTCTTCTATCCAACTTGCAGGTAGTGTGCCTCCAGCAGAGGGTGTTAAAATTCAATGCAGGAAGTCCTGTCCTGATCTCAAACACCACCTTAATAGGCAGCACATGGGACTCAGTTTAATTAAAACATTTTCATTGTAATTCTTAATCTAATTCAATCCAAGCGTTAATTAGCGTCTCTGAGAATGTGAGAGAAATTGCACTGTGCAGCTTTTTCTAGGCACTGGAGTCACCGTGCCTGAGAAAATCACTGAGAGGACATGATGTCTGCAGCATAACTAACACGTCCACTGGAGGTGCTGATAACGTTGGCACTAGCAACTGTGAAGTATATATTTCACTCTGCGCAGAAATGTGCATTTCACAGTGTTTGTTAATTTACAAATCAAGTCATGGATAAGCAAAAAAGAAGCAGCCGAGGTGAAGAAAAGTATTATTCACAGCAATTTTGATTATATAACTCAGATGATAAAAAAACAATGGAGTTACAGACAAGTTTTTAGTGGTTAACAGGCACATGACTCATGGAAAAGTGAGGTTTAACAAACTGAGCTGTTAGTGTAACTTTCACGTCACTGAACAGATGCTGGGGATGAGTTACAATGCAGTGGGTTTGGAGGAGTGTGTTCTTCTGTGGTTTATCTTACCTGGTGAGCCCTGAGGAACCTCTGGTAAGGCTCACTCTCAAAGGTCTCCGTCATCAGCACTCTGAACCTTGGACAGTCTTTGCCTGGAGACCTCAACAGCTTGGAGAATCGAAAACAACAGGACAACATCAGTGGAAATGCACATTTACTGCAGGTACTGCAAGTCTTCTGGGCGCAATTATATGTTCATTTCACACTTTAAAACAGTAGGGAATTTCAGCACACCAGGTTCACAGCCGAGGCGAACGCAAACAGCAACGCGGAGCTGCAGCGAGAGGCTCAAATTAACTTGTACAAGTTTCTATTCAGCTGTGTCTGGCTGCTGTGTGAAAGGAAATATTTATGTGGCTCAGCAGCCCACCTTGTCCTGGGCCCTGGGGATGGTGTGCACTGGAATAGGCCGCCACAGTAACTGGGGCATGATGGGAGGCGGGCGTCTGGTTGGGGGGAACATCCCAGCAAGGCAGGCCTGGGCACTCATCAGAGTGCGGTCGTAGTCAGTGCTCCGCACATACAACTGTTGGAAACAGGGTATTAAAATGCATGTTGGTGCTAGGCCTGTCACTGATGCCACTGTCTGCAGTGTTCTTCCAAATGGGACACTCAGGATTAGCGTGCTTTTTATAGAAAGTGGAAATGCACTTGGAAACTCAAAAAGAATTGCATTTGCATTTGCAAAGTAGGAATGCACATACATCTATTTCTATTTTTATCTAACAAAGATGCCAAATAAATTCACACGCAAAGCAGCAGTGCATCATGAGTGAGCTGTATTCATCCCAAGTCAACTGAGGTATTCCCTTAACATGAAGAGGAGTAAAGTCAGAGGCGATCCAAATGGATGAGAGAGGGAGGAGGGGGGATCCTTCTTACTGTGATCTCTTCTGACATCAGCCTTCGCTTGTCTATATCTCTCTGTCACCCTGTGTCAGGTTTTTGCACACAGTAAATCACGCTGATAAGGTTGGATGTTCCTGTGATGCCGAGAATGCTATTTCCCCCTCTTGCCCTCCTCCCCTTTTGTCAAATTAAAACAGACATGGCAGCGCAGGGAAAGGTACGGCACAAGTTGACTGAGACTTAAGCAACAAATCACAAATGACAGGTACTGAGGAGAGTTGTTATTTTTGTGGTAATTGTGTGTTACTTAAGAGAGGCAGAGGAGGCCTGAACGCAAGGATGGCGCTGGAGTGGGGGAGGGGTAAGGGAGGACAGCGAGAAAAGAAAAGGAAGACAGCGAGTGTGAAGGAAACAGAGGCAGGAAAAGAAAGCGGAAATCGCATCTTCATAATGACAGTATGCTGAGCATGCAGCCCCGGGCCACACTGAACCAACATGCATGCTGCCAACTGCATTGTGCATGGAGCCCAGGGGCAAGATTACCCCACATGTTATTGCATATTACGAGGCCATGGCAGTGATATCACCCATGTGAGTCATGCTCATTAACTTAGTGTGTGTTGTTAAAGCCATTAAAGACGGTGACTTGCCACACATGAACTAGATTTCACATGTCGGAGCGAGGGCATGCGTGACAACGGCATTAGAGACACCGAAACACATCAGGGACAAAGCAAGGCCGGGGACACCCACACAAACATGTTATAGAGAAAATACACCTACCTCTCTGTTGTTGTACTCCTCACCGAGAAAGTTCCCGTAACGCCTCCTTAAAAACCTGCCCAGCTCAAAGTGTTGTTTCATGCCCAGCTGAAAGGAAAATTGCCAGCGCTTTTCATTTTTGTCGAATCTGACCTTTTGCTAAATATTTGGTGGATTTAAGGCCAGCTTCAACGTATTTACATAGAATAACAAACTTTGCTCCTTAACCTTGGAGAGTCAGAAATAATATGTTTATTCGCTGTAAGCAGGCTAATTGCTTGAGAGCAGAATAATGTCACAGTAGGGGAGAAATTAGAAGGAAGTCGACAACGTGATTTTCTTCCATCTAAATGCTTAGGTTATGTCATTTCGTCCACAACCTGTAAAACTACTGTTACAAGCTGTTCATATTTCATTGTTTTGTTTTCCAGATCCTGCTTATAAAAATAAAAATGGTGACATGCCAACACAGACACACACACAAAAAAACATCCAGTACCTCAGTCAGCTGTCCGAAGCCCTGAGCCCATACTTCCTCCCCATGAGGATCCCTGGGATATGTCTCAATAGGAGATCGATCCCCATGTCGGAACACCTTAAAAGTCATAACAGATTATGTCACACAGATTCAGACGCCATGCTGCTGTGCCAGCCATTACACTGTGTACTTAAGGGAAAAATACACCCTGAGACAGAAGTCAGAAATAGACAGCTGTGATCTTGCACAGTTCAGTCTGGATTTGAGACACAGAGGAGTCATTTTGATGATGACATCAAGACACAAATGCTGGAGCTGCTCCATTAGTATTATTAACCTGAGGACTCACTTTCTGAGCACTGACATGACACACAGGTTGATTAAACTGGATTATGGACGTGTCTGATTCAATGCTGTAAAACCTCAAGGAAAAGCAAACCACAAAGCCAAGTCAACAAAGTCACGGCTTGCTTTGAGAGATAATTCTTATTTTCATATACTCACAGCCTTTTATGATAAACACCTTCCTACAATAAGACTGAATACGAACTGAACTAATGCAATCTAAACTTGACTAAAGTATAATGGTATCATAATAATATAATTGAATTCAAACGTATTTAAACCACATTTTTATGCAGACCTAGTAAAATGCTAAATAAATGTATTACACATAACAAACACACTAACAAGACAGTTAACAATGAAATTTAACGAGATTGCAAGTGAAACCTTATTCCAGCTAAACAATAGCTGTCGAGCTACAGCAAAGATTCAACTGTAAACAGTAACAGACAGCAGAAATATTATCATACATTTAATCATTTGTGACAAGTGGCAAACACACTAGTGTGACACATGCAGTCAGAGTTAAGGAACGCAAAACTATAAATCAAAATGTAATATTCACTTAAATCCTTACATTCTCCTTTTTACTGTGCTATTGCACCATAGTGTAAAAGAGAGATATGCAAAGAGGTTTATGAACAAAGCTGCAGAGTCTAGGAGAGATATGCCTGACACTGTTGGAGTTTAGGCTCATAGTAATCCTTTGTGACATAAATGTGTAAATATAATAATGCTCACTGAGCAGAAAAATACAGTGTAATCAGCAACAATGTGCAGTAAATTCACTCTTATGTAATCTACAGTGGCTTCCCTGATGATGTTAAAATTCTAACATTCGACAAATGAGTCTCATCAGGCAAGATGGCATGTGATTACACTGTTGTAAAATAGATTCATATGTAATTGCAATTCTTTGTCCAAATGGCATATTTAATTTTTAACACATGAAAAAAAAAAAAGGAAACTCACAGCTACGACAAACTTCAGCACCCGACACTCAGTCGTGTAGATGCAACTTAGAAGGAGTAAACAGCCCAAACTTTTCTGGAACTTCCACATCTTTTTGACTTGTAGACGTCTACCTCCCTCACAGAATTCAGAGTTACCTGCTCGCACAAGGGAAAAAATGTCGAGAAACTTTAAGTTTTTGTAAATTATTTATATTTTGTAAAAGGTAATAATGAGCAAGGGTGATGAACAGTCTTTAGTCAAGCAAAACTGTGTAAAATGTGTCTTTTAGTTCAAGCACACAACATGAAATATGTATTTTTGGCCACTTTTTTCTAAAATACCGAAACACTGTAGTCCAGTATTCATACCAACCTGCTATTAAAATTCATTCAGGATATATGGGTGCACTGTCGTATACAGTAGAGTACATGTACAACAAAATGCCTTGTCAAAAAAGATTTAGCAGATCATGTAAATGAACAGTTATACTTACCTCAGCATACTTGTTCACACATTTTGCTGTTTTAGTCAAACGAGGTACAGAGGCGAACTGCTGTGCATCCAAAATCTACCCAGATTGACATTAAGTGCATGTTCCAGTAAAAAGGGGAGTGCTTTTAAAGCCCTCCTACCTGACCTCATGTCTTTCTCTCTCTCTCTCTCTCTCTCTCTCTCCCCAGGGATTTCTGGTCCCAATCTACTTCGTCGTCGACTGGAGTCCAAATCACTGTCTCTGCCAATTCCCCGCTGTGCAGTGACAAGACACCCCCTCCCCCCCTCCGGCAGACATATTTGAGTCAGCTTTTGAACTTAAGAATACATGTTTGGCCCCTTAGTGTGGATAACTCCACTGCAGAGCCGCAGCCATGTATAGAAGAAGAGAGGAGGAGAAACAATCTGACAAAGAAATGGTTTAAGTTAAGCACCCACCTGGCTTCTCAAATTGTACTCCTACGTGCATAAACATACACATACACACTTACACACCGCCCCGGGGGCCGCAAACATTCATTATAACTTGCTATGTCATCCGCCGTGGGTTTGGCCTCAAAATTACAGGGCCTGGAGTGTTTTCCCTGACTCGACACACATGTAAGTATCTGTTAGTATCAAAGCAGCTTTATGGGATACAATGGGATTAGCAAGTGTGAAGATTTAGAGCCATACAGCGCTGACATCATATTTGATAAGTGTAAGATAGGATCTGTTGTACTAAGTAACACAGAGTACAGTATTCGCAGAGGTGGCTTGTCAGTGTAACATAAATGTTCTTGTCATTAAAGTAATTGAGCTGAAATAAAAGAGTAGCGTACCAAATCCTTGGTTGAAAATGAACAAATTTTCTCCTGTTTGAGGGATGTTTGGTTAAAACTGCCATGCCCAGCTCTTTGAGGAAATCAATAGGAAAACATATATATATGTGACTCATTTTTAAAGATTTACATGCTCACGTGGAACTAATGGATATAAAGCTGAAGGCCCCAGCTTATGTCTTTTCATGCAATATTTTTACATCCTCGTGCTTTAAGTGCATTACTGTATAGATCGACTGGTAATTTGACGTACAGTAGGACTATTTATGATGAAAACCATCTGCTTTTGAAAGAGGATAATGCATTCATTCTCAGAAGATATTTCAAACACTGCGCTGTGTTCAGTGTGGAATAAGAAGACACACATGTGGTAGCTGGTACAGGCTGACTTTGAAAAGCTGTACACCTGTGAACATGGGTCAGTGACTCCACCTGCACTGATCCACAGAACATAAACATCCTCCAGGGTCCAAGAGGAGGAGAAGAAAGGTGTTTCACCATATGAGTCCGAAGCACACACACACACACATACACATAAGGACACACGCCAACATTTGCTGTGGAAAACACTACAGTAGATACACACCAGTTCATTGAAGGGTCACTAAACACGCATGCACAGACTCACAACTCTGCATCCCTCTCTCTCCCTCTCTCTCCCTCTCTCTCTCTCTCTTTCTCACTGTCAGTCACACAAACATCAAACACACACACGCACACAGACATGCCATCCTTTTTCCTCCCTCTCCCCCAAGTGGCTGTAGTGTTTTTGTCTTTGCTGAAATAATTGCAGTGATTTTCAAGACCGTTGTCATGGCAACGCAGAGGTTGATGCATGTTGACAGAATCTGTTGCAGGGCAACCGAGAGACTGAAAATGGGAGATAAGAGGTGGGAGGAGAAGTGATGCGCGTGTGTTTGTGTGCGCGCATGTACGTGTGTGTGTGTGTGTGTGAACGCGATGATGGTGATGGTGGGTGGGGGTGATGATGTCGGGGGAGGTGTGGGGGGGTTTCATGTGCTTCAGTCCATATGATGAATGGAGATGAGCAGTATGGGACATCTCAGCCTGATAGAACGAGGCCCAAGATCAGGAATGAACAGTTATGAGTGTATTGTGAGCAGAGGGGAGAGAGAGAGAGAGAGAGAGAGAGAGAGAGAGAGAGAGAGAGAGAGGGTGGAAAGCAGGGTGCTATTTTAGTCCGGGCGTTGTCATGGAAACTGCAGCCTCACTACAAATGGAGACATCCAGAACACATGGATCGTCAAACAAATGGCGTGCGTAGGGCCCAGCGTGAAGCTACGCCATGGCTGTGCGACACTGTGCCATCTCAGTCGAACCCACCCCCGCCCACACTGGCACCCACCCCTCCAGTCAGACAGCAGAGGCGTCTTCTTCATCACAGAGACTGAATATCAATGGGAGGGGAGCTTTTAGCGAATGGAGGGTGGAGGAGGGGGACAAACGCTCAGAGTCAGGGGCGAAGTGACAGGCAATGGTGTCCATTCAGGCAGTGAGTCACGGCCACTCGCTTGCTGTCTTTTAATTAACAGTCCTTTCCACACTTCCTTCCCTTCCCTTGTCTCCTCTCCTCTTGTCTCATCTTCTGTCTGCCTCTTCACTCTCTGTCTGTCTCCCATCCTTTCCCTCTTCCTCTCTCTCTCTCGTCTTTCCCCCCCTCTCTCTCCCGCGCTCTGAAGGACGGAGGTATTCCCACATTTCTCAGTTGCTATAGCAACACCGCAGCGAGAACAGGAAAGAGAGGACGCAGGCAGGGATGAGGAGGAGGAGGAGGAGGGGAGGATGGAGACGTGTTGGTGGTGGTGGTGGGGAGGTGAGAGCAGGCTGGGAGGGGGGGGGGTGTAAGGGGAGGGGGTGTGGAAGCAGCCTAAGATGAGGGGATGTGTGAACAATGCTAATGCTAATGGTAGCAGCAGCAGCAGCAGAGCAGCCAAGAGTTGGTGAATTCCCCTCTCGTCGCATCACGCTGGCCGCAGGCTCACATGTCACATCCGCATTTGCATAATTGCCAGTGGGAATCTATTTGCTCTGTATGTTGCCATGGTCATTGATATCTCTCATGGAATGATACACGAGATCTGTCTCCGCTCAGCCATTTGACTTCTTTTTTTGCCCCCCTCTCTGTGACATTGACCAACTCTGCAAAGCTTGCGTCCGCCATTTCTTGAGCATCATACTCCAAACTCCAAACTGGTGCATCTCCATACAGCAGGAAGTTCGTGGGATGAGCAAACTGCTGTGTACATATTTTCCAATGACTCAATCAGTGCAAAACCAATGCAGGTCAAATGACCCTCTAGACAAGAAGACATATCTGTGCTGAATGCACACAGGGGCCATTAGAAGACCAGAGCTATTTCATATCGATGTCATCATCCTATTCAATCAGCCCAGAACGCAATCTCATTATCTCTGCATATATATATCGTGAGCTGTTAGAACAAAGCACCGTTGCGTCAGTTTCCTAACATGTAAAGATTTGTAGCAGCAAAGCTCCTGTGGCCTGCAGAAGACATGAACACTTACATGCTCTTCTTTTCTCAACGTACATCTGGTTGACCCAGCCAACCCAAAAGATACATATCAGCCCAGAGTGAAATTAATATTCACTTGTACATGCAACATACATGTATGAATGCTTAAGCTCTTTTGGTACCTGCAGCGATCTTCTGCATGTCAACTGTTTCACTGTCTTCGCCCCTCAATCAATAACTCATCTCTTGACGTCAATATTGTTATCCCCCATGGGACAAAAATGTCCTTCTTTAGGACAAAAGGAGAATAAGCAAGCTGGGAGGAAAGGGATGTGAGAAATGGAAAGATGAGTTTGTTCTGCCTTTATGTGTCATTGTGCTGTCCATGCAAGGGATCTTCATACATTTCCTATTTCATGGTCAACGTCTTGAAACGTTCCATATTTCCACATTTAAAGGGCAACAAGACAAACTTGATAAAATATTAAAAAAGGAAATGCACCTCTTTGCTGGTCTGTCTGAAGCAAAGAATCATCTGAATTCAGCCCTGAGCACACATCATGTGCTTGGTTAAACAGTACATCACATAAAAAATATATTCTAATGACACAAGACCTGAAGTATACAAACAAAACAATTAAGATAGTCACCTTAAGTAATTTCACATTTTAGGAAATACGCTTAATTTCTTTCTTGCAGAGAGTAGACCATTGTCTGTGTGTCTGTGCAGTAAATACGAAGCAACATCCAGCAAAGCTAGAATTGAGAAATAGATAGTCTCATCCCTAAATGAACTAAATCCTCCTTCCAGCATCTCTCAGTCTCACAAACTGACACATTATATCTCATTTGTTTAATCTGCACAAAAGGGGAGACTCAACAATGTGTCATTTTCACACTTCATTCTCTGTATGGATTAAACAAAAGAGACATGACGTGTTACTTTGTGAGCTTTAGAGATGCTTGTAGGTGGGTTTTAGTTGCCTTTGGACAGAGCTGGGTAGCTGTTTTCCCTCTGTTTTTAAGTCCTTCTGCCAAGCGGAGCTAACCGGCTGCTGGCTGCAGCTTCATATTTACTGCACAGACATGAGAGGTATCATCTCCGGTATCTCCTCCGCTAACTCTCGGCAAAAGAGCAAATAACTATACTTTCCAAAATGATGAGCTATTCCTTTAACAATTGTGCCAGAGCTAAATATCTGAATATAAAAGCATCAACAAGCAAAGTAAAAAAAAAAGAAGTATGGCATAATTCAGGGTGCCATAAAAAGCAAAAAATATTACAACATTAACCAAGCAAAGTAAAAACATTACCCCTATCTGCAGTTAAATCAATGCTCAAGTAAGTGTAATAATCTAATAACAACATCAGCATAGTGCCTGAAAAATGTGTTTGTGTGTGGGAGTGGATGCACTGGGGAACAATTTGCTACATACCTTCCTCCAGTAATTACACGGGAAGTGTCTGTTCATAATATATGCTGGAAACAAAATATTCATAGGAAAGTAATTACTGGAGATCTCATCTTCTACCATGGGCCTACAGTGTAACAAGGATCGTTGGTTGGATATTTATAGAAATCGTCTTTGTTTTTTTTTGCTTTTGTTTTTGTTTTTTTGTTAGAATTTCTAGTAGCATGTAATATGATTAGAAAGCATAATGTGGCCCATTGTGTGCAGGATTTTAAACAGTGTTTTAGATTTTCTGTATTGGCAACGAGAGAGATATTTTTGTGATCCATTACAGAAAATTGGAGTCTGTGAAATAATCAGACTAATTTCACCACAATCTGTCGCATTTTTTTTTTTTTACATTTTGAAATAACTTTAAGTACAAAGGTGTGATTGCTTATGTAATATTAACATGTAAATAAATACACACATGAATAAATAAAAAAAAACAGCTCTCACAGAAATAAAATGTCAAATGCCATGTAAAAATCTGCCATAATCCATCATCAGCCTCAGCCCATATGCACACACACAGCTGCAGCAGCTCTCTTCCACGCCCACTCTAACAGCGTTTAGTGGAAAGAGAAACAAACATCGCTCTTTTTTTCCGCGTGACATGCCTTGTTGGTCAGGTTGAGTGTTTTATCCCCAAAAGAGGTGAAGAACTGTCTGAGGTTACAAGGGTTCCTGAGTGCTTGCATAGTACACTAGATACATATCCACCAATATAGCCTCCCTTTAGTATGTTTGTGTGTCCTCCCTCTCTGGATTATTAATTGAGACCTTTGGGTGGAGAAAGAAACTATATTCCCAAGTCAAAGGCTCTGCTGCGTGACTCTTAATGATACTGGGAGAAGAGAGGGAATCTAAATATAGACCGAAACAAAAGCAAAGTATGTTCAGTACAGTATGAGAAAGCCCTCTGAGAACAGCAATAGTAAGTCTATAATTCACCAACATAGTTTCATGTAATAACAGTCAAAAACTGAATTTTTAAACAAAGACCAAAATTAAAATAAAAAAGGCTGCTGGCTTCCTTTTATCCATCTTACACAAATTAAGTCCAACTGGGTCACTGTCATCTTTTCAGCATACTTTCCACAATACTTTGGATTCTCGGTCCAAGCTAAGCCTGCTAACGGTTTTGTGTAGTCCATTCTCACAAAAACAAAGCCTAAATAGGCCACAGAAGCTATACTTAGGGTTTTTTTTTTTTTTTTTTTGCTATGACTGCAGCCCACACAGCCGTATCGAACACACCTCGCTCGTGTTAAACACATGTGTTTTTCGCCGCAGCCTTTAAAGTGTGAAGAAATGAAAGGCTTTCACATTTTCATGCTTCCCCGATCAGCGGAGATGCAGCCCACAGACTCTGACACCTCTGCTTCACAGTGGAGTTTATGTTGTGTCA
The DNA here is from genome assembly GCA_037176925.1 of Amniataba percoides. NCBI lineage: Eukaryota > Metazoa > Chordata > Actinopteri > Centrarchiformes > Terapontidae > Amniataba > Amniataba percoides. The sequence continues at coordinate 19,316,149 of JBAJHX010000024.1, read as the reverse complement.
GGTTCCCCACAGACTCTTCAGTCTGTCTGTGGGCCAGGGGAGCTGGGGAATCCCTGGAGAAACACACAGCTGGGAGGTTATTGAATTTGAAGGAAAAAAGACAGCATAGGGAAAAGGACAGGGTAGCGGCGGCACAGTGGATTTCTAGAAAAAGGCTGCACCATAAACGTGCACAGGGAGATGTCGATTTACAGTACAGGGGGAGTGTTACATTTTCCAAACAGAATCAGGTTTTCCTCCTTTCTTTTAAACACGCCACATAGTTTGGAATTACGATGGGGATATTTTGTTGATAAAAATACCTCCTGTGGATATGGTTACTTTACATTGCAAGGTCTAAAAGTGCCATTTTCAAATCCCCCTAGTTTTTCAGCTCAAAATGACGATACTCTGCCACATTATATTCATGCCAAGATCACAGAATGCACTAAACGTATTTGCATTTGAGCATTTCTCTTTCATCCTCAGTGCATGTTAATGTATTCTTTTCTGCTGCATACACACTCTTTGCTCACTCCACGTACCCCCCCACCCACTCCACACGAGCATTACCCTTCTCAAACATAGCAAGAAAAAAAAAAAAAGACAAATTCAAGTTCTGCTCACTATTAACACAAGCTGAGAGAGAGCAAAAAGCTGCAAAACACAGATATGAATACTCAGATATGAATGCTTGACAATTAGTCACCTCAAGGTGGTACAGAACATTTGGTTTGATATCTTTGCTTTGCTTTGGGTTACACAGTCTTCAGGAAATACTACGATGTAAGCAGAATGGAGCGTAGCTGTCTTCTGTTGCTATTTCAGTTCAGGCCTTTACCACTACGTCCAAGAATTCTCATGGGGACCGAGATCTCTAGAGACCAGACTACAAGCCAAGTACAATTACATTCAAGAAAATGATTTTGCATAGTCCCCCCTAAGACATTTCAAATACAATCGCTCGGCTGTGAGGCCCAAACATTTTATCTAAGCATATAATTCAAATTCACTGTCATGGTTCATGGCTGATGCATTTCTTATTACACAAGTCCCTTGAGGTTGTTGTTTTGTACTGTGGGTTGGACTTGCGCTGCGCCGTGGACATCTGCGATAGTCTATACAATTTCACCTCACCTTAGTGCTCAAAATGAGTTTAAAAATATAAAATCTGGAACATGCAGATGAACTCAAGGACAGAACACAACAGGGTGAAGCAAAGGAGTCAAGCTCAATTTTGTCAGCGCTTTCAAAATAAGAACCACTTATAATTATCTACTGAAGGCCCAGTGCCTTGCAAATCCTTGGCCTAAGCACAAAAACAAGTAAGTGCACTACATCTGGAGATGCCACAACATAACCCAAACTTGTTGCTTTTGCATTTGCCCTGCTTGGATAATGTGTACCTGTTCAGCAAAAGGAAAAGATTAGTTTGTTCATTCTCCTTTTCCCTTTAACTATTTGTCAGATTTGCAAATTCACCACATGTGCAAATAATAAAAAATGGCAGTGCTGGTTAATGTACAATTACGCTAATGTAACATGATAGACCATTTCATTTATTAAAGCGGTTGCCATGCTGTAATGATTACAGGACGTAAGTGTTGTGTTGAATTTGTTAGATTAATGTGACTGTACTTCTACCGCCACCCCTCCTAATCAATTAGTCAACTAATTTGTTATTAGGATTTCAATCAGCAAAGACTAATGGATTAGTAAAATGTTTAAAAACGTTATAATACCATTTTAGAAGTTTTGTGTTGTTCTTGTAAAGTCAGTTTATCATTTTCATCATTACAGGTAAGTACAGCTGACAAAAGGTTTGGAGTATTTACAACATCTGCAGTCTTTTCCAATTTTTCACAGTTTGTTAGCTGCTGGAACCTGTTAGAATTCAGCATAATGTAACGAGGTACCAGCTATTACAATTACTATTACAAACTATGTACATAGGAGGAGTACAAAAGGCCACTGTGTCCGACCATAATCTTATTTTAACACTTGTTTCCTGTGTGAAAGTGTGAATAGCTAAAATAAAAAAATGAACAAAATACAGGGTAAACACAATTATTGATCAGACTTTTTTTCATTTTGTTTTATAAAAGTTCACGCAATAACTTATTTGAAACATCATCATGTTAAACTTGTTAACTCATTTCTCATTTAGTTAGTTCTGGTGCTCTGAAAGATGAAATCACAACAAAGTATGAAAGTGGTATATGTTTCTAATAGCAGAATAACTCCTTACAGCGGGCGTAAAATTGAAGTCACAGAAGTAGCAAACAGTGAAATAATATACCTCTCAGTCATTGTATGACAGTCATTGAAGTGCGAGTACAGCACATGTTGATTTTGCTATAATTGAAGAAATACACTCTTCTGCCACACTGTGTACCTGGATGAGTGCATGAAAAAAATTACATTTAATGACAATACATAAAGACCCAAATTGATAATATCACATACCGAGATACAACCAGCAACTGGAAAAGAAAAAAGGAAAGAAAAAAAACACAAAGTGACATTTTTTCAATCATTATTTTGTATTAAAGAGATCTAGTTTTTTTTCTAGAGCTTAACACTGTTCTCTCTCTCTCTCTTTAAAAAGCTTTCAAAACAGATCCAGGTTATTTTTATATTGTTTTATCAAACAAAACAGCTTACCTTTAAAGGACCAAAAGGTCAGTCCATTTTCTTGTCTTGCAATTTGGTGTCTTAGATATGATAATCCATTTCATTAAGGAGTTTTGCTTCCAACAAACCAAGAAATGTCATCTGGGCTGAAGCATCCATTGTAAGCAACGGATGGTGCAGAGGATACACATGTGCAAGTACTCCATCTGTAGCCAAATTGCATCAGTTCACCACCATAAAATACAGTGAGGTACAATTGCCCAAAATGCACATATTCAGATTTGATTCTAAAGCTTGCAGTCTTCATTAAAAGGGGTCATACATTTGTTAACATTACTGCTGTGAAATGAACCTCCTTTTCACTCGCATCAAGCTCTATATGTACAATGGCAGCCACTACGCTAAGATGCAACAAAGCCCCTCTGCATTTCCTCCAAATGTTCATAATAATGATGATAACTGTGCATGTTGCATGTTACGGATATCCAGAGGTATGAAAGGAACATTTCTGTGCTGATTAGGTGAGTCACCATCACAATAAAACACTGCTACAGTAGCGTTCAGGTAAGAAGATTTGTTCCACGGTTAACATGCAGGTATGTACCCTCACACACAGCACACAAGGAGGTATCTAGTATGCTCTTTGAAATCTGACAGCAGAGCCACCAAATGTAGCACATCAAGGGAACGGCCATATGTCGTGTCTTTAGCCTTCATTTATATTCTATTTGTGTCTCTGTGGGGCTACAGTTGAACCCTGCCCACTAGATCTGTCTGCGGGGTGGCAACACATTTACATTTACTATGATTTTGAATGAGATTCGCGACCAAATGCACTAACGTCAAGTTGAGAAAATACATGGCTGCAATTTGACAACCTGAGTTATTTGATCAATCCGTTTACACATGGTAGTGTGGGTCCAACCAGACATGTTTTAAAAGATCTTAGATATTTAGCATTGAACAGGATGAACGCGGTGCGCATTGATGTAGAAGATGTTCCTTTCATGGATTAACCTCTGTGACAGTACAATCTGGGTGGGTTTTGTCTGATATCATCACTCATATTATCATCACCATTATTCCTACTCCTCGGTGTTCCTTTTCTTCCATTAAGTGTGGGCTTGTTGCTGATAAGAAAAACCATCATCACTCACATAAAACAGCTCCTATATATATACTGTATAAGCAACAAAAGAACCCCCAGCAAAATCACATACAGAGCTGCATTACAGTACAGTTGAAACCCTTGTTGATGGGATTTTCTTGATAATACTATCTCAGGTACATTTATCTGAAACAACTGGTCGCATGTCCAGTTTGTGCTCAATTGCAACAAACATTTTAGGTGCTTGCTTGATAATCCAATCAAGTTATGCAAAGAAGGTTATTTACTCAACATATTTCTTTCATCAAACCCTCCTCCCATTTTTCACCACTTCCAAAGTAGCCTGAAAGAATCACCATGGGAGAAGCATACTGAAGGCTAATTTCAGAGAAAAGTGCCTTTAGAATTAAAAATAAGATCATCTGCCTCTGTTTAAAACATTAAAACCAGTAGTGTCTGCAGAACACCTATAGGAGAGTGACTAAAAGCCTGTCTGAACATGTTAATAGAGCAGATAGAACCTATCATTAACAGGATGACTAATGGCTAAACCACAAACCATACATTCAATCAGGGTTTAGCACAGAGGCCTGCATAATGTCTCACTCTTTGCTTGTGTGGTTGCCATATTGACCAGCCACAACCCAATATATGATTGATTTATTTCACACGTAATGATACATGGCTAGACAACTGTACACATTATATCAAACTAACAAAAATAAAGAAATACATAGTTGAAACGCAAGAAGCGTAAATGGCATTTAACATATGAAAGTTACACTGTAAAAATGTGGATCTTACAATTGTCATACAACCAGACATTATTATTATTAATATACTGTACATTTCCATTCATTCCAATCATCCCAAGATGGATGTTTAATCCCTTCTTGAATGCTGATGTCTAATCATCCTTATGACAGCATTTTATGGCATGATTATGGTAACCATGAGCAAGGAGGTCATATCAAATTCCAGTCTAAAAGCAAATATCTGGCTACTGATCTGATTCAAATAACACATTGTCAACACTTTATTTTACCCATACAGATCTTCGCATTGGATTACCTTTCTGTGTTTGTGGAACATCGTTTTACCATTATTTGATGCTGGCATTTAAGTATCAGAATTGTCAATTCAAATACCAAGTAGCTGGCTTTTACAAAATACATAATACACTCTCAGAACACAAAAGTTTGTAATGATTACTACTGAAGCAACAGAAATAAGTTTGTCAAACAGAGATCTGCATTTACTGTTCTACAACCTAAATGGACTTTATGTCACAAAGCCAATTCAAAGATTCACAATGAGTGTTGCAATTGAGCCCTTATGTTTCTGAGAAGTAGCCAAACTTAAAACGTGTATCATAACCAACCTCTACTATCACCGCCCCTGATTATTCACAAAGAAACAAACTATACCAGCTTATACATCCACCTCAAAATATCTCTGCATCGGAGTCTGCAATGGTACATATTTAAATGAAAATATATTTATATAATTTGTGGATTTTTCACAGTAGTTTGTACTGCACTGTACCTTTTTGTCCATCTATGTATGCCTACATAATTGTCACCTTGAGGGAGTCTATTGAGTCACTTGAGAGAGAGTGTGGCTTGTGTTTTGTGTGGAAGAAAAATGTCTCTTGTTCTGTAATATCTCCGATCTTCAGTGTGGTGAGTGCTGTGCATGTCTTTCATTTCTGATGGCCAACAACAATTTGGGGACTGATTACTCTGAAAGGCTAGTTTTTCCCTATGAGAACACAGCTTGTAGAAACTGCAAAAAACATTTGCTTTGGCACAGATTTACATTGTAGCAATGTCCATTCCTTGATCTCCATGGCCATGATCGTTACTACAAACACAAGTGGCCCATTGTGGTAATCCTTGGCTCAGTACACTGTCACGGATAAGTCTATGTGTTTGTGTATTGCCGTGTCAGTCTATCCTCTCTCCTGGTGTAATGTCAATGCACTCTAGTGTCTAATCATTCCGCGCATAAACCCAACATCAATCCCCTCTCTGTCTCCGACTCTTGCTCACTCTCTCTCTATACCCTCGCCTTTGTTTTTAGATCTGAGTCTCTTGGACGTTTTCCTTCGAGCTCCCCTTGAAGAGAAGAGGCTCCATTTGGGGATTCTGATTTTGGCCCATGAAACCCTTGATCGATCCATGTAAGCCCATGGTAGGCATGGGGAGGGACATCGGTAGCGGTGGGGACATAGAAATGGGGTTGGTGTTGGTGCCATTGCCTGATGTGGTGAGCAAATTAGATGTAGAGATTGGGACTGAAGTACAGGAGATGGGGATATCCTGGCATTGCTGGTTCTTGTTATTGAGGATCCCTCCTGTTCCCATCCCTTCTGGGCCAATACTAAGGCCCATCACATTGTTGTTGAAATGATGGGTCTTGTAGTAATGGTTGAGAGTATCTGTACGGCCAATGTTGGGAAGGTTGACTATTTCCGGATGATGTATCCTTAGGGTTCCTTCTCCACCACCGCCAGAATTCATAGTTGAACCACCTGAGATGCCACTCCCGGCCCCAGCTCCAATCTCATCTTCTACATTGACAATTTCAATGGCTCTGGCAGGGCCATGGTGCTTGTGTAGCTGGTGCTGCTTCCGGAGTTTATAGAAGACCACCAACATTACAGCTGCCATAAAGGTAATGGCGACAAAGCAACCGATGATGATCTTTGTTGTTTTCATTACATCCTCCAAGCCTGGAATGTTAGTTACACCTATTATGGACACAGTCACTGAATTTTCAGTAGCTCTGTTGGCGCGTGGGGACAGTGAGGAGAGAGAGGAAAGAGAAGGTGATATAGTGATGCCAGGTCGGCCCTCTAACACCCCTCTTTGAACAGTAGGATTAGGGAAATCTATGAAGGTCTCGTTAATATACTGTCTTGCTGAGTTCTCCTCATCTACTCTTACAGTCTCTACTGTTTCCACAGTGACAGTGGTGAAGTAGCTATAGCTGTTGCTGGGGTCTGAAGCTGACACATTGAGCACGGCGGTTGCAGTGGTGTTTCCAGCGGAGTTGGTTACCATGCAAGTGTACTGCCCGGTGTCTTGCACGGTCACATTCGTGAAGTTGAGTGTTCCGTCGTGAAGCACTGAAATCCTAACTCGGTATGATCCGTGGGTCATCAGAGTGCCATTTGGAGTGAACCAATTCACAGAGGTCATCGAGGTTCCAGTGCGACATTTAAGCTCAGCCGCCATGCCCTCAGTGACATTGAGGTCAGTGGGTGGCTCAACAATCACTGGGGCATAGCAGGTAAAGTGGCTCTGGTCTAGTTCCCCAATGTACTTTCCCTTTAGGCCTGGGGGTGCGTGGCAGCGAGCACAACATGTGGTGTTGCTGGGAACTGTTTCTTTCAGCCACCAGCTGAGCCACAAAACATCACAGTTGCACACCCAAGGGTTGTGGTTGAGATGTACCCTCTCCAACTGGTGCAAAGGGGTGAAGAGGTCATGTGGCAGGGAATGCAAGGAATTGTGGGAGAGATTGAGCTCCTCCAAATTTTTTAGGTCATCAAAAGCATTGCGTTCAATGACAGACACTCTGGAGTGCATTAGCCACAGCTTGCGAAGCGACACGAGGCCCTGGAACGATCCAGGCCTGACTATCCCCAGCTGGTTCCCTGACAGCTCCAACTCCTCTAGTCGCACTAGTGGGGTGAGGTTAGGGATGTCCTTCAAGCCGCACATGCCAAGATTCAAGAAGCGCAAGTTGACCAGACCCTCAAAGGCAGCCTCTGAGATGAAATCCAGCTTCCTGAGTTCCCCTAGGTCGAGACGGCGCAAAGAGGGAACACGGTGAAAGGCAAATGCCGGCAGTGTCTCGATGGGGTTGTTTCGAAGCCATAGTTCCCTTAGCTTGCTGAGGTACTCAAAGGCTTGTGATGGCACCACTGTGAGACGGTTGTCAAAAAGCTCCAGTGTGTTGAGGTTGGGAAGGCCATTGAAAGCTCCCACCTCAATTTGCCGGATGTGGTTCTTGGAGAGCTGGAGGATTTCCAAATGCCGCAGGTGCTTAAATGTGTCAGACTTGATCACCTGGTGTGGAAACAAACACATGGAGGCATGTTGCAGCGACATCAGACATTACTGCTGTCAAAATATATTCATATACATATATATTCATATGTCTGTTTGTGAATTAAACAATAATTACCTGAATTGTGTTCTCTTGTAGATTGAGGTATCTTGTGTTCTCTGAAATACTGTCTGGGACTTGATCTAAACTCTTCCTTGTACAGATGACACGGCTAGCCTGATTGGAGCAGGTACAAAGGGAGGGGCAGGGGGGTGCTGCCTCTGTCAGCTGAGGTCCATGGTTGTGAAGCCACAACAAGAGCTGGACCAACCAGAGGAGGGGGGAAGGGGTACAGGGGCTGGTCACCATGACAACACGCATGGCAACTGAGTCATGACCCACCCCTATTGCTATGATGTTGATAAGTCACCTCCAAACTGGGGATTTAATTGCTTATCTTGACTTTCATATTGTATGCTCTTATTCTGTTTTTTTCTCCTTCAAGCAGTAGCTTTAAAAATTGAGAGAAAAAAGTATAATATTCTGTTAAATACTATATCTATCATTAATGGGTCTTATTTTACTTAGCTCATGCTTCTTTTACTATCACACCTTATTCTTTTCAACGTGTCATTTAAGGGAACCCTGTATTTTTTGCTCCCATGACAATTTTTAGGATAGAAAATCAAAATTGGGGGAAGATATGCTCTTGAAAGTGTTGTCTCTGTAGAGGCTGTGGCTTCTCACTGTAGAGAGAAGAGAGAAAAGAAGAGAGAGGAAGGGGGTCAAGTAAGTGCACAGTCTAGCAGCTTTAAGATATTTCCCTAGCACATGCATGCATTCCCAGGACTGAATTTAAATCTCAAAATATTACAATGTTCTGTCGCCAGAGTGTATGAGGTCACGTTTTCTTTTCTAAAGAGGTGGATCTTGAGTTGTGGCCTGTGGTCTAACTGGTGAGTCAGCTGCCATTTTCTTCATAGGTTGAACTTAACATCTGGGTCATGGTCTGAAATGGCCACAAAATTCTAAAACCTCAAGATGGGTCACAAGTGTTGCAGCAGACCTGCTGGGATGACAGGATCATCATCCACTTTATGATAGTGGTATGCTCTGGGTGAGATACACAGTGACAGAAGTAGAATCCCACATTTAAAAGAATGAAAGCTTGTTGAATGCAATTACAACTGCTGGTGGGACTCATCCAGACCTAAGGTTAATGCAGAGATTCATGCAATCCATCATGAGGCAGCAGCAATAATTTAGCAATTAAGATATCAAGGAATGATTATTGACTCCTGAAATTTTACTGCAATGCACATGCTGTGTACAAAAAGCAACAAACAATCAGGCAAGATCCTCAAACCGCTAAAGCTAATGAACCAAACATGAAAATGACTAAAAGGATTGTGAACAAAGAAAAAGAGATGGTGCAAAATCCTTTCATGGCTTTCTTAATAAATTTGTGTTTCTGATTCTTTTTGGTTAAGAGAGTATCACATACTTCTTGAAACAGAAATGCCTGCGAGCATCAGCAGACTCACTAAATATAGAAAAGATCGGGCTGTTACCCTTATAATGATTTGACCAAAAAGAAAGTGTTCATTGTCTTCTCAAGCACGTTATGCTTGACACTGTGACTGTTGCAGTCACAAGCCTGTGCTGTCATTGAAAACCAAAAAGAAGATCTTTGTTACTTGTCACTCATAGGGCCATTGTGTTACCATTATTGATGATTTATATATAATCAAACTTAGATACATTTAAATAAATTAATTCATATTCTCAGTCTCTGTTAGATAGGTTATTTTTTAAAAGGTTCCAAGGCAGTCCTTAACATCTCCTCTCCTATGCAGCGACGATGCATGCGCTCCTAGAAACACGGTTGCTGTGGCAACCTGCTCACTCACCATCTTGTGTTTTTACTGTCCAGTGCCCTATTCCACATTACTGTGTTTAGCTGAGCTTGATGAACATTTGCTGCTCAAAACTGATCAGTAGCACCTTTGTGGTCTAAATCAACTTATATTTGACTTAAAGCTTGAGATTAATTCCCATCACAGCATTTGGTGTTGCATCAGATAACAAATCTACAGGCTTTATCGAGTAGAACAAAAACGGATGTTTAAAAACCAGTTTTAAATATGAAAATATATAAGTGTATTGAAACCTGAGAGGGCACACAGCTGATCCTTTTATACATGGTAATATATAAATTTATGGAAACCTGAGAAAGCACACAGCTGAACCTCAGCCTTCAATGTCACAACAGAGGAAACATATTTGCCATGAATCTTAATATCTACAAGGTCTGAGGATTAGGTCAACGTCGTTATTAAAAACATAGCTTTGAGAACTCTTAAAGCAGCTATTAAGAAAGCTCATAAGGGAATGTATGCTAAAAATAGACTTTTTCAGATGCTCTGCACATCCCACAGACTCTCTCTCTAACACACACAGAGATATTCACACATCCCGATCCACAAGCATCCCAACTGTACCTGCCACAGTGAAATAACAACACATTATCCCTGTCTAACAATAAATGTAGATTCATGGATGAACTCGAAAGTGTGCAACCCTTTTGCAGCACTCCTTATTATGGTGTTATTTACACTTCTGTCCTCGTGAAGAATCTCCTCCTTATCCTCATCCAGCAAATAATTATGCATTTCACAAATTTGACTGAGTTAGAAAAAAAGTCACTGTCTCCCCAGACGTCAGTATTATGTCTGACTCAGAATGGTAGTTTGATAGTTGCGACGATTAGCTCAACAGAACATGATTCATGGGAGGATCAAAACACAACATCATTGATATTTTGGTCAAAGAATTGATCATGCCAGTGTTCTCAAAACAGAGTTTGTTTTTCACGCAGTGTTTCATACACTGGAACGTCATACATGCACTGTTAAGGTGGTGCTTTCCCTTTTTCTTATTCTCTTCATTGTCTTTGGATGGACCCATCTTGAAGGTATTGGCAGGTGAATGTGTTTTCAATAATCTCAGTCAATAATCTCTCCTGCCACCTTCCTTGAATTGTACAAATACATAGGTGATTGGGAAGTCTGTGTTCAGCAAATGTAAATGTAAGAGATGAGCAGCTGTATTCTGCAAAAATACATTCTGCTTGTGTTTTCTTAAATCCCATACAAAATACCATTTCTACATCTCCTTCATTGCATCATCACAGGAAAAGTGCATTTCCCATCAAAACATTTTGCATCAGTCAACAATAAGTTGCTTGATGCATTATTCTCTTAAAATAACACTAAAAAGGTGCACACTGAAGTAATTGAGATACATTTTACTTTGCATTAGTTGGAAAAAGTCACCAGGAGGACGCTGTTAAAACAATCTACATGAAACACCACACAAGGTAAAATTTTATTAAGGGAGAGACCTTGAATCTACTAGCAGGGCGCCTGTTGCCTTGACCTCCCGTCTTCAAGTTCTCCAACACATGAGTGCACAAGAGCGACAGCATCAACTGATAATAATCTTTTTTTTCTAAAATATTATACCTTGACTCATCTGAGGGCCAGTTTCGTCGCCAGCGGCCTTCATCCTCAACCTCGTGCGAAATGTGTTTTCTTTGGGCTTATGACACGGCCCAGACATCCGCTATATAGTATTTTTTCTGACCAATTTCACTCACAGGTATTTCTTTTTCTTGATCTTAGCCGTTTTTCCATGTCAAGAGCAGATTGCAACCATGTAGATATTGATTATTCGATCAGGCCTGAGAAAGCACTCAGTCGTGAAAAGACAAATTAGCTGCAAGCTGCTGACCAATTGCTACAAACCAATCACATCATCGTAAGCGCCTGATTGTATCAATGCCCTGCTCTCCACAACAGAGTCATTAAGGTTTATGAAGAGGCAAAAATCGTGGTGTTGTTTTCAATAACCAGAGAGCCTCTGGGCCATGGGATGTTTCCTGTATGCCTACACAAGGCCCAATTAGATCTCATGTATTTACAGATGGTCTAGATGAACACAAAGCGACACAGGTGCAGCAGGGCCAACATCATCTGCTGTAACTATGACAACACTAGATTGATTCAGGACGTGGGAATCAGGGTAGGATGGGATGCATTTCATCAGTATAGTAACAAGCAAAGCGTTTAAAGGGTGAAAATTGCAGGGTCATGCCAAATAAATCTTCTCAACTTTCAACATCATGACAATCAGTAAACAACATTTCCCCATTTTTCTCTCATGTCAACCCATGAAAAAAAAAATCAACCACAAAAATGAAAAAATATAACAAAAAAAATCCAAAACCTGCCTCTGCCTCCTGCAGTGGCATCCTCTAATCTGCAATCTCTCCTCATCATATAGCCTCTAGCATAAAATCTCCTACAATTCAACAGAATGGCCTTATTCATCTATGCAGCTGCGCTCACTACGGCGCACCTTCTCGGGAACGCAATTGAAATTCTGAATAGGCCTAATTCTGCACATGCTGCATTACAAAATGGCTTGCATCCATTCTCTCTTCAGGGTAATGACAACATGACTGCACCCAAAAAAAAAAACATCCATAGGCTCAGTATTTGATTTAATTTTTTGAGGGGGTTGGTTTTTGAGGGGGCAAAATAAGACGTGTGGACGCGCAGGCTTACATAAGGGGCCACGTTATTTAAAATTACATCTGCAAGGACTGCCAAATATATAAAAAAAAAGAAAGAAAGAAAGCTTCATTCAGCTGACATCGACGCCGGCTGTATCTTCTGCTGGTTTGAATTATTCACCCCAAAATCATGATGCATCTGCGAAAACCTTTGCACGTTTCATTGCCCCCTCTATCTCTCTCTCTTTATCTTTTTTCTTTTTTTTTTTTTTGGCCATCTGGTGGGTGATTTCAGCATCCATGCATATTAGGTAACAAATGCAATAATTACCATTTCATCACCTTCTACCTGCACAAGCAAAAAAGAAAAAAAAATCTCCACGTACCTTTAATGTTCCGGCGGCTGCGGCGTTAAGGTCGATGTGTTTTCTCTCTCTCTCTCTCTCTCTCTCTCTCTCACTCTCCCTCTCGTCCCCTTCTTCCGATCGTCAAGGTTTTTTTCCCCCTTTTTTTTCTTCCCGTTTCTCCTTTTCCCAGCCTCGCTATCTATCTAGCTCTCCTTTTTCCTCCGCTCTCCCCGCGTTAAAGCCGCTTCTCTCGTCTGTGCGAGCTGAGCTGCCTCCTCTCGCTCTCGCAGGCTATTCCGCAGCGCCAACGCAACGCGGGGGGCTACAGTGATGGCAGGTTAAAGATGAACACAATCCACACACACGCAGCAGGGGTGGGGGGGGGGGAGTGAGGTGGTGAAGGGGGGGTGATGGTGGGAGAGAAGAAGAAAGAAGAAAGAAGAAGAGGAGGGGGGGAAAAGAGAGAGAGAGATCAGATTATGGGTCGTTGGAGAAAATGCTGTTAGTATGATCACATTTAGAGGACGACGTCCGGGACGCGCCTCATCATCATCATCATCATCATCCTTGGAGAGGAGCGCAGGCGGCGGCGGCGCCCGGTGGGCAGAACGTTTTGCGTCCAGCATCAGCGGCTCTTTACGCACGCTCCGTACCAACCTGAATCCCACTGAAGGCGGCAGCGGAGGGATGCACGGGGGAGCAAGTCCCTCACGGATGAGCCTTCATGATTCAAACGCTTAAAAGTCTGCATGTGGTTGGGGAGTGGGGGTGAGGGGGGGTTGAGGGGGTGTTGGGGTTCACTGTAGTCTGTTTTGGTGTTGTTGTTTTTTTGTTTTTCTTCTCTCTCTCTGCTGTTTTTTTTTTGTTTGTGTAAGATCATAACATAAGCTCTGGGCATGTAATGAGTATGTGGTCATATTTGTTCTAATGTGACTCAGCAAGCCCCCGAATGATCAGCAGGATGAACTGAGTCACCGTGTTTCTCTCAATTCTCTGAAATTTCCAGGCGTTTTTCAGGATTTATCACCGAGAAGAGGACACCTGTTCACCGTCCGACCAGCAGACCAAAACATCTGCAGTACAAAAAAACAAACAAAAAAAAAAAAAACTTTCTGCTCCACTGAGTCTTAAAAAGTTCTGTAGGCCTACTGATGTCCGTATTCATAATGAATGTGCAGAGCTAGCACATGCGATTCAGTAATGGCCGGCTAAGATTAAATCTAGCAAACTAATGAGGTTTGTTTTCTGCAGTCTTTGCATATGAGTTTTTTTTTTTTCTTTTTTCCTCCTAAAGCAGTTCTCAGTGGTCGATTTGAAGCAGTATTAGGAAGGCGCCGCCGCTATTGCTTGCAATCATCGCCTAGACTTGGACAGCAAACGCTCTGCAGCCCTGCGAGGTTTTGCACATTATACAAGCCGATCTTCAGCTACTTCTGAACCCTAAAAAAAGTGCATGAGAAGGATTTTGTGAGCAGGTTCCAGAGTTTAGCAGCGTACTGGTGGACGGCTGCACCTTTTAATTAGTAAATTGAAAAGAATGTCAGCAAGTTATTAGCCAATAAAGAAGGCTTTAGCCAGTTAAGAGATGCCAGTCTTTCTCTCTAAGTGCCCCCCTCCACATATCGATCTTTGTCGTGTGTGTCCACACGTGTCAAGTGCTTCAGCGCCTATCATCATTATCCCCTTCACTGGGTGAACAGCCTTTATTTCGAGAACTTGTGCAGAAGAAGAGAGGGGCCCTCCGCAGCAGTTCATCCACCGCAGACGAGTTTGTAGGTAAAAATAAATCTCAGTGCATCTTTGCTCTGTCTCAGCTCACACTAAAGGTCAAAGGACAGAGAAGGCCAGTTATGCTTCAGAAAGACCCCCAAGATATATACTCTCTCTCCTCCTCCTCCTCTCCATCCCTCTCCCTCCTTCCCTCCCTCACCCTCTTCCTCGCTCCTCCCCTCCCTCTCTGTGAATGCCGTAGTGAGCATTGTTCACGACCACTAGCTTTTGCTGAAAGCTGCACAGCAATGAGGTCTCTGTGCCTTTTGCCTCTCTCTTCCTCTCCCCTCCCCCTCCTCTGCCTCTCTCTCTCCCCTCTCTCTCACCCACCCCATCTACCTCTCTCTCCTTCCCTCTCTTTCTCCCTCTATCTCGCTCCCTCTATTAAATTTCCAGTCACACAGTGGTGCAGAGGATATTCCTCCTTTCCCTCTTTCTCCTTCTTCCCTCATTCCCTATAACTCATGCTGAAATCTTAGCCCACATCCAGTCTCTCGGCCCGACCCTGGCTGCCTTTCAGTGCTTTTCCTGCCACTCTCGCCGTCTCCTCTCTCTGTACATCTTTTTGCCTTCCAACCCCCGTGCCATTTAAAATGATTCCACGTCGCCCATGCCAAACCCACCCTGTGCCTCCGCTCTCCTTCCTCCCCCCCCCCCCTCTCCACTCCATGTCCTCACTGTGTCATTGCACATTGAATCTGATATCCCCCTTATGCATGTATCTTGCGCTTGTGTGTGTGTGTGCGCGCAGGCACCCTTGAGCGTGTGTGTGTGTGTGTGGGAGCCATAGAGTGGAGGGAGGGCGAGGGACATGCGTTTGTGCACAGTAAATGAACAAACACTCATCGCTGTATTGCTTGTGTCATCAGTACAGGAAGGCTCTTGGAGTAGAAATACAGCGGAGGGAGCTAATCCCACTATCCAGAGGACGAGTGCATGGCATTTCCAATACAACCCAAACCCCATAAACTCTTAATGCTGTGTTAGGAGCCACAGGGGAGGAGAAGGGGAGGGCGAAGAGGATTTGGCAGCAACATGCTAGTGCCAAGACATATGTGGCATGCTGATAGCACTAGAGAAGTGCAGCTCACACTGTGAGGAAGCTTTGGAGGGGTGCTGATACACATCCATCATTTCCATTGTTTTGGGATGCTAGCTACAGGCCTCACCACTCTGGAAGTGGGTGGTTGAGTAATTGCACACAGTTCAAAGCAAAGATTAAGCATGTGGATCATTTTTGTAGCAGTAGCACTGATGTTAGATTTGGTTGAGGAGCATTAGTGATCTGTTTAATGGCCCCAGGCGTCTAATTGGGATGGTGAACAAAGTGATATTTTTTTGGTGGTTATTTTTAGAAATCTAACTGTAAAAAGTTGGATTAGTGCTCATTGCCATCTGTGTATGAGAATAAGAGAGATACAGGGGAGAGTTTCGAGTTATTCATGGTGACATCCCTGTGTGTGTGTGTATGTGTGTGCGCGGGTTAGAGAGACAGAGAGGGAGAGAAAATAGAGAGAAAAATCCTAGTGTCACAGTATCTTAGCAACTGCCTCCATCTCCTTGGAGACAAGAACTGACATCATTTCCTGTCTGTGAGAACTCACTTTTGGTTTGTACACAGCGTGTTTGTGCGTATGAGTGTGAGGGCATGTGTGTGTCTGTTTGTTTGTGTGCTGGCGTGTGTCCATGTTCATATGCAGATGTGGGCCCGCAGTATGTGCACCGATGCAAACAGGATGTATTCTTGTGTTGTAGTTGGTAAGCGTCCAAGAATGGCTCTCTATTTTAAATCAACAAAAAAAAACAAGAAAAAGTCATTTCCTGGAATTGGAATTATACAGACTACTACAGGATTTCTATTCGAAATACTTATTTCTTTGCTCTTATTATCGGAGAAAATAGGATTTTAAATGAAGGTGTGATATCATGTCAGATACTGACTGAATTTTCAGAATGATATTTTTGTATAATATTTCTTTAAAGATTAAAGTTATAGCTTAAGATATAATGTTACTGACATGGAATGTTTGTATTTGTTTATTTTATGTCCATTTAGATTTTCACAGCCAATAATCTGAATTTGCACCATCAAGTTTATCAGTCACAGACTATCAGAAGAGCCTGCTCCTCATGTAGGCCTACCAAGCAGCCTGTGGTTTCATACAGAGGAAATTTTATCCTCAACTGCCATCTTATGGGTAAAGGAGTGAAGTGCAGTCAGAAATAAATTCTCTCTCAGCTGCTGAAGCCATTGTTACACGTTACATACAACATATTTTTAGTTTGATTGACCATCAGATACTTCTTTGTCTCACATTTCACAAGCTCATCTGTTCATAATTGTCATCAGGCTTATTCTGTTAAGAGTTAGTGAAAGTTAGCAGATGACATCCTTTATTTCAAGCTGAAATTAACGAGCACTCAAGGGTGCCAGAGTAGTTAAGAATTGACATTAATTTCCAAACAGCACTCATGATATTACAATATGAGCCACATGAGTCCAGTATGTGAATGCTAAACTCGGGCTGCAGTGTTTTCCTACATTACCAGACAAAGTACTTTTCAAAGTTATCACTTGTTCCCCCATTTCTACACCAATGGCAGCAGAGATGCCATGCAAGCTGCAAGTTTGCCCATCAGGAGCAACTTGGGGTTCAGTGGTTTGCTTAGGGACTTTTTGGACAGGAAGCAACAGATTGAACCACCAAGCTGTGGATTAAAGGACAACCTGCTCCAACTCCTGAACCACAGAACTCACTTTTCTTCATTGCTGTTCTTCTGTTTACTTATCTTTTATGCAAACTGTTGTTTCTCATTGCTTGGCTGTTTGGTTGTACTCTGTTCTGATTGGTTGTTTATGACTGTAGTTCAGTGGGTTCTTCTCAAATTGCCGTAAAGGCAGCCAGTGGAACCAGAGAAGCCCGTTTTTTTTCTTTTCTCGTGTCCTAATGTCAGGACATAGTGACAGTTTTAGTAAATATGACTAAAAGTCATTTTTAAATAAGTTACCCACTGACATTCAAAAACCGCTTTCACATAAACCACACATCTGCATCGCTTTCCACTGCATTCACAGGTAATGATTTTGTTTTGCAGATGCACTGAGGAGGAACTACCAAAAACACAGGGAGATTGATGACACTATTAAAGCGTGGCTAAGCTTGTGCTTACCAACTACAGAAACAGAAAATACTCTATAACCTCGACCCTGCACCCTCAAGGGAAACAACAAAAAGTCACATTATCAAAGACCAGCTCTAAGAGCAAGAATATGGGAGAACAGCTCCACTGGGATTGCAATGAATTTACAGAAAAAAAACTCTTAAGATAACTGACTGGTGAGTCCTTACAGTCAAGGCATCTTAGACTCACAATGCATGTCAGGACTTCACTTTATTATAAGATTATTATAAGATACTCAACATGCAAAATGAAGCTATAAAATGGCCAAAAAAGGCTTCAACAGACAGCACAAACCTTGCCAAAAATCTGGGTCAATAGAGAGCTTCAACCTTGCACTGGGAGATTACTATTCCAGGCTCTTATGAATCAACAAAGTCAGCAACACAAAGAGTCAGACCATCATACAGATCAGCATACGATTTACAAGATATCCTGGGGGAATAAGTGTCCGACATCGTGCCAAGCTGATCCTTTCGGCAGAATTTGCACACTTCAGCAAAGCATTCGTATTCAAGCGCACGCCCTCGTCATTAAAGTGCCCTCAATCAAACAGAGGAGCGGAGCGGAAGTCAAGGCAGCAAAGTCGCTGCTGCAAAACCCGAAGCAGACCACCGTGACGTATTACTACAGCTGAGACTGCCATTCCACGTAGACCACGTAACCCTAACCCACTTGATGTATTATCCCTATATATTACTTTAATGGGGTCATTTTTTTTAGTTTTGTGGATAACCCATAATATAAGACATTAGAGCATGATGTTAGGATATTACTGGCAAAGTGACCCAGAGACAGCCTAACTGATCATATCAGAGATAAATGAGGCTTTTGCAGGCTCAGCTTAAAGTCAAATAACGAGAACATTTCGTGTTTTGACTTGAAAACTGTGTTAGGAATGTGTGCAAATAGGGATTTATATTCATGTTGATTTTATGTCTGTTGAGTCATGTAGTTGCTGAGAAATAACTCAGCAACTATTGCATGGGCTGTTGCAGGACCGTAAACAGACATTCACTGTCCAGAATTGAGTTTTACTGTTTTTGGTGATCTCTGATTTTTCATCTAGTGCCAGCATGAAGTCCATGCTTGTGGTTTTGAATAAGATCAACAACTACTGAACTGATTACCGTAACATTTGGTACAGATATTCACGCTGGATTCATTTCTTATGGCAGTGATTTCCCTAATTCCAATTAGGCAGATCAAATTTTGATTTAGCACTTTTCTCTTCAAAGCATTTTATTGATAGCTGATTCACACACACTCAGGACACTGGCACTTGAAACCTGCACATAGCTCCAAGGATGTAATGTTTCAGTGACCAGCAAGATGAAAATTCATCTGAACAGGATCAATGTAAATGCCGACCCACCTTCGTTATTATGCAAAAGTAAGGAAGTGCAGGATATTTTGCAACTTCAGTGGTAACATAAATGAGCCCAGATCACAAGGACCAGAGTTCATGTGGATATGTTAGATTGCTTTATTCTGGGATTTTGAGTTAGTCATGCTACATTATGATAACTATATACATTAATTTGAAACTTAACAGTGATATAACATTGAATGAAGCTGTAAAGATGTATGTATGCACATACATACATACATACAGGACATGCATAGTCAGCAGCTGATCATTCAGTGCTTTAGTCATATACATATATAACAATAGAGAAGCAAGTTGTTGTTGTTGTTTGACCAAATACACATAAGCTGTGTATTTTAGAAACACTTTTTATCATATCTGTAAAAGTTCCCTTTACATTCTGACAGCAAACAATAAATCAAATGCTCTGACAAACACAAGAGAAAAAAAGAATATGGTGTTTCTGGCTGTCGTAGGAATGGCATAAAATCCAATCCTTTCACGTGGACCAAATGCAGTGAAAATAGATTTAGTTGGCTTCTCTTTGCTCTCTTCAGTCCAACAGAAAGGCATCACTTTTCAGAATGTTTTTTTTTTAAGTTTGTTTGATTTTGTCGCTTTTTTTATTCTGCTTGTTTTCACTCTCCTTCACTTGGTTTTCGGCTTTTGACGCAGTCGGGAAAAGAAAGACTTAAGACCCAACTGCAAAAAAAAGAAAAAAAAATCAAGTGTCAGCTATATTATAACTCCATTCAACTTACAAAAATAGTAAAGAAATATGGAGAAATGGGGATGGAGGGTATCAAGCAAAAAAGATGAGGAAATATAAGAATTACTTCTGGGGAAAGTATTTCTTTTTAAAATATATAAATATTTTCAATACTTTACATTATCAGCATTTGCAAAAAAAAACAAAACAATATAACAGTATAACAATATAATATAACACACAAATATTTTTATTTGTTTAATATATTATGACCACAATCTGACTATTATAGATCAGATCATTTCTGATCATATAGATCATTTTGACCTTGAAACCAAGGGCACGCCTAAATGAACGTGAGCATTTTTACTGGATCAACCTGATCGTGTTTCAAGCACTGCAACACCAATCAGCAAACAACCCCGTGTAAAAAGGATATTTAAATTTGTGATTACCTCCATACGGACCTGCTTCACTGCCTCCTTATTGAGACGGCACTTCAAAAGGCCTTTGCTCTCAAAAAACAGGCAGTTCACAACAAGTTTGACTTCTGGGTTGTCCAGCCCTCTGCGGTTTGGTACAGTGTAGTCTTTATCAAAAGTGTGATGCATCGCCACCACAATAATGTTGTGACATTCTGATTGACACAGAAAGAAAACACAAATCACAGTCTGAAGTTTGACATGATGTAACATTTACACATATATTTTGTTTTTTGGATGTTTACCTGAGGCAGTGGACAGCGCTGACTGAATGTCAGTCTCATAACGGCTGACAATGGGACAGAAGAGGACAGTTGCATCACTGTCTGCGGGTGTTTCCACATATTTCACTCTGCCTTTTTTGGTGAGTTTTTTTACGAATTTCTTGTGCGCATTCAAGGTGTTTCCAGCTACATGTATGTAAATCTTTTTTTTTTTCATTTTTCCTGAAAAAGAAAAAAAAACAAATGATTCAACTTAAATCTTAATGTTATGTTTGCAGCCGCTATTTGGCTACTCAGAATACACTTTAACTTCATCACTTTAGTATGCAGCAGTGGTATCTCTGAGATCCTAAACCATGGGGAGGTAAAAATAATACTGCAATGAAGAGTTAACTTTTTT
>JBAJHX010000024.1:19253481-19295215 GCA_037176925.1 Amniataba percoides | reverse complement strand
TATGCAGCAGTGGTATCTCTGAGATCCTAAACCATGGGGAGGTAAAAATAATACTGCAATGAAGAGTTAACTTTTTTCATCCGCTAACTTTTCCAGTGGCTAATGTTGGTCTAACAGCTTTCAAATGGACAAGAAAGATAATGGAATTATTAGACACAACAAAACCACCAGTGTTGGAGAGCAACTAGTAACTTGTAATAATGTTAAAGAACTTAATGAGTGTATTTCCATTTTATATAATTTTATACATTTACATTTATTTATTCACTACACTTCAGAAGGGGATTTTATGCTTTATACTCCACTAGATTTACCTTACAGCTGTTGTAGTTCTTTTCAGATTCACATTTTACAGCACATTTTTTTAAGATTAAACCAGCGGCCTCTATCATAAATAATGTAGTTTGCTCCATCTGATCAAACCTAACAAATAAAAAACCATTTTAAACATTCACAATCTAATCATGTAGGATAGCAATTGTGAGTGTTGTTTTTTTCACTTTTGAGATACGTTTCACTGATAACATTTGCTGTACTTTCACTTTGGTGCCCTTTTATTTCAACAAGTTTCAGTGCAGGACTTGTAATGATGTATTCTTTTACTATTGGTCCTTTCGAAAGAAAGAAAGAAAACATGTCTTTCACCACTGAAAACAATGACAAAGCAGAGAAGTACATTGAAACAATCTGTCCATTTGTGGAAGCACTGCTCATATCTTGATATAAGAATGATTATAATGATTTACTATGTTGGCAGTAATCATGAAGATCTTTAATATTTCGAGTCAACTTACCGTTTGGGTCTTTTGTCGTAGCTGCTTTGTCGTACTCGACAGCGTCTGATATTTACGAGAAATCCAACATTTAGGCCCTGAGAGCTTTCACTTTCTCTTTAGAAGCAGACTAAAAGAGACACCCTGTGGCTGCAGTGCCACAATCTGACCAGCAGGTGTCGGTATTGCCACATTATTTAGTAATGGGACTGTTCTCAGGCCTCCACATATTTAACAGATGAAGAATGAAAACAGTTAATATAAATTATCCAGAAATTAGCTCATTAATCAGATTTTCTTGGGTGTCACTCATTTCCACTTCTTTTCAGTAGCCTGTACTGTAAAAAGCAGGGAAACGTGAAAAACAAGGTACATTTTTATAAAAATTAAGGCGTCTGACTGCAATCAGCTCAGGATTATTAATCATCACAGACATATTCTACATTATCTCTGAAAATGTTACAGGGTGTAAGAAGTCAGTCTTTTCATTGCTCGCAGATGCTAAATGTGGCTCCTGGTTGATAGTCTCTGCCTTTATCCGTTCACGCTGTCAGCATCTGGACCATGAGACTACTTGACTGCCTGAGGTCAGGAATAAATCATCAGTCTAAAAAAGGCTCTTTCAAGCTGCATTCATACAACAAGGCCACATCATTAACTGACAGACAAGCATCACTGTGATTGCGTGTTTACCACAAAACAACACAGTTCGGTGCGTGTGTGTGTGTGTGTGCTGTGTGACGAGGGGGGTGTAAACCATATCCCTGGGAGAGATTCTCCTTCATCCATCTGCGATGTAAAGTTGTCCGGATCATCTGTATCTGCTCTAAGCTTCTGATCAGAGTCAGGATGCGCTGACAGCCCCTCCAGGCTTCAGTTACCTCTGACAAATGAGCGCTGCTGCTGATGGAGTGGTCAGTGGGCGAAACTAAGGCCTCTACTCAGTGATCTCCAAAAGATGACGAAGGGTAGGCCACTAATAAGGAAATATGCCCAGCTCTCACAGACACATGCTTGTTTTTTTTGCATGTCCTTTTCTGTGTAGAAAATGTGTGCCTCTTAATTTCAACATAAAGGCCACAAACTTTGTTTCTCTTCCTCTCTTTTTATTCTCTTCTGGAGTCCTTTCCTATATGATCTTTTGTTCCGTATGAAAGGACACTGAAATAAATAGTTCCCCATTGCTCTTCTGTCACAGTAGATCAGTCTGAAAGGAATGACTCTGTTCGGTAATCGCCTAAAACGAGACGTGTGTTCTGTAAATTAAACTAAGGGTAAACGGATTTAAGGTATCAGCATCCCTGATAAAAAAAAAAAAAAAGAAAAGGGAAAAAAAACAACCGGCAGAGACAAGCAGCACACTCAGCAGAGGTGATTATAACATTTAATCACTGCGCCCTACCGCCGAGCTTTGCAGGCTTCTCGCCCCGAGGTTTGATTTACCCGCCCTCTTCCTGAGGAAGAATCTCATTCACGAGACGAATTGCTGAGCGGGCCTCTCCGACCAGCCCCTATAAATCATTCTTTAATCAGAGGCCTCTAAAATTGGGCGCAGACACCCGCGGGAGCGCCACTGTGACACCTCGACTCCTCCCCGTGCGCCTCTGCAGTCCTGGGAGTTTTTATCCTCCTCTGTTTCCTCCTCGGGCTTGTCTGCATTTGTATCAGTCATCAGGGACCTAAGAGGGATGACCGCCCTCACACCAACACGTCCTCTGCTCGGAGAGGAGCGACGCCAAACAAGTGCAAGGACGAGATGACCGGATCGATCGGGGCCGGAGAACGAAGCGGGCAAACTGGCGAACATCTGTGGGGCCCCCAGAAAGCCTGGGCCCCTAAAAGTTCAATCTTTACACTGCATCAACTGGTTTATGGTTCATTTAAGTGAAAAGTGTTTAATGTATGCACCACTATCGTTCAGTATCAGTGGGAATGATAAGGAGGAGGATGCTTCATTTTCTGAAACATTTACAGTTTCAGCTGATAGTGTGAGTGTGTGTTGCATGTCTATAAATTAAAGTGCCCCCCAGATCAGAATCAGTTTCTAAAGGCAGTGAAAACAGTTCGGCACACCTGTGAAACAAAACCCAAACATGTTTACACAGAAATTTCACTGCAGGTTAAAGCTCCCTCTTATCACAATAATTAAAATGCAGACCAGAAAAACTGATAATACAGTGTAAAGAGAAGATGTTTTCCCTATGGATTCAGAATTAGGATGATTTTATCGATAATCGAGCTTATTTGGATGATAAAATGTCATAAAATCAAGAAAAAGATGTTGCTGTCAGCTTGTCAATTAGACTAATGGTAAAAAATGAACATTTCAGAAGATGGAACCACTGAATTTATAGTGGTTTGGTTTTTATCTTATAACAGTTGATACTTGGATAGATTAGACCATTTTTATGCTGCTTGATTAACTGATTAATTAACTAATTGTTTCAGCTCTACCGAAAGTAAACAACCACTCAGTTTTAGTATCAGCCTGTCAGCCATGAGCTATTCTGAAGTTCAAAGCTTATTTTTGGACTTGGAAACAGAAACTGAGACACCACAAAGTCTTTTACTGCAGCTCTTCTGACAGCTGGCTGGTACAAAGTTGCATGAGTAACCCTTAAAATTAAACTGAAGTTCAATATCCAGAAATCCAAACTTAGGTCACATAAACAGAAAAGAGGAAACTAAGGGGAAACTTTTTTCATCTATTTCCTGTGTTTTCTTTTGTTTCCCTTGCCTTGCCATATCTCATATCCTGTTAATCACTTGCCTTATTAATAAACACACACACAAAAAAAGAAAGAACAAAACCCCAACAACAAATAACCCAGCAGCCTGTGGATGAGTTTCTGTAGGTTGGGGTCAAATGAAATGAACGAATGTTTGTGGATGTGCTTCATGCCTTACAGCTCTGATTTCCTAAAATGTGTCTGAACCAGCCTCCCGATTGCATTTCACAACTGTGTCCCCCTCCATCACAGGTGTTGCTTCATCCCTGCCACCTACACCAAGCCACATGCAAAACCTAAATTATGTGCAGAATCTCATCTGGCTGAGGAAAAAGAAAAAAAAAACATGCACATATGGGAGGAGGAGGGTGGAGGCTTCAGCTTATATGTCCACTGTGCAGCAGCTGGACTATATATATATATATATATATATATATATATATGTCCAAAATAAAAAAAAAATGGGGGGGGGGTAAAGTCAGAGGAGTGAGAGGAGAGAGATGAGAGAGGATGCAAAAAGATGCTCTGACGTCACCATGTGGAGCTGGTGTGGAGCTGTCAGAGACTCCTCTCTTCCCCTCCTCTCCTCCTCAGCCTGATGGCCATCAGGACGGCCAGGAGTTGTACAGGAGGAGGATGTCCCCCCCCACCCCCCACCCCCTCTCTCTCTCTCTCTCTCTCCTCTCTCTCTCTCTCTCTCCCTTCCTCAGAAACAAACTCCCCAGCAGCAGCTGATGGAGTGAAGGGACGCGGATGGATGGATCGTCTCAACACGCTCCGCCGGTGAAGTGATGGAAGTGCTGACGGCCAAGTGACAGCGCAACTTGTTTGGCTGTTTTGGTTTTTTTTGTTTTTGGTTTTTTTTTCTAGAGTTACTTGAGCATCTAAACGACAATCGGAAAGGACGGGGCGCAGAAACTACACCTATCCCCAAAAACCATGCGCTGTGCGTACCCATGGAGAGATGGCATGCGTGCTCCTGCTCAGTCGGCTCCTTCCCTTCTCGCACCGGCTCACCAGAACCTCCATCTGCCTGCTCTCCCTTCTCCTCTCCTTCCTGTGCTACTGCGCGCTCTTCCCCGCCGACACCCTCATGAGAAAGTCAGGTGATCTGGCGTCCGGCTGCGGGCGCGTCCAGCGGTCCTGCGCTCCGCCGCCGCAGGACGCGGAGGCGCCGCGGCTGCAGAGAGCCCCCTCTGCCCTGCACGTCTCCAGGAACGACACGCCCAGCCCCCCTATGGGCAATCTGAAGTTTGGGAATAAAAAGTTGCCGAACGCCATCATAGTGGGTGTGAAAAAAGGGGGCACCAGAGCGGTCCTGGAGTTCATCAGGATCCACCCGGACGTGCGGGCCGCCGGCACCGAGACGCACTTTTTCGACAGGAACTACGACAGAGGCCTGGAGTGGTACAGGTGAGGATGGCACCTGTGCGTGGCACTCAGGCAGGTCTCTGCATGGCAAGAAGTCAGAGTGTGGGGCAAGTTTGTGTCAAACAGAGTTACACTTTTGCAGCTCTGTAAGATGGATGAGCGACAAGCAGCTAGAATTAGTGCAAAGTGTGGTCGTTTCATCTGGCTGGAGCTCTCTGAGGCTGCTGGGGTGTCTCTGGGCGTTTAAGGGTGCTTTGCTCCTGTCACACCAGCATGCATCTGCTCATGTGTGCAGCCCAACTCAGTGATGCCAATATAAAGTCACGTGAAACATGCCACACAGGACAGAACAGGACTAATTTACACAGTAATCTAAAAGGCTGTGATGGTATTTGGCCCCATACACTTGACTAATTTAATTTAATTAAAAAAAAAAAAAAAGGTCTAATTTTTTGGTTGTTCCCTGACAAGACGCTACAATTTCAATTTTGATTTGCTGTAAGAATGTCAATTATAAACAGTACATTTAAAAAAAAAAAAGAATGCTCAGACAAAATGGTGGCCTCAGTCTATGAAATGTTAAAAACAGCTTTCACATTAAATTTGCTTACTGTTCAAAATGCGACTTCGCTCTCATCCCTCTCCCTCCCCTCGGTGCCTCGCTGTGTACATTATCTTTTGAGGTGTAAACATGCTGGATGTGCTTCCTGCAGTCTCTCGACATTTCACGTTCTTATTGCGAGAAGCTTTGGAGGCCTGAGCTCTGTTTACGTTGGCAGAACACTGGCCCTCATCTTTTCCTCTTTTTTTTTCTCCTTTTTTTTGATGCACTGTAGAGCGATTCATCAGATTTCTCATAAAATCCAACCTCTGGAGGTAAACAGCGTAAACTCCAGGGTGAAGGCTGGCTGTAGCTGGCAGGCCTCTGAGCTCTTGACTTGTATATATCGCAATTAAAGAAATATCTCAAAATGCAGATGAAAGAAGCAATTGACTTTTTTTTAATCTGTGTGAAGCAGATTTAACTAAATGCAACTGACAAGGAGACTTTCTATATATATGTAACCCATTCACGATACAACCACATCATTATTTAAACTCTTTAATTACCAATTTAAACCAGAAATATGTTCTCGTTTAGTCATATGCACAAACACTCATAAACCAATTGACTTCCAAATGCATTCCATGTTAATGATTGGCTGTCACGTAGCCCGCAGGAGGGATGTGTATCAGTGGTATTATAAAATAATTACAGACTGAAAGTATCTCCACTAATTGGCACTCTTCGCGATGGTTAGCAGCCGAAGCCCTTTCATCTCTGAGATGTGTCTTAGAGATGCGAACCAGATGTGAACCCTCGCCCATTACCGCAGCTTGACTGTCAGCTGTCAACGCTGTGGAGAAAAGGTCAAATGCCAACTGGGGGACTTTTGAGGATCGCTTTCAAAACAAACAGTTGCCTCTCAGAAACTCCCACCAATAAAGGTCTCATTGTCATACTCCCGTTCTCGATAAGCAACAGAGCACGCTGTGTGGATCACTTTATTATATTAATATTTAACAAAAGAACAAAGAAATTGATCCCTGAAGTTAACCTGCCAAGCGTGGATGCATCAGACTGGAGAGAACAAATAAGAGGAAATGCAGTGATGACACAAGCCTGAGCAGAACTAAAGGCTACAGAGCCTGGTAGATCGTGTACTTTCCCTCCCATGATAACAAATTAGAAAACCTTTTTTTTTTCCCACAGGTTGCTTTGGGTACAACAAACCCTTCAAAAAAAAGTACCCTGCACTTAAATGTGCCCCAGTGTTCATTTTCCAGCTGTTTCAATCAACTATATGCTGTACGTGCAGTGTACTTTAACTGGTGCACCGGCTAAATTACCAGCCAGTTGAGACGTGGTGCATTGCTCGCTCGCCGTCAGGCAGCCACCCGATGCGTCATTCAAACATGTTAAAGCTACAGCGCGAAGGATTGTAAGATAAACTCTGAGACAAAACAGAAGCTGAAAACACACCACCACAGCCTTCATCAGCTTTTCAGACAGAAATGAGAGTGAACCATTAGACTCATTTGAAGGCGCTGTAAACATCTCTCTGTTGTATTCCAACACAAAGCGTTTTACAGGTAGAGCCGCGGCAATTTAGTCCATTAATCGATTGGATCTATCTCCAAATAGTTGCATCTTTAAGGTTCTTATATGTGAACAAGACCTAAGAACTAATATGGGACCTAGAAAGCTGTAACTGAAAATTTCAAAAATGATTTTGAGTAAGTGATAAATCAGTCTATTGAGAAAATAAATACCAGATTATTCAGTTATAAAAATAATAAGCAATTACAGCCCTATTCTGAGGCTCTTTTCAAATTCTGTCCTTGCTCTTTGATAGCTTCCAATCACACTTCAGACTTCTACCTGGTAAAGTCATCTGTTCAAGTAATTTCTTTCAAAGAATTCGATGGCCTAGTTTGAGGACCCAGAAGTAACCTAACAGAGTCGCTCTGCTATATATGTTCTGTTTGCATTCATGGTGATTTATTACTCTTGAACCATGCTAGGCGGAAGCGCGGGAGAGCTGTCTGCAAGACAAGTCTCCTGTGACAACAGACAACTATGACTTTGCGTCACTGCTCCTATTATCATTTACATCCAGAAACTGGGTTCACGGCCAAACTGGAGCTTCTCCGTTAGGGTGGTTTTGTGCCTTTGAAACTCACTTGTGTAATCCTGCCCTAAATAGACATCTAATACATACTTTTTCCTTTTGACAGAGTGAATGCAAGGACGTTATGTCCTCTGTGTCTGAATCTGTTAGCCTTTGTGGCAATTTAAGCAATTCAAAAACACTTAAAGTAATGTGAATGTAAATGAGACACCTTTATCTTTCTGGAACTTTTACGTTGTGTTTTATCCTTTCATTCAGAGGCTTAATGCCAAGGACTCTTGAAAGCCAAATCACGATGGAGAAGACGCCAAGCTACTTTGTGACAAAGGAGACACCCCACCGGATCTCTGCCATGTCCCGAGACACCAAGCTCATTGTGGTGGTGCGTGATCCCGTCACTCGTGCAATATCTGATTACACTCAGACTCTATCCAAAGCCCCTGACCTGCCGAGCTTCCAGGAGCTGGCCTTCAGAAACCAGAGCCTGGGCATTGTGGACACATCCTGGAACGCAATTCGAATTGGCCTGTACATTCTGCACCTCGAAAACTGGCTCCGCTACTTCCCTCTGGCTCAGATCCACTTTGTGAGCGGAGAGCGTCTTATCACAGACCCGGCAGGGGAGTTGGCCCGGGTGCAAGACTTCCTTGGGTTAAAGCGCATTGTGACAGACAAACACTTCTATTTCAACCGTACCAAGGGCTTCCCTTGCCTTAAGAAGCCGGAGAGCAGTGGCTCACCCCGCTGCCTGGGCAAGTCCAAAGGCAGAACTCATGTGCAGATAGACAGAGATGCTATTGAGCAACTGCGAGACTTTTACAGACCTTACAATGTCAAGTTTTATGAGATGGTGGGTCATGATTTCAAGTGGGATTAGAGGTGTGAGACATGTTTCTAAATTGTGAGAGAAAGATTTATGTATTCCACGAATGTCCTTTCAGAAGTAGTTTGCCAAGTGGTATGTCATGGCTAAGGTGAAGAGCTAACTATCAGCTGTCTGCAGATAATTTCCCAGTCGAATGGCAGAAACAGAGTGTTTGAAGTGGCACTAATGAACAACACAAAATCTAACGTGACATTGCTTTTGCACTCATAATGACCAGTTACCAGCATCCTGTTTGTTGCTAGATATAGCCAACATTTCAGCTTCTGGACCCCGTGATTTCTGTTCTTGTTACTGTGTTATATTGCTGACTTGAATCCCCATTTGCTGACTGGTTCATTTAAAAAAAGGGAAATTCCAGGAAAAGGGATTAGTTCCTCTTAAAACCTGCTTCACTAATCAAGGCAGGGCTTGAAAGCAAGACCTTGGAAAATGTCAGTGAAGTCTTCAGGGAGAGCAGAATTGAGCTGCAGCACTGTGGTGGTAAATCTGAAATGTAAAGCCATAACGCAAATATGAACCACCTAATATCACTTACTGTTGGTCTCATCAGTTTCTGCACACGGTGAAAGGTTTTCTCTCATTCTTTCAGGCATGAATCGGATACGTTAGTATACGCTGCGACATGCAGCACTCCACTTTGCTCGCCATGTTTATATTTTTGTTACAAAAGTATTTCATCACTGCCTTACCCACAATGCTTGTCTGTGAATTTCATTAAATGAAACAGAAGCACAAATACATCTATGAAATTATTAATTCTGTCTGATTTGAAATCTTGACCTTCATAAATTGCATTGCGCAAAAATGCATGTTGAATCGCTTTTTTAATCACTTCCTACTGCTTGATTTTTATCAAAGCATGCGCCAAACCTACAATGGTCCTTTAAAATGAAAATCTGTGGCGTGATTGAAATTTGAACCTCTTACAAAACAGTCAATTCTGCACCATGCCACCCTTTTTTCAGAACTAGTTAGTGAAATTGCAGCTTCCGATGAATTTGAGCAATTTGAACATTCGTCACCCGTGTTGCTTGTGAAAACATATCCTTTGAGGTTTACTGCATTCTGTAAGGCTTGTTGTGTGCCGCGGTGGTGGTAGATGGATGAGTGGGTGTAGGTGTAAGGAATTTCAATCACTTTTCAAAGACAAAGCAGGGAACACCTAGTCGTGGCAGGTTATCAAATAGATTCTGGGACTGCATGTCACATGATTGCAGTGAAAAGTTTGGATTTGGCTACATGGGATGAATACTAATGCCAAAGCGTCTGAGCTTGAGCCAGACTGGCACAGTACTGTAAAACCAAAGGAAAAATTACCTTGTCATACCTGAACAGGGATATAAAAATGTATCTCATAGTAATGAGTGGTAAATAATTAGACAACCATGATACCACAGAGCAGTAAAACACTGAAAACATGATATTATTCGTTGTATTATGTATCAGGAACACTTTAGATCATGCTTTCAATCTATGCATTAATTAAACTGTAATTATTTATTATACATGGATTACATGTACACTGTAACAAACATAAGGGAAGAAGACAAGAGTTTAGGGAATAGCTGAAAATGGTTCTGTAAAATGGGGATATAGTGTAAATCAAATTATGTTTTAACATTAAAATATTCATGTAGAAAAAAAATATTTATGTCACCATGTTAAATATAGCAGTGGCTTTTTCATAGTAACTGCCCTGTACTTACAGAGTATGTGTGCTCTAAAACAAAGCTGTCCTCTTTCACCAGTGTCTCAGTGTAGTTACACTGCAGTTACGGTGTACGTGGGCTTTTATATGTTCCTACAGTGTACATTAGTTATAGGTCTAAGTCCCTCTAAATGCAAAATTATTATCTCCTTATTGCCTGTACTTCTTCTCTTTTGCCTACACAGTACCAGCAAGTATGTCAGTGGAGCCCTTAATTTAATATGTAACGTGTGGGCTGTAATCCAAAGTGTCACAGATCGTCTGTACAGTGCCAAAATAAAACCACCAGCCTCGTCACAATCAGGGGTAAGCAATAATCCTATAACTGTCATAAAATGTAGATTCTATACAAGAGTAAGCAGACTGACAGCGCAAACAGACCGCGAGGGTTCACCTCAGTACAGACAGCAAGAGACTTACTCAGCATTTTAATGTGCGTCTTTCAGTATCACAAGTAATCATCGTTGAAACATCGCACTCTCTGAGAATCTTTCCTCAACTAATAACACTCATTAATAATGGTTTTGGTACCAACGAAATGTAGGACACATTGGCCTTCTCTGTTATCTACATACCTTAGAAGTCTAGTACTTTTATCTGTTTGCATACTGCTTCATCTGAAGCTCCATTGAAATTTACATGTAACAGAGTATCCTTTGAAGATTTCTTGCCGTTTGACAGAGAAGTACAGAAGTCGAGCTCAGGAAGCCTAAAGCCTATTACTTTTGCTCCACTATATGTTCAGACTGCCTTTCTCCTCGTTTCTTTGTCTCTTTTGCAAATGGTCATTGTTAAAAGACAAATCTTAAAAGGTGCTCCACTCTGTCTGCTCCTCTCTCAAGCCCAGACGTCTGCCTTTTCTTCTCTCTCTCTATCCTCACAGCTTCTCTTTCACTCGCCGTCTGCCTCTCTGGCCGTCCTGACATTCATTAAACTCATACGACCTCCAGGTGGGGGCGTGGGCAGCGCGGCTGCACCACCTCCAGTGCCCCTCTTGTCATCATGCTCGGCAGCAGCTCGTTTCTGTGGCTCGGCGAGCGCACACAGGTGAGCGTCTATCCAGTCGTCACTGTGAGCGGCAACTCTCTCTCTATATGGTACACATGGGTCCTAATTAGGCCTGAGGGCTGCAGAGGAGCAATCCCCGAGAACAAGCATCAGCCAGAGTCTGATTAGACTCTGCGAGCGAACGGCTCTCCAGAGATTGCTTGCAGGTCAAATCTCTCTTTCTCCCTCTCTCTCTCTCTCTTTCTCTCTTTCTCTCTCTCTCTCTCACATGCACACACATACACACACTCGGCTTTCTTTTCAAACATGAATTCCCTCTGGTACAGACCCATGCAAATCATGAAATCCTTTGCATTTCGGAGCACTGCGACGTGACCTATTTGCACTCAAACTAATAAGGTGCTTGTTAAGCTTAATGAGCATTTGTTAAAACTGATGGGTGAATATTGTTTTGATTCGTATTTTCTCTCGTCGTTGGAAGCGTAATGACAAAATGAACCCTTTCAATTGAATCCCCGTGCAAGGTTGTGTTTACCATGTTGAATATTTAGGTTTAGATGTTTTTGATCAACACGTTTTTCCAGAATATTACAGTTCGCATCATTTTGTCCCCGTGGACGTGCCTGGTAATTATTTAATGCTCAGAATACCTGAAGGGGATCAGTTAATACTTTGGCACACTGCTGATGAGCTCTAGTTATTGCTCAAACGAATAATAAGACTTCAAGGACACAAGCAGTCATATTGTTCTTTTTTATCTTCCACACTCCTTGGAGAGTTTTGGAAAGAGGCTTAGAGCCTTTTTGATGATAATGTTTGAACATTATCATCTGATATTGATTAATGCTTAAAGCAGCAATATTGTTTTTTTTTAACTGGAGGGTGAAAATCAGAAAAGGTCTACTTTTCTCTGAAGCAAAAAAGAAAAGAGAGAGAGAACTCAATAAAATGTGGCGCGGTGGCTAAAGACAGACTTAAAGTGTTTAAATGTCACAGTGATGTTCCTCCTGCACATAATGTAGTTCATCTACAGGATCCCTGTTGGTTAATGTAGCTTCAAACATTCTCACTTTTTTTTTTTAATGAGCACAGAAGTAAGATAGCAGTGGCAGAGGAACATTTCAAAAGGAATCCTCCTCTGAAACATTAATATTGCAGCCATTTTCACATGTAATTGTTAGCAAAGCTATAACTATTTTTAATGCATGCCTGCAGGAAAATGCATTTTACATGCACGTTCTATTTAAGCTGCGGCAAATTAAAATAGTCCACATTCACACAGCGTTCTTCGTCCTTTGCTCGGCATGTTCACACGAGATAGAATGAGGTTCCCTGGTATACAAGTGAGACAGCAGCTGACACTGCAGAGGCAGAGATTCGGCAGTGTACCTCGTTCAGTCCTAATGCTTCAGAATAGTTTAACTTCTGCAGCCGACAGGATGTCCCAGCGGTCGAAATCACCAGTGGCTTAGGAGCCAAATTAAAATGAAGTGCTGACAACTGTGGCACAGTCTCAAGTACGTAATGATACATGTTCTACAACTATTTGCAGACCAATGTTGGAACTGCAGTCTGTAGGCATGACACCTAATAAGCGTGTGCATGTGATGTGCTCTATTAAGCTTATGGGGAAGCCAGGAATGTGTAAATCTAAATGTCGGCCACACTACCGTCTGATATTTTGACAAAAATGTTATTTTATTAATGACGGCCAGTCCAGAAACAGCAAAACATTTTTTTTTTCATCTTCATCGCATGTTACAAATCAAGAGCCACCTGCCTGCCCCTTTTAACTCGTCTCCAGCAGCGAGCGAGAGGAAGATGGCAAAGATGTGAGATTTTGCTGGGCGCATGCCCTTTCAAGATTTAGATCTGTGAAATTCTGCAAAGTCCTCTAAATTAGAAACAGTTGTTCGGTGCCATCTCCTTGTTGTTGTATCTGTTTGTCAGGCGAGCGAGAGTCTGTTTTCTGTGGAGGAGGGAAAGTGAGGTAAAAAGCTGATTAGATTGGAAGAGTAGTCAGACCTCAGCATCTCTCTCACCGGGAGATGTGTTCTAATTAGAGTGCGTGCCTCATGTCTCACTGAGGAGAATAACAAGCCTCATCCCAAGGCTGCCTCCGGATGAACCTCGCATCCCCCAGAAAACCAAAACACATCTGATGTATCAGCAACCCCTGGACTCCAGACCACACCTGAGTCGACACGCAGTGCATTAGGATTTTGATGGGGCTTTACACCATGTGGCAGCGCTCTCTAAGCAGGAAGCCTTGCCGAGCTGGAGCAACAATGAGAGAAGCCAGGTGGAGATGCTCTGTTTTTATCACCCAGACAATCCTTTCAGTAATGAACACATCTTCACGCCTCGATAATCGGCAAAATGAAAATTTTATCAGCAGAGCATTCATTTCTCAGCTGCATTTTTACCACTAAGATGTGTGTGTGTGTGTGTGTGTGTGTGTGTGTGTGTGTTTTAACACATACAGCAGTCTAAGGGGAGGGACAAACTGAACCTGGATGGTGTTCTCGGGGCTGTGATTATGGGATTCAAGAGGCAAAGATGATCTTGCATAA
Organism: Amniataba percoides; assembly: GCA_037176925.1. Classification (NCBI taxonomy): domain Eukaryota; kingdom Metazoa; phylum Chordata; class Actinopteri; order Centrarchiformes; family Terapontidae; genus Amniataba; species Amniataba percoides. The sequence goes on along the minus strand of JBAJHX010000024.1, from coordinate 19,281,495 downwards.
GCCCACTTCAGCGCGTGAAACTATTTTAAATTACACAGCAGTCTCGGTTTGCCTTGCGAATGCCTTAACACACATCATAACTCCAAAATGATCGTTTGACCAGTTGTTGAACAAGCAAACGAAGGGATGTTCTATTTGAAATGCTTCCAAAATGTGTTGAGAGGAAGTGAATAAAATACAATAAGGACTTTGTGTGTGATCTAACGTTGAATCTTAGCATTACTGATAACATGCTTCACCTCACCACATTAATGTTAATGTGTCTTCCTGTCTGAGAACCTAAAGCTGATATTATGTAACATAATAGAATTTTCATGCACACCAATATACAAAATAAAAAACACACATAAAACTCATTTAAAATGATAGCTGTTCATTTTTTAGTCCATTAATACCTTGATTAACTCACCATCTGTATCCAGAATCAACCCTGATGCAATCTGATTCGCCTATTTGTCAATCTTAGTTGACTCACAGCAATGTGTGACAATCTTTAGTACTTTCAGAGACAATCCTGCAGTGCTTGCCTTCAGTTAAATGTAAATTGTACTGTATCAGACAATAAATTCTTTGTTGTGCCACAAACATCGATGCACACATACGCACACACTCACGCAGTGGAGAATGGTCCAACCTCCCCGGGCGGCTTGTCTCAGATTGGATGTCAGATGCTGGAGACAGCTGCACTCATCACAGCTTTTATGAATACATTACCTTTTATGTTCATCCAAACACTGATTTATCTTCCTCAGAAAATCAAAGAGGACAGACATTCACTCACCGCTCCTGCGGAAAATTGGAACTTTCAGAAACTGTGCTGTGTGTAAGACAAATATCTGCAGCTAAAATAACTGCAAATCTTTCAGCTGGGTGGTAATTCAAACCTCATCTTTGACAGAGTGTGTGTGCAGATGTTTGTGCCTGCATTTTTTTTTTTTTTTTTTTTTTTTGAGCTGAGATGGCTTATGAAATATCAAAGTGTGTTATTTGCCTCCATGCAACTCCACAACATCAAAGACTCTCCCCCTCTCCCACAAGAACCCAAGAATCCTCAACTTTTTTTACCCGTGCAGCTCTCGTCTGTCTTCCATCTCAGCATTGCTCAAAAGGCAAAAGCCTCTAATGATACAAGATACTAGATGGAGAGACCGGTGCCAACAAAATGGGGAGAAAAAAAAAAACATTTTGGGCGATGATTGACATCTCCGCATCTTTTTATTATTCTTGTGATGTTCGTCCAGACTCACTGATGCCAGAAACTGTGGCCTCACACTTTGGCTGATGCAGCAATCTGGTGATATGCGTCTCTCTCTGCCTGCCAACCACCTGGCTGGAAGAAGCATAATCAACCTCTCAGTCAATCACTCCTCGCGCAGCCAATGGTGTAGGATGAGTGTCAGAGGAAGTGAGGCAGACATGCGCTGGCTGTATGTCCAACTTTGACACTTCACACCTTGCTCTCTAGCATCCTGATGAGTCCTCTGTGTTGGCGCGGCCTCGGGATTCCAGCTACACACTACTGTGCATTATGTAGGAGAAACGAATGTGCAGCATGTGGGAGGAATATGGCTGCTGGGTCTCAGGCATTATGCAGGTTAAGGTTTTAAGTATATATGTAAGCAGAAACAGCACATGGTTGCCTAAAATGTATGTAAGTGAAATAGTTAAAACAACAAGGTGGGACATTACACTTAAAGCCATCTTACGGTTAAAGCTGTGAGTCGGTGCTATGCTTGGTGGGGCGATGATTGAGATATCCAGTATGATTATTTTATTGCATAAACAATAGATTTAGTGAAAACGACTGCTGAAAGGTACCTTGAGGACTGTTCACGGAACTGGCTTCTGGTCTACAAACAACAGCGCAGGCTCTTTGGGTGTCAAATTTGTTTTCAAGGCACCAGTCACTACTCGGGGGTTATGTAATTCAACCATGCTTGTCCCACATGACATGTCATGTATATTGCATCGGCTAAAAAGCAGCTCTCTCTCTCTCTCTGCCTGCACTCAAGGCTTGCTAGATTTTTCATCTCCAATTAAAAGGAAACTAAAGTACTGCATCACTGGACTCAAGAGAAGAGAAATAATTGACATGCTCGCTCCTGAAACAAGTGAATAATTGAATTTGTTTTTCATTCGGTGGAATTCATTTAGTTATGTGTAGGCCGTCGCTTGGCGTGATGCTGAAACTCTCTGTAGCTGATGAATGAATAGGGATGAGTTGGAAATCTTAAGGAAAAAAAAATGGTAAATGACAGTGGTCTGAATAATTTTCTCCAACTCTGAGTGACTAACGAGGTGAAAATAAAATGAATGAAATAAATCAGGCGATCCCAAAGTAAGTTTTTTTTTTTTTTTTAAGATAGGTGACATTTTGCCCCAGTTTCATTTCTTCAGCGCAAGGTGTTGGTTGCTATTTTAAGGCATTTAAGTGGAAAGGCCGGCTCATACCCTCTAAGGTAGCTAGAAATAGCAGCTGGACAGTGATCAACTGAACCAGAACTGCTGAGGAGGAGAAAAATCAAACGCAGTGAGTTTTTGAGGATGACTAAAATGGCTTTCTGATCAACTCTTGGATTTCAATGAATGTGTTTGGATTGTGCTGTCCTCGGTAGATGTACTGTATATAACTTGACAGCCAGGTAAGACTCTTAAGACGTTAACTCCCTGTCCACAGGTTTATTGATATTAGCAGAAAGGTGAAACTTAAACATACAAAAGCATAATTAATTCCATTTAGTGTTAACATGTACAAACATACACTTCAAATGTATGAATTTCCCACGTAAACATTTCTTTTTAAACATCATGTTTACTACTATGAATTCTAATTGTTTATTCCATTTTTAACCACAACTAAACACGTAACCTTTCCTCGCAAATGAATTGTTTGCTGCTGTGCATGCACAATCACTCTCGCTCTTTCAGAAATTAATTGAGCGTTTTAACAAACTTCACCAAATTCAACACAGTCTCAAAAATAAAACTTATTGTGGTGCATAACATAAATCAGTACTTACCCACGATGCTGCTAAAGGTTTAGGATGTATGTGGATGTAGTCGAATTAGCTCAACTTAGCTCAAACACAGCTCTCCATGACATGTGCTAACTGTCAATCATTGCTAAGGACGGCCTCTTATCAGAAACAACTTCCTGACACTCTTAAAGGGACCTCAGCCACACCTGAAGACACACAATACAATAATAATAGAAACAGTACCACAACAATAACAATAACAGAATATAGATCATAAGGAGTTTACTATCCTACCATCGATATAACTGTAATAGTAGAATAATCCAGAATAATCTTGCTTCCAATGCAAATAATTTTTTTGTTTTGTTTTTAAAGCCAACATAGTTGCTAATAACTGTACTGAATCATGTCAAGTGCTAAAAGGTAGTATAATAGAAGTACAAGAGGAGAAGGGTTGCAATAATGAGTGAAACATCTGTTATAAAGAAATATCTGTTTGCTAAAGTAATTCTCCATAAACTGGTGATCGTACCAGACAAAGTAAGGCCGTAGCCCGAAACCTCCTGAGTGTGTTGAAGCAATAGTGTGTTTTAGTGCTTCCAAATAATTCATTTGTGAGAGAATGAGTGTGCCATTTCTTCTCTCACAAGTGACATAGTCTCCCTTTCAATTTCTAATTTTAGGGAAAATCTTGAATGAAACTGGGTGATTGACGTCATCTCGAGATATTGAGATATCTTTTGTGCTTGTTCTAAGAAAAGCTGAGAAATATTAAATTACTTAAAAGGCCCCCTTTTGCTGGTAAAAGAACTTCAGAATGGTCTCTGATCTATAAATACCAACACATCTGTCTTAAGGGGTATTCATCTCAGCTGCTACCACCTTTTTTTCTTTTCCGCTGTTTTCTATCAGGCTTTCAAATGTCCCAGACTCCTTTGAGTTTTCTGTCTGTGGTGGGACAGTTAAACAGCTATAAGACAATACAAATATCACAATATCATTAGCATTTGTACATTTAATGTAATACAATTCAACAGCTTTGCAACATATACTAACATCTGTGATGTATGTATATCTATGTGCAGTGTGTTACATATTTTAATATAAAACATTGTCACATAGCATCATCCGTTTGTGACTTTATGATATGATTTTAAGGTTCACAGGGGTCATAGAACTGGATGATACAGGTCTTTGTGGCGTTGTGGCCACCCTCAGCATCTCGCCTTCTTCCCAGCAGTCAATGCACCAATCCATCCAAACAGCAAGCAGTGAAAAAGTGAAAGCTAATCACTAAGATCCTGCTCATTGTCTCTTTCAGGAACGAAGGGTCTCAAAATGGAGACTTAGCAACAGCACTAAGGATTGAATTTGGCCACAGGAGACACCAAGATTGGATTGATCAATAAGATTAGATTGCCTCTCTACAACGTATCAAGCACATTAATGTGGCAAAAGCAAAACATGTAAACTAATTCAGCACATTAGATGCATTATGTTCAGGAGTCAAGAGGGGTAATGTCACGGTTTGTGAGTTAAAGCCAGACAAAAGTTACTGAATTCTCCACTGAGGTCTCGCTAATGATGTTCTCTTGGATCTGATACAATTGGCAAATGATTATTGATTTCAGCACTAGAGGAGGCTGGCTCCTTTACAGAATGATCTTGAGCCGGGTTGCAGTCTGCGAGTTCTCTAATTATATTCATACGTGCATATTAATTCAACAACCTCACAATTTTTTCCTTAGACCACGAGACAAAATGCTCATTTCTGATAATGTCCACAACTCAGGGGCTCCCCGCTGCATGCGAGGAGGAGCATGTTGCAGCCCCATCACACCACAGGCAATTTTTAAAATTTCATCACTTTTCAGACTGCACAAGAGGTGAGAAGTGAGAGGGTGAAAATGTAATTCCCCAAACTGATGACTGTTATACAAAATTACAAGAATAGAAAGACAAAGAGGCAGCATTAACTCTTAATATGCCCAGCCTTGGGCCAAACTAATAAAACCACAATTGAATCAGCTCTAAATAAATGATGGCGCTGTAGTTTAATAACATATCATCTCCCTCACTGGCAGCATTGGATTTGTCGGTGCTATATATCTTAATAATCCCACAAGTTCAAAAGGAAGGGCATTTCTCAGGGACAAATTCATGTTGAGTGTTACGTTATTTCCCTAACTCATTACTGTTGTGTCCACTAGGATTTTCAGGCAAACGCTGGGCTCCACCAAGTGGAGGAAATGAGAAATGTACTACGGGCACAAAGACTAGAAATTTAAAACAAATCATTGACATGTCAACAAAATGTTTCTTTAATGACATTTTATTTTGTTGCTGTCGTTTGTCTGCATTGCTTAATCAACGCCAACACACACTGATACCCCCCCCCCCCCCCAGCTCCCCACCACCGCAAAAAAGATGAGCACAGCACATGTCAAAAATTACGTTGTATCACAGAATATAAATGGAAAAATAAAAACATTTAATCATTTTCATGCATTTGTGAAAAATAAATTGTTCCTCACAGCATTTTATTATATATGTACATTTCATCAACACTGCAAAGTTTCATGTTGATGTGACATACATATGTCAGTTTGTTTACTGCATGTGTTGGATGTAATAGCACAGTATAAACACACTGTATCCACCAGGCACTAAAGACAATCGTTTATTTTATTCTGCACCGTTTGCCAGAAAGCTATGTGAAGTCATTTGTTGTCCGGCTGCTCGAGTTACTCCTCCTTCACTGTGACACTGACATTCAGTAAAAGTATCATTCTGATTCATGTAATGACAACGGTCATCATTACATGTGTATTTGGTGGGAGTCCTGTTACAAAATGAGTTAATGATGCCTTCCAGTGCAATCTTTCACAGTGAAATCTGTCTTGTCAAGATATCAATATTGTAGGTTTTTTTAGACAGGTGTGATCATACAAGAAATGAATTTAAAACAGTATCAAATTGCACATTGTTTCTTTTTTGTATCTTCAGACAGAGCAGAAGACAGTGTGGTCATGATGAATGGTCCCTGCCTGTCAAAATGTAAATATTTAAAACCAGACAACAAGCCTGTCATTATTTCTTGTATAAAACACTTCCATCTTTGCACCGGTGTCACTTTAAGTTCTCAGCACTCACAGAAGATCTGGGAAAGTTTCTAACATGGTTACTATAAATCTCAGATGACAAATGGACATTATACCACAACTTGTAAACTGCACCAATGTTTTGTTGCCAAAGCTGTATAAAAACTCTCCTGTCAAAAGTCGCTAAACGTTGGAAAATGGTGAGGAAAAACGAGACAAATGAATACAATACAGAAAACATTCATTTGCAAGTGAGTCGATTTACTTTGAGAGGGTGAATGAGCAATACTTATCATTCATACAAAATGTATATTACTTTGAAGAAATGTGCAAACAAAGCTTTAATAAAGGATGCCTTAACATGCTCTCTGATGCTGGCATTTGGAAAAATATACAGTTAGAAATATATACACATCCAAGAGTAGCACGTCTACATACTCAGTGTGGCATTAGCAAGAATCTGCTTGCATAGTTAGGTGCATGCATAAGCAATTTTTTTTCATGCAACAACTGTCATATACTTCATGAGTGGTGATATCTTTTCTCAGTCTGTGTCAGTGCGTTCAGTGTTGATCTACTCAATGCGAGCTGGGGATGTGCGCAAGCTGTGATGTCACACGTGAAGACAGGCGATGGGCTGACTCAAACATACCATAATGCTCTATGTACATGTATGGCATTTCAACGAAGGCATCCCAGCTGTCTTTGAATGTGTCGCCTGTGTGCGTAGTGGTTGTTTTTTTTATTATTATTTTATTTTTACATTAACCCTGTGTTCATCTGAGAGGAATGTTTGGAGATGTCTGGCAGTCTGAAGAGGCTGATCCCCACATGGGGGACACCGCACTTAAGTGTTGGCATCGGGAGCTGGAGGGCAGAGGTGGTGACGGGTTGGGGGCGAGGGGGGTTGTCTGAGGGGTAACAGGTTATTACAGGTAAATAAACACAAACATATAAGAACCATTACAAACCAAGGTCTCCAGACAATTAACACCAACAACACATGCTTCATTCCTGCGCTTCTCCCCGGCCTCTCGATGACGGTCTTGATTTTGGCTGCACAAAAATACTTCTTAAAGGCTGTTGCACAATTACTACATCAAGGAGCATATGTAAACAGCAGTTCAGGTTAAATAGGCTTAATTGTGTCTTACTTGAAATGACATTTTCAGTGCTTAATAAATATTAAAATTGAATTATAAATTTACCAACACCTGCAGTTATACAATTTAGATTAAATACTTCACTTTGATTATCTGAGGCACTGATGTTTGTTGTTGACATATGGCTCTCAATATTGAAGGAGAGCTGTACATAAAGATTTTTGGAAATAATTCAGTGTTCTACTGCATCAGCATGTTTAAAAATTGCCAGTAAACTTCCTTTGCTGACTGAGTAGTCCGTTTTTGTTGTATCTCAAAAGTTTCCTTCCCCCCCGTTCAGCTTTCCATCTTGTGCAAAGTCACTTTTATTTTCACCTCCGACGGAGGCAAATCTCTCTCAACTATGCTACAGACATAACAAGGCAATAATTTCAATACATGTGCAGTCCATGCTTATTTACAATACAGTATGATATTCCTCAAAATTAATGCAATCCATACAAAGTGCTTTGTTAAAATCCATTCCTAAATAACTATTTAACAATGTGGACAGTGAGGTGTCCAGTATGGCAGCTGGTATTCGGTAACCACCGAAAAAGCTACAGGTGCTTTAAAGATGTTTTCCAGACACTCAGTCGAGTTTGATGGTTAAAAACACCTCGGAGCTGCACTAGAGAGATTGTTATCAGGCCTTTAAAGTAATGTCACTTGGATTTCTGGCTAGTTTGTGTAGAGTTGATAGGGATCTTCCTGGACTGCATTGTTTTTTTAACCGCCTCTTTCTTTGAAGGGTCTTTCGCATTGGCAGAGGACTGGGTGGTGGTTTCTGCCCCAGAGAGCTTGGACTTTGTGGAGGGCAGCAGCGAATGTTTCGCTGTAGCGGACGCCTTGGAGGACTCCTTGTCTTTGGCCGTGGTCACATTAGTCTGAGCCTCCGAGGCCACATTCTGGGCTTTCTTGCCCGCCCCTGTTTCTCTAGCTGCATCCCCACCGCCCTCCTCTGGACTAACTTTAGCCTCCCCTGCCCCTGCTTTTCCCCCATCAGCTGACTTGCGGGTCTCTTTGGGCCTCAGAGCAGTTTTGAAGAAGGACAAACCCTTCTCCTCTGTCTTACTGTTCCTTCGAGGTCCCCTTGACGGTGGGGCTGCGCTTGCAGATGAAACGCCCACACTTGAAGATCGGAGGCTGGTCATGGAGGAGCTACTGCTTGAGCTTCGGCCCGCTGCCCTGTTCTCCACGGCACGGCCCGGCCTGCCCTCTGCTTTACTAGCAGCACTCGACCTGGAGGGAGGACCTGCGAGGTTAACTTTCCTCTCTGGGGCCGCATTTGCCCGGGAGGATTCACGGCTAGTGCTCCTGTCTGCTGCTCTAGTCCTTCCTGAGGCTGAGCTTTTCTCGCCTCCCCCTCTGGGCGACGTCCTCCTCTGAGGGTGTGAGCTTTGTGATCCTGGAGAGCCGCTCTTCCTCTGCTGGGCAGACTCAGCGCGTAATGCCTCAGGGGTTTGGGATGACCCTTTCTTGGAGGGGGTTGCCGTTCTCGAGGAACCGGCTTTCCCAGCTTTGGGTGGTGCATCGCTTCTGTCCTTGGGGCTTGCTGCTGATGCTGCACTTTTGGTCTGTGTCCGGGACGGTAACTTGTCAATGGCTGGGGACGCAGGAGACAGAGAGCTGGATGACGTTGAGGAGGTGGCAGGGCGCTTCTTGGGACTCCTTTCACTCTCTAACCCGGTCTTTGCTGAGGTCCTTTTAACACCAGCGCTATCTGTAGACCCGTTTCTTTGTTTTGGCTCTTTTGCAGCTGCCCCGTGTCGAGGACTGATCTGCTCAGCGGCAGCGACCACATTGTTGTTATCCCCGACCTGAATGGTGTTCCTCTGCTCTGCCTGGGCCACAGCCTTGGAGTGAACCTGCTCTATTAGCCTCTTACTGCTTGGATTACTATCCAAAGCTGCAAGGGTCGACTTGCCCGCTGACAATTTCTCTGACTTGGGCGACCCAGGGAAACAGGAGGTCGACAGCTTGTTATCAACCACCTCTCCTATCCTCTCCAGCGTCGGGGAGGAGGAGTGGGATTCCAGGGAGAAGCGTGAGGGAGAGTTGGAACGGAGCTGGAGCTTGGCGGAGTGAGGCCAGGACGGTTTAGCGCCGTTTTCACTGAGCACCAGTGGGCTGGCAATGGAAGATCTCGAGGAGAACGTCTGTCTTTGCATGCCTCTTACTGCTGGCCGACTCGACAAGCCTGCATTATAAAATGATAAAAATCAGTACACTAATAATTTCACTTTTTCACCTCTGCAGCACTGAAAAAAAGTCAGTGTGCATTTGGATGAGTCTCTCACCATCATCCTCGCTCCGTTCACCAGCGAACTCAGCCGACTCAGAGAGGGAGGCAAGTGAGGTGCGTCTGGAAGAACCAGATGAGGCTTGGCTTGGTGGTCGACTACCCATCAGCCTACTAATCCAGTGCTCACACAAGGAGGAACTGGTGGATCCTACAAAGACAGTGGTTGAATGTCTCTAATCTATTCTACACATGACATTTGAGATTGTACAAGCTAATATCAACAAGAAAATTACCTCCCACAGAACTGTTGGCAGACCAAGATGGAATTGTGGCCCGTCTCTGATAAAACAAGATGTAACCAGTCTGCTTGCAGACCTCATCTTCAGATATCGGATGAACATCGCTATCATCAAAGCAATACCACTGTCCATCAATGGAGTTCTTACAGTGAGCTAAAAGACACAACACAGTAAATATTACAAACACACTGGAGAGCTTTTATAGAAAAAAAATCATCTAATGCAACAACCATAAGATGCTTATCGGTTGCTCGTTGTTGATGCCGCTCCGTTACCTGTATAATGTCCTCCCTGCATGGTGCCATGATGGTTACACACCGCATACAGGTCATAAAGGTAATCCTCTGGATCCCGGCCCATCCCATAAGGCCGTCTCCATGGTGACCAGTGAGATGGGAGGCTCCAGCTGCTCTGGCTCCTCTTCACCATGTGCGGCGCCATGTCCATGCCCGTGAGGGGGAACTTCACCATGTTCTGCATCTTCATTCGTCGATCCCCATCCTGAGGTTGCAACACATTTCATTTCATTTGGAAGCAAGTTCTTCTATGAGCTCTTCGCAGTAACATGAAAATGCATAATCTCTCACTCTCACTCACTTTTGATATATTATTTTGGCAGCTTCATTTACATGACATTAGTACCTGTCTGAAGCGTTTCAGGTGAAGTATGAGGATGTCTGGCAGGGTCCACAGGCTGAGCTTGATGCTGCCCTGCTGAAGTTGCTTACAGTGAGGACATCGCCATGCATCATCAGGAGCGAGCTTAAATTAAAGTGAGAAAAAGAATCAATTATTAAAGAGTAAATAAACCCTAGCTTATATTTGTTACTGTACTGCCATCTAGTGTATAGTATTTTATTTCTCTGCCTGTACCAGACTGACATCTTGGCATCACCTCTGAGTTCAAATGGATAGAAATATAATCCAAAAACACACAGTTTATCATTATTCACCTGAATCAGCATTTTATAAAGTCTGTATCAGGGAAAGACAGGCTGAAACTATCATTGAATACCAGTATGCAGCAAAGGATAAAACACGTCTTTAATCCAAATGTCTATTCGGTATCAGTAATATTCTCGCCACCACTGTAGCTTATATGATACCAAGTCTCAGCCTACCTGTTCCTCTTTGGTGTAGAGTTGAAAGCACTGAGCGAGTGAGCAGGTCTGAGGCTGCAGGTGCTGCTCCTTTACCTGACGCACGCTTTCGGCATCTGGGATGTATTCATCCTCAGTCCTTTTGAACAGACTGGGGAAACAGCATGGCACAAATCACACAGGGATCACACAGAACTTCAAAAAGACATTTAGTATGTGTATTTGTAATACAACACACAGCTCTGAACCATCTCAAGCTTACTAAAGTGTGTGAGTGATATTTAAGTCCACACTAGATCTCACTTACTAGTCTTTCGTCTCCTTATCCCATTCGACAACAATTTTGACATGAGGGGGCCCCCCAGGACCGCAAGATTTGAATGCCCTGTTGAAAATGTGATAATGACATTTTAGATAAAGTATTTTAGATTTCTGATACTACTATGCAGAATTATAAGAATACAGAATGATTTGAGGCAAAACAAGAGTAAGTATTTATGTATGAAAAAAAAACACACACACACTAACAAATTTAAATTTTAAGTTCTTGTTAACCAAATAAGCACTTTATTTAACCAAACTTGAATATAAGAATATAAATGAAGATGAAGCTTTAGTTCCTGTTAATTTCTTATGTCATGCTGTTGCATGTCATTTTTCTCTCATTCCCCTCATTTTTTAAACTCCATGCAACAACCACCCTCTTAGAAGAAAATCTATAAAGCCAGACAAGCTATTATACATCTCAGGAGATATTTTAACATCAATACCGCTGAAGAGTCGGCCTACATACTGTAGCTCTTCAATCAACTTCAACTGGATTGAGTGCACTGCAGGGTTTACGTAACGACTACTCAAGTACGGAAACACTCCCCCCTGGTGTTGAGAAGGGACATTACCTCTCCACAGAGGGATGGCAGAGCGGCTGCTCCTCCTGAGGCAAGAGATATGTGATCCCAACCACTCCTACCACACGCAAAGTGAAGGGCCCTACCTACAGATCACCCGGGATGAGACGTTAAAACACATCAACATGATAAAAACGTTATCACAATTAAAAAGGTCTGCGTGGATGTAAAGAGCGTCTAACCTGCACAAAGACTCCGGGACGCAAAAGATGCCTCATCTTCTCCAGGATCTCTTTCTGAAGCACATCCCATGTCACTGTGCGCTCCAAATACAGAATAAATGGATTGCCAAACCTGCAGGAATTACCAAAAAGAGTTTGACCGGCATCGGCTTTAAAGAATTCTTTGGGACAATGATTAAAACCTTCGTAGGTGTTGTTCAGCACCTGCGTCCCTGCTGTCCAGCGCAGGCCCTGTTACACACCAACAAGACAATCTTCTCAGCCTGCCCACTGTTCTTATTGGGGCTCTGAGGTGGGGTTGTTGTAGGCTCTTGTATTTGCGTGGATATCCTGTTATTATCTGTGCCATACTTCAGGTTGTTCTGGTTGAGATTTGCATGTGGGCTCCCTGAAATAAATGTACAAAATGAAAAATGACTAATGTGAAATTTGAAAAAAAAAAGAGAGAGAGAGAGAATGATGCACTTGTAAACTCCTGCAAAAATCAATCCGACATAGTGGTCGTGTGTGTGTGTGTGTGTGTGACATTTTCCCTCTCTAATATTTGACCATATCTAATCTAATCTTGCTTCCTACTGCAGTAATAAGACAAAGAGCTAAACTAATTTCTGGAGGATAGACAGGAAGTCATACCGCCTCGCTTGGAGCGGATCTGCTCCGGTCTGAATAGCTCAGGTGTCTCGAAGGCAAAGATGGAGTCGCTCTCCTGAATGATCTCAAGGTCTTCGTCGTCGTCACAGAAGGAGCGATGAAAGCCGTCGTAGTACATTTCGGTGAGGACGATCTGAGCGGGGACGGGGGGGAAAGGCAAAAAAGCAGGGTGTGGTTTGCATTTGGATGAATTCATTTGAAGGAAGTGGTTGACACATAAAATCCTCCAGGCAGAAAAGGAAATGCTTCCAAATGTTCAACATGTGTTTCATATGCCTAAATAAACTTGATACATATGGACATCTATCAAGCACTAATGATTAAAAGCTAATGAGATAATCCTCATCTTCCACTATGAGGAATATAAAATACAATACATCCAGTTCCACAGGGCAGCACACACTATCTTTAATCCTCTTAATTTGTATACAATAATGGCCTTAAAAAGCGAAGTTTCTAATAAAGCAGCACCTGTTGGGCAGGAATTTTGGTTTCTTGGGCCACAGCTTGTCTCAGCCTGGACACGGTGCCAGACAGAGGCACGGCCACCCCTACTCGCATACAGTGGGAGCACTTTCCTTGGTACACCACTGTCACATACAAGGGCCTGCAACACAAAAAAAGACTGAAATTAATTGGCTGTTTCATAACCACGGCTAGGCTGATGTTTCCAAGACAGACGGCATCTTCTAATTTTAGCTGTCTCCTGTCAGATCTTTCACGGTGTTTGTCTGGGCCGAGTTTGACACTCTGTTTAATGCCGGGTTCAGACTGGATCTTGTCCCTGTGCATTTTTTGGATAGTGATTTTCTTTTTATACAGATATTGTCTTACTCATAAACTAGACGCAGGGTCACCTTACCGTGTGTGAGGTACCGGGATTGGCAGTGAGATGCAGAGGAAAGGATCAAAGGTGTTGCTCTGTTTCTGGCAGTGAGGGCAAGTCAGGGAGGACCTGCACGGAGACATGAGGATATAGAATAATAAGATGCAGCTGGATTACCGATGGCGTGTGATTTTAAAGGCATAATTCGGCATTAATGTGTTTATTCACTTTCTTGCTGAAAGTTAGGTGAGACGGTTGATGCACATGTCTGGACGCTATGTGAAGAAGGTTTAATTAAGAGGAAACAGTTATTCTAGCTCTGCCCAAAGGTAACTTAATCCACTAATTTACATGTGTCATTTGTTTAATCACCGAACTATTTCCCGCCTGGCACCTGTCTTTATGCTGAGCTAAGCTAACTGGCTGCTGGCTTGTAGCTTCATACTGATCATACCAGCGTGGCAGGGTTATCAAGCGAGTTCTGGTTTTCAGACAGTTGATGACTTTGCATGTAAAAAAAAAAAAAAACTCCCAGCGATTGAAAGTATCACCTGTATTGTGCCTGAAACAGCTCCTGTACAAAAGAGCCAGGTGCTGGTAGTGGAGATCCTTCGGGGGCATTTTCATCTTCTACTGGAGGCTGGAAACACAAAACATGTACTGAGCCATTATTTGGCAAACAATATGTAGCCTGTTAAATAACAGCAGCAGTCACCTGTAGCACAGTTTTATAGCATCGCAACATTCAGTTTATCATAATATTGATCGGCTTGGCCGGCATAACAGGGACACAACATGAAAATATTGTTCAGATGTTCATTTCACACCGATCGATAGCTGAGCAAGGCACACTATATTCTGCAATTGTAACATCCAATTGTGATTTTAGTTGCTGGTTACCTTCCTGGGGGGTCTGATCTCAGGACATGCGATATGGTTGAGGTCTTCGTGAACTCTATCCAGCAACCAGAGGAGGAATTCCTGGGCGTCATGCTGGGAATTACCCTTGAACTGAAGGGCGCTCTTTGACACCACATTCTGCAGCAGGACAAAAAAAAAAAAAGACAGTTAAAGCGGGCTGCTCCTTTAAAATAAATCATATGCTGCAACGCAACATGTAAGATGTAATGTGACATCATCGCCCCGTCATAAAATATTCAGCGCGCTTGACCAGGGTTATGATCAGCACGATCCTAAAGGTCAGCAGAGGAGCGTGCGACGGTGGGGGGAGACAGGGCGTGGGGAAGCTTTTTAAAAGCAGGGCACAGGCTGAAAATCGACAGCTTAACCTCAGCAACAATTAACCACTGGAGATGACAACAGGGTGCACTCTACAGAGCCGCCCAGGCTGGCTGCTATAAAAGTCACCTCCGCTGGCTATCAAATGTCACGCAAGGTCAAAGATATGAGAGGGCCGCGCACACCCGGCCTGTCCCGCGGGATGTTCTCCCTCATTTTGAAGGCATCAACAAGGCAGCGTCAGCATTTTGTAGCAAATGTGGCACAAACAAAGAGCTAGCTTTCCCTCTGTGGCTCGGCCTAAACAGGTTATCTTTAAGTAAACGTCTGCTGATTAAAGAAGATGTCGAGCTGGCCTAAGGAGACTGGTCTTATTATGAGATTATGTTTCATTTTAACATGAAAACAATTTAGAGATTTTTATCTCTAACGAGGATTTAATGATGCCCTGTTTTATATCTGTGGCTCTTTTAGACAGAACACCTTGACAGGAAGTGTGTGAGATAGTATGAATTATCATGCTCCTATCCTCAGTGGTAAGTAATCCAATGGAGCACAAGTATAACAGAAAGAAACTTTTCACATTATATATACTATTGTGGCAAAACAAGTTCAATAAATTTTTGATTTTGCAGGATTTTGTCTCTTTGGTTTGTCACGCTGTCATACTAGTAATAACCCGATGAATAAGAAGACACTTCTCGTGTTCTAAGTTAATAAGGCACCGTGTTTTTACAGTTTTATTATCTCCTGGGCACTGCTTGCCAGGCGACTGACAATGAGTAGATCCAAATATATTTACACTGACAACGTGGGTAATTTAGTTCAGGCAGTTTGTGGAAGCAGGTCTCCAAGTAATTACTTTCTCCCTTTAGGATGTCAGGTATCTGTGAAAATTTCAATGTTTTATGGTTAATGGTCTTTGGAAATAAAAAGAAAAAAATTACACATACAGTGATTCTCAAAGTAAGGTCCGGAGACCATCAGGAGCCAATGACACATTGCCATGGGTCCATGAAGTGTTTTCATATACATTTACTGATATTATCATGTTTTAAAATATAAAGAATAATTCTAAACCCTGAAATTTAACATAGTTCACGCATTATGTTCCATCTGATGAATCTACAACTCATATCTAACAACGTTCACTCCTGTCACTAAAGCACACGTCAACTGATTTATGTCTGTTATTTTTCTAATACATTTCTCCCTTGTTGCTTAACTTAACAAAACTATGTAAAATTATTCAAACGGACATGCAGTAGGGGGTCCCAGTATATTCTCTGTAAGGGGTCTTTGGCTGAAAATAAATGAATAACCTCTGGGCTAAATGATGTGCATAGTGGTACATAAATTTTCAGATGTAGCAAGAGGTTAAAATGCCATTTATTTACATAAAGTTTATTCTAGAAAAAGATAACACACAGATCATTTTAACCCATTCTACCATTATTTCTGTTGAATTAATTATGAAAACCTGCACAATACCTACATAATCTGTTAGGGAAAAGTCGAATAATCTTATCCGCCATTTCATTTACCTTGTGTTGTTCACAGACTACCACCATTTGTTGGATTTCCTCCGCCATCAGTCACATTGTCAAATTAAATATCACTTTTCACAACTGGGGAGTGTCTCTTGGGAGTTTGCATGAACTGAGTTCTGAGGCTGTTTGGATGGGGGACAAAAACATAATCCTCAAAACAATTGCTTCTGAGAGAAAATGGACACTGTGATAATTCCCCCGCGTTACCATTACGGATGTCTTCCTAATGATCTTTAAGTGCTCTCAGTTTGGGCTTGGATTGTGGTTTGAGGGAAAGGGCACGAAAGCGTCACATGCGCATGCCGAGCTGTAATGTACACTAACCACAGAAACGGCATGTTAAAGTTCAATTAGCCGAACTCAGACTTGGGGCAAAAACAAAATCCCATTTTTGCCAACCGTTTAAAGAGACTATATGAATATGGAAGTGCTTTATATCCACCCAAGTATTTATTTTCTTTAGATGTTAGAGGAGAAATTCAGTAACATTTCTGCTTTTCCAAACATAAGGAATATAAGCAATAGTTTGCTATGACACTGGACAAAATACTTCGCATTAATATTAAAATCTAAAAAAAACATTAGCTTTTGTGTATACTGATGAGATTCCTAGTTTATCACAAAGTAGATACTGAATTTGACAAGTATTCTTTATTATGGTCTGAGTTTGCACTTTGTTTCCCTGCAGAGTTAAACATGTTCAAGGCCTCTCACTCTGAAGAGAATAATCTATATGCAATCAGACAGTTCGTACTCTGGCTGGCAACCAAGGTAGAAAAAAAAACTGGACAGAAATAGTAACACTGTCAAGAATACACAATACTGTTGTCCGGCCCTGTTCAATTTAGATCCTTTCTATTATGTATTTTGAGCTCTTCAAAGAAGAAAATGGGTTATCAGTCAGAAAGAAAGGCACAGACTACAAAGCATCCAAGTTGCAGAAGAACAAACCTTTGTGATTGTGACAGGCAAAGTTTTCAGTGCTGGGATGCGGGTTTATGAGGTGAAATGATGAAAAAAAAAAGAAAAGCAGACGAGATTTGAACAAAAGCCAATAAGTGTCGGGACAGACAATAAAGTGGCCCAAAAAAATAGATGAGTTTCATTACAGCTCAGATCTAGGACTCGGCTGACCACCCAAAACTGCCCCATAAAGAAAGGAGTTCGTCTGTTTCATTAGAATTTATTGTCCAGTAAAAAGGTAATTGTAAGTGCAAATGTCACATAAACTGGAATCAAAACTGAGAGCTGTGTTTACTCTGCTATGGAAACTGATGCTTGACCAAAGACAGAAACTACCTTATTTTTATAAATATATATAAAAACAGACAAAAAGCTAATTCAATAAAACTGTGATACTGTTCCAGAAGCGTGTTTACAGTCACTCACTGAATCCAAATTATTCTGACATATGAAGGAACTTCATGAAATTGTGAGACCGACTCAAACTCATATTTTTAGCCTGACCGGTGGGACCAAAGCACGGAAAAAGCAGGATTGTGTAACACAGTTCAGTGGGCCCGCTGCTACTGGCCCCACACTGTGTCGTGTGTTAGTGCACAAAAGGCACCAACTGGGACTGAAGAGCTGCTTGTAATCCAACAAGTCCACTTTCAACTCAGCTCACTTTAATGTCCTTGTAAGAATCAGACTTGAGACGGACCAAATAAAAAATGATAATAATAAAATGGGGGTCATGATATAGGAAACACTTTAAAAAGCTTCTAAGGTGGGTTCTTGCAGTTTGTTACAAGTTTCTGTGTGGGTATCAAAACAGATTAGGAGGTGGAAACTTTACTCCAGTCAGATAATGGATGTAATTTGGGTCAAACAGCCCCTCCCTCCTCTTCCCTACATGCACATTAACTGTCTTCTGCAGCTTGTTTTGTTAATGACACTTCTGACCCGAGTGCATGACACAAAACAGCTGGTGCCCCCCACCTGCCTGACGCACAGCTTACCTTGAAGTCTCTGCTGTGCTGGGGCGTGTACTCGAAGGTCCACAGAGCCCGGACCAGACCGGACAGCTGCTCGGTCACCTCCCCCGGGTCCTGCTGCTGCTGCTGCTGCTGCTGGCCCCCCTTCTTCTGCAGCAGCACCCCGTTGGACTTGGCCTTGTCGGTGCTCTCCTCCCCTCTGAACTGCTCCAGCGCCAGGTACTCTGCGAACAGCTCGGTGTTGCTCAGGCACTGCAGGATGGCGTTCATGAAGCAGGTGTTGCCGTGGTTCTTGAGCCCGGCGACCCCCGGCACCTTGTCCCCGAACGGGAAGCCCCCGCAGTCGCTGTCGTCGGACGGGAGCGACCCCCCGACGGTGGCCGGCAGCAGAGCCGCGTCGTCCTTCTCGTCCTCGGCGGCCTGCTCGTCGGTGCCGAAATGAGACAGCGTGGACAGAGTCCGCAGAACTCTGCTCATGAAGCTGCCCACCGAGCGCACCGAGCTCCTCCGGAACAGCTTCTTGCTGAAGGATTTCTTCTCCTTGTTGCTGACAACTTTCGACATGGTGACTTCCCAAACGATTTTCACGCCTCAGATGCCAAAAAGGTGTCCTCTCTCTCCTCTCTTCCTCTTCTCTCTCCTCTCTCAGAGCATCCCCCGCTCCCTGCGCGGGGACGGCTCCGGCACTTGGTGTAGTTTTACGCGAGGCCTGAGCATATTTCAGGGAAACACAAAGGCCCGGCGCCTCCCGGGGATCATCATCATCATCATCATCATCATCATGGTATCGCTGGCGGACGGAGGGGGAAGCATCAGATCGGCCCGCTGGCAGACGCTGCGTCGGGTTGCGTAAACAGCCTCCGCGGAGAGCCGCCGTCGGGGCGCTTTACGTGAACGCTCGGGCTCGTCCCGCGCCGGCCAGCAGCCACCATCATCATCATCATCCCCACCATCACCATCATCATCTCTAACGGTGTGTCCGCTCGCACATCATCACACCGGTGTCATCCCGCGGACGAGAATAAAAAAGAAATAAAAATAGAAACCGACCGAGGCGATGAGTTCAGCGCGTCAGCTCCAGCAGATCAGGCGGAGCGGGGGTCCCTCATCATTTATTCAAAGGAGCCCGCAGCTCCACCCTGTTTTAAAGAAGCTCATTCGTTCGCATCCGCGCCGGGAAGCGACGGGCCCGCCCGGTGTCTTCCCTTAAATCACCTCCTCCGCGGGGGCTCCTCGGCAGCGGTGCACCGGCGGAGCGCAGCGCCGCAGCCCGCCGCTCCCTCTGCGGCCGCGGAGCGCCTCTTCGAGCGGCGCCAGATGTGAGCAGCGCGCGGCTCGGTGTCCCCATCCGAAAGTTTTTTTTTATTTTTTATTTTTTTATTTTTTTTTACTGTGTGTGTTTGTGTATGTTCCCCCCCACCTTACCTCTTTCTTCCACTCCCTCCCTCCCTCCTTCTCTCTCTCTCTCTCTCCTCCTCCTCCTCCCCTCCCTCCCTCTGCTCTTCCTCCGTGCGCGTTGATGTCCTCCTCCGCTCGGGATTCACGGTGAGGCCGCTCCTCCGCGTCCCTCCGCCGGCAGCGTCTCTCCTGCGGGCGCCGACACTGCGGGCAGGCAGGGCGGCGACGGCTGACGTCAGGGCCGCGCCGCGGGGCATGCTGGAGGAGAGCAGGTAGAGGCGTGTGATGCTGGAGGAGGAGGAAGAGGAGGAGGAGGAAGAGGAGGAGGATGCTCCGTCCGCGTCTCTGTGCGGGGCAGCACAGAGGAGCCACGAATGATCATTCACAGGGAATCAGAAAGCATCAGTGTCCACAAGACCTTTTTTCTTAGAGATATTACAGAGATTATTGTCATTATTGTTGTTGTTTTATTATGATTTTTTCTTCTTGTCTCTAAAAAATGTAGTCAAATATGAACATGTGACAAACTTTACTTCTTATTTTCATTATCTTTACATTTGTTGGTTGCTTTTAATTGTTTTGAAACTAATTTTTATCTAATCTAATAATTATTTTATTGATCTGTTGATTAATGACTCGGTGGAAAATGTCAGAAAGGGCTGAACTTAAGGTGACGCCCTCACACTGTTTTTGTTAGACCAACAGTGTGAAAACTGTGAGATTCAATCTAATATCACAGAAGAGACAAAAGGAAATCAGCACATCTTCACATTTAAAAATCTGTATCAAAGAGATGTTTGGTATTTTTGATATTTTTAAAGAATGGCAGGTTTTGTTAATCTCGTGGTTTAAAATGGTGAAAAAAGTCCATTACAGTTTCCCAGCATCTAATCATTTTTGCTCCATATATTAGATTTTAAGCATTTTACCAAAACCTTAAAAAAACTACAGCTCCTCTCCCCTCAGTCTTACCCCTGTGTTAGAGTCATTTCTTCTGCAGGTTTTCCCCCGACAGTTCACTGTGACAGACACAGCAAATTTCATGACTTGAGGGTGAAAATACATCTAGCATCAGTTGAGAAAATGAGAAAACGAGGCACTTTAGGGACACTGGACGCACACAGATAACTTAACCAATGCAGGGCTGTGAAAGGAGCATTTAGCAGTGAAGCCATACAATTATTAAACTGATAACATTACAGACTCATTCTTCCCCCTAGTTCATTAAGTGAATAAAAATATTTTAACAAAAACACAATAGGCTCAATTTTAGTGTGGATGTTAATGTTTTATGTACAGATTTTTGATTTTTTTTTATGGTATTGCATGGATAAGATATGAGAAAAAAAGTCAATTTTTATCTGTCCAGCCCCCACTACAATGAAAGAGAGATCACCCCTTCCTTTACTTCCAGATTCAACTGCTGAATGCGAAGCTCAGGAAACGTTACAGCCATCAGAAATATTACTGTAATGTAATTTCATTAGAAAATCAATTATATTAGTATGACAAATAATTAACAACAAATATAATCACTCATAGATTTCAAACTCTCTCACGCGTCCCCTGATGTACATTTTGTTACTTCTTCAGATGCTTCAGTGATTTAAAAAAATGCAGAAATTAAATATGTCAAGACCACGTCGCCTCTTTGGCTTGACTTGAAGGCATTATCACTTGGGAGGCATCATTCAGAGTGACACTTACTTCAACATTAACTATAATAAAGTAGGAAAAAAAAAAGTCCGAACCACCCTGATTTCAATCCCTAATATTCCCATTAATCCCATTTGGATGGGACTGTAACCCTAAAATGCTGCAACCCCAGAATTTGGAAGATAAGGGGCTGTAGCATTAAACCTGACAACTAATAATATCACATTCTTCTTCATTTTGTCAACAACCTGGGAATGGCTCAGACGTGTCCGCGAGTCCCCGGCACCGCTAAACCCCCACAGTCCAACTTCCCCTCTCTCTCTCTCTCTCTCTCTCGGTGTTAGTAGTCGATGCTCCGGAGGGCGGCGATGGTGGAGGCCAGTCGGCGAGGCAGCAGTTTGGCGGTCTGTCTGTAGTCTTCGGGTTTGGCCCTCAGCAGGGTGAGTATGTGCTGCAGGGTGCGTGAGGGCTGCAGGCCCAGGGCGTCCATCACATTGCTCAGGTAGCCTGTGGAGCAGGAAGAGGGAGTTACCATTTCATCGAATTCCAACTATATGTGATGATATGTCATCATTTTTCTCAGCCGTTATCAGGAGGTTCAAGTATCTGTCCCACACTCTGGTTACCGTACCGATATCTGTGGCCAGCTGTTTAGTGGAATGGGTGCCGAGCTGGGGGATGAGCAGGATGGCGTCACAGTAGGTCTGCATGGTTGCCCGAGCGATGGAGCCCAGCCAGTAGTCCGCCGTGTTGTCCAGCTCGGGAAGGTCGTCACCTGAGACAGAACAGAAGGAAAGGGATGTTTCAGAAGTGCGCCACTTAACAAAGAAGAAAAGGGAAGTAAAGGGAGAAGTGTGAGGGCAATGAAAGGAAAAATTTGTAAAGAAATAAGGTTTTTACGTCCCATCATTAATTTGTGCTGATAACAATCTGACTTTCAGCTCTTTGGCTTCATGACCAGGTGACCATGTGTCTTAGAAAATACCATAACAGACTTTGTACCTCTATGTGTATTTGTCTGCTTCAATCATTATTTGCCCTACATTTACCAAAAATAGATTTATTTCTATATCAAATTTTTACATCTGTCCTTTCTGTTTAAAGGCTGCACTCTATGTGTATATGTGTGTTTAGAACATTTTAATATTATAAAATTACTCCCCCATCAAATAAAATTGCAATCTACCAAGCTAATAAAAAGACATGGATCAGTGGAGTTTCCTTTGAAGTCAGTTTTCAAATATTTATATTATGCTGGCACTGCTTTTGGTTTGCAAAATGAACAGACCACACACCACTGAGTCAGAGAAATGTGTAAAAAATACAGATAAAAAGATAGATCTATATTCTCTTTTGAGCCACTACAAAAAGAATTTACAAACTCAAGATTAGTTGTTGTATATACTGTAAGTATACTGTATATACTCTCTTCTCTACAATCAAGATATATTTTTATTTTATGACAATTAATTCCTTGTACCCTAAGTAACTCTTTCTCACTTTGAATTCTGAGGACTGTAGTAAAATCAATGAATACAAAGAAATGACAACGTGAAGCAGTTTCAAGCGTAAGAAATGTGCAGGAGGGCTTCGTGGAAAGAGGAAGCAGAAATAGCGAAAGGGGAAAAGAAAGCGATGAAAAGAAACAAATATCATGTGGAGCATTTGATTGGAAAGAGAAAAGGGGCTGATGGTCAGAGACCTTGCTCTGGAGGGAAAGGCAGCTTCCCGGCGTGCAGGGCCATCTCAAGTGCCGGGTCCTCCTGAGTCACAAATGGCTCCAAGTGGAGAGGCAGAGACATCAGGTACTGACCTATCTGGAAAGCAAAGACACAGAGCGTGCTGTATCCGGTGTCTGGGAGCTGTAATGTGTTGTGTGTTGCAGCTATACACAAAAAGACCTCTCATTTGAATTCATCTGATAAAGCATGTCCTGCTGTTTTATCAAATGATCTGCAATGCAATTAATAATCATTTAGAAATGCTTTTTATCTGCCAGTAGATTCAAGCCAAACTTGACTTACATTTGTAATGTATTCTTGTGGTGACAGGCTGAAAGTGGGCAGGTCCTCTGTGTAGCTCTCTCCCAAGCCAGGCTCCTCTTGTTTCTGAACACAAAGATGAATCAAACAGCACGAGCTGGGATTAAAATAGACACGGCACGTCCAGTGCTCAAATGTAGCACGCGCAGACGATCCAAAAGCTCTAAGCGATGCACTCAAATGGTGTCGGCCCGTATTTCAAATCAAATCATCTGGAAAGGCGAAACTCAATCACCTCCATCTTGGAGACGAGGCAGAGCTGGTGTTTGATTTGCAAGAAGACGGAGTCGAAGGCCAGCTGGTTGGCCTGCTGGTTGAGTCTGGTCAGGGCTGCTCTGGGCTCTGCTAGCAGGCTGGAGTTACCTGTGCCCTTCTCCTGCAAGATGACAGGAAAAGAGATGCTGAGGGTCCTTGTTTAACCATCTGAACAGTAAAAAAAAAAAAGAGTCACTTCCTTTCACAGAGCGCCCTCCTTCTAACACCATGCACTACTCCATACCTTTAGAGAGTAGAGGACCTCCATCAGGCTGTTGTATTCTGCCATATTCCCCCTCTGGAGGTAGTTGTATTCCTGCCAGGGGTTCTTGGTGGCGCTCTTCCTCTCTGTGGAGCTGGCCTCCTGGATGCCTGCCAGGCTGCGTGGGCTGTACGACTCGGACAAGTACTTTCCTGCTGTGCCCAGGATCCTACGGGAAGGGACAGACTGTATTCAGAGAACGCACGCAGTTCCTTAAAGAGAAGACATTGTGCCTTGTTGCCAGCATGCCCCACGAGTTATCTCATTTTCAAGGAGATGAACGGTTCAGGTTGGGAGAGAATGAAAACAAACTATCATATTATAATTGTTCTCTTACCTGTTTGACAGCTGCTGCTCGAAGGCTCCACACTGTCTCAGTAATTCTCCACATGTGGCGATTATCCTGTAAAAATACAAGAGAAAACTGTTGACAAAAACAGTATTCTGATTATACTGTCTCAAATGTCAGAAAACAAAAAAACAACATTAACCTGACAGAGTTTTGGAAAGCTGTCCAGTCTTCCTGGAAAACAGATGAACTGGGAGTATCCTCCAGTTTGCACTTCTTCTTGATTGACTGCAGTGTTCTGGAGAAGTCCGACACATACCTGCAACAAGCGCAATGTTAAAGCATGCAACGTCCTGCAAATTAATTACATTAACGTAAGAACCACGCGTGCCTATAATGAAGCAAATTATTTCGATTAGTAAAGCAAAGGGGGTCAACACGTCATATATGGCTATGAGATTGTTATAGTATGTGGCAATGAAGGATCTTTACTTTGTGAAGAGAGCTTTGAGGGCTTTGAGGAGGCCACACACGGCCAGTCCATCAGTCAGTTTGACACAGCGGTCCACTGCAGCGCTGGCCAGGCCAAACAACTTGCCAACAGAGTGGCTCAACTCTTCCACACAGTCAATTACCTCCCCATGTTCCTTAAAAGAGGGGAGAGAATATGAAGGCAGCATAAACACAGAGAAAAGAATGAAAATAGGAATCAGAACATAACACGTATGATGTGGTTTAAATAAATCTATTATTTTGTGTGTGTATGTGTGTGCTTGGCGTCTAACCAAAGGTACAGCACTGATCTGGATAAGAAGGTGAGCTTCCTCCAGGTCTCCGTACTGCAGTTGATAAGATTTGTAGGGGTCGTACAGAGCGCAGACCAGCTCGTTCACCTTCAGCAGGTTGTTCTCACCTGGAGAGGAAAACGCACACACACACAGAAAATAAAGGGACTTGACTCTCTACATCTGCAGCACCTGCAGTAAGGTCTCGACATTGTACACACCCAGGTGAGGCAGCATGGCGGCCTCCAGGCTGTGTCCGAAGGTGGACGTGGTGTGATGGAGCTCCAGCAGGGTGTCGAGACGCTGCTCTTGGGCTGCCCGCTCCACGGCTGTGCTCAAGCACACGGGGATGGACGGGACCATGGCGCCCAGAGTTTGGATCAGCAACACTGTCACAACCTCATACGGGTTCTTGAACACCTGTTGTTACAGTATAGGTGATGAGCAAATATTATAGAAGTTATTTCTTGACTATAAGCTGCTTCTATTATTGTGATATAAATAAAGTTTTGAATAAATGTACTATCTTTGATTTGGTATTGCACTTTTTCTGATTATGACTGATTTTGACTTTTCTGACTAAATAATGTGGAGCATTGCTGAAACTGAAGCTAAGCTAGTTAACTGTCTGTCATGGTACTGCAGTGAGTCTCACCTGGCTGCTCCACTGTAGTTGAGAGTGCCACGTGGAGAGCAAGGTGTCGTAGAATTCGGAGAGCTGCTGATTCAGACTGAGCTCGCTCTGAGAGAGATCCTGCCACATGCTCACCAACTGGCCCTGGAGAAGCCACAACAAGACATCCATTCACACACGGACATCAGAGCTTATTTAACAATCACTTATTAAGGTCGGGGAGATGCCTGCAACGTCTACCTTGTGACACTTGTAGTAGTAGGCAAGGAGCTGTGGCATTCTGTCTATCTCTGTGAAGACTTTAACAAACAGCTTGGCTTGATCTGCAGAGAAAACACATGCAAACTGCAAGTGAACCACAGCTTACAAAGAAATGGGAGTTGGAATAAGCCAAAGCACTTTTCACTTCTTACCTAGAGACATGGAGTTAAAGGTCGCTACAATCTGAGGACTGGCCAGCGCCTCCAGTCTGTTTTTCAGAGCCTCCAGGTGGACACACTTTTCAGAGTAGTCCGGTGTGTCCACCAACATCGCCAGGCTGCTCTGCATGCTGGTCAGCTTGGAGGAAATGACTGCAAGGTCCTGGGAAAGGAAGGGAGTACATAAAAGATTAATGTCCATAAAATTACATTTTAATATTCTACCATCAGCTGTTCAACAATAAAAGCGACTAATTACAGTATATTGCACCGATCAGAAATTCAATATCTCACTGCTCTCTTCTGACCTAAGCAGAGTGTGCTTGGACATTAAAAGAGAGTTAGTATGCTGAAAGTCAGGCAGAGTGGCAAAGGGTCATGATCACCAAGCAGAGAGCCAAAAACTTGATTGAGCTCCTGAGGTGATGTTTTTCATTCCTACCTGTGTTTTGAAGGTCTCTTCAATGTCTGCACTCAGTGTGCTCCATTTGTCTGCCTCCTGCAGAGCTTCAGCTGCCACCTGCATGCGGCTCTTCACTTGATCTATCTCCACCAGGACCTGGTGAACAGGACATTATGACAGTCATACCTAAGAAATATCCTTTAGCACCCTGCACATTTTATGACACTGCCAGGGGACTATTACAGTGCTTCTTATCAAATAAATTATCATTAAATCATTATTATGATTAAATTTTAGTGAAACTTGAACATACTTCAGGTATCCATCCATGTGCTATTTATATAGTAATGACAAAGTTACTGAACTCATGCACACCTGCATAGACTGAACAGTGTCTTGCTCAAATTTCTTGATGTCCTCCTTGACCAGAACCATTTGCTCCTTTAGGAAAGAAGCCTCCTGCTTCAAAGCCTCCACGTCTCGCAGCACTCTGGGCATATTTTGGAGGGCCTGGTTACTGCTCTCTACACACAGAAATACAACAAACTTAATGAGGGTAATTACAAGAAGCGTATAAGAGAACATTCAGAACATCATATCTTAGTATGTGTAGCTCTAAAATTGTATTGCCAGCAGCTGTTACATCTCTATATATAGCTCTCTCTTTGGTGAGTTTCCTGATTTTTTTTTATTTAACCTAGCCAGCTTACTTCTGTGCTTTTGTGCATTGATGTTGATTGTGCAGTAAGCAGTAAGACCTTTTTTTGTCATCATGTTCAAAGTAAAGACAGCAGAGCTTCTTACACATTAAACACTCTACACTCAGTTTATTAAGTACAACAGCCTTTTAATAATTTCTACCTTCATGTTATATATGATTTTTTCAAGAGATGTTCAACTAACTGGTGGAGGATCAAGCACATACCCATCACGTCTGTGTATGATGAAATACAGTTTAAAAGCACGACAAACCACATCCTCCAAAATGATCATTACACTGAATAATTTAAAACAGTAAAAACTTTAACTTTATACTCCTAGTTGGATTTATTGCCATACTGTCGTATTAGGCTGTATTAGTTTTAGCTAGTGTATCTACTCAATTTCTGACTGTATACAAAAGATTCAGATAAACAATGCTGTTCTTGAATAATCCTTTTTCACAATTTGAAACAGTTTGATCATGTGCATTCAGGGTTACCAGTTTTCTGATGATGTGTCTGGTATCGCAATTACAACATTATTATCAGGCCATTTGAATTGCTGAGAAGCTCCAAAGTATTCTGCATGAGCACACATTTTCATACTACATCAAATTCATGTCAAGGAGGCGAAACAGCTCACTGC
This sequence comes from Amniataba percoides, assembly GCA_037176925.1. Lineage (NCBI taxonomy): Eukaryota > Metazoa > Chordata > Actinopteri > Centrarchiformes > Terapontidae > Amniataba > Amniataba percoides. The sequence continues at coordinate 19,253,847 of JBAJHX010000024.1, read as the reverse complement.
ATAATATTTTATGCTCTAATCAGTCTTAATAGATAGCAATGTAGATTAGGGCTGCAACAATTAGTCAGTACATAATTGATTAATTCAAATCCATCCCCAATTACTTTGACATTGAATTAATTGTTTAGAGTCATTAGTCCAAAATAAACATGTCCAAATTCTCTGATTTCAGCTTCTGAAATGTGAATATTTCCTGGTTTCTTTATTATGATTAAGATTAAGATAAACTTTATTAATCCCCGTAGGGAAATTAGGTTGCAGTAGCAGCATATTTCAAACACAACAAAATAAATAAATACAAAATATATACAGGGAAGAAAAACTCTTACATACATATACACACATAACAGCAGACATATGAACATA
>JBAJHX010000024.1:19240700-19253381 GCA_037176925.1 Amniataba percoides | reverse complement strand
GGTAAAACATGTGGAGCATCCTGCTGCAAACATTGAAGGACCTGAGTCTCCTCAGGAAGTAGAGTCTGCTCATGCTCATGCTCTTCTTGTAAACCTAAGAGTGCTTCTTGTAAACCTATTCTAAGAGTAATATAACAGTGAACCACTGGGTTGTGGTAAAAACAAGACCTTTAAAGTTGTCACACAATTGACATTAATAGAAAAGAAATGTAGCCAGAAACCTTGTTGCCTTAAATGTCTCATTTTCTTTCTCTTTTCTCTCTATCACTATATTTTTCACCTTTTTCTGACATTTCATGGGCCAAACAACTGATTGATCAATAAGGAAAATGATACTCTGATTGATTGGTAATGAAAATACTTGTTAGCTGTAGTTCCAATGCAGATCCACAGGCCTGTTGTGTAGACTACATCCTGCACCAGTCCACACAATGCACAAACCTACAATCACACGCATTCAGCTGGCAGTGTAGGAGCTAATACAGCCTGATACAACAGCAATTAGAAAAAAACCTCTCACAGTAACTATCAAAATGCAATGAAATGTCAAGATAATTTGTTGATCTCTCAGTAAAGGAAACGTGCAGTGTTGCAACAGCAAAGGAGACAACAGCAAGAGGCAAGTAAGACAAACTATAAAATCCATTAAAAAACAACGACTATAACTTACAGATACACCTAATCAGTGTTTCAGTGGGTGGGAATAGTGCAGAGTTGGTGCATCAGGCTGCGCAAGATGTAAACTGGCACCTGAGTGACAGCCAACCTTACTAGAAACTTTACATTATCTGCTCACCCTCAATGGCATTGTTGACCTCCTGGATGAAGAGCTGCAGCTTCATGACCAGCGTGGCTGCGTGTGTGTCCGCCTTCCCCGGAGCGTCCCTCTGCACCACCCTGAAGGCGCCGTTCACCCACTCCTTCACATCGAAGTCATCGTCCAGGAATTTGGAGAAATCCATCCGGACTCTCTTTCTCTTTTTCTCCCCCTCTGCTCGGCCCAAAAATCAAACTGTCCTGCTGCACTGCAGTCTGTTGTCATCGACCCATCGCCAACGACGGCTAGTTTTTCCCAAACAAAGGCTTCGACACGAATATGAAATAAATGGCCCAAGAAAATGAGATTATCATCACGACTAAATAAAGCTCCAACAAGGCAACGGCTTCCTCCAGAGTTGTTTTTTTAAATTTCCACGGCTCTAAAGGAGAAAAGTAGAGGCATATTTCTGAATGTTTGCAGCTCGGAGTGCTACAGACACTTGACAACAACTTCCTCTTTGTGCTCTCTGTTTTCCGTCCCCGGAAACAAGAGCCAGCGCCACAAAAGGTCCTGCTGCGTGAAATCGACTAAATAAATTGAATGTAATAATGACTGAAGGATTTTAAAAAAACAAACGTAAACAATTGTTAGTTTTTTAAAAGAGATATATAACACCTAGCAAAGAAAAAAACAAGGGCCAGCAGTGTCACAAAGAAGTGCCTCCGTGCAGAAACGCTTCCTGTATTTATTGCTCTGAATTTGCCTTTCAGGCTTTATAATGCCTCAAACATCTTTTACACGTCAAATACGTTAAATTGTTGATCTTATCTTTGGGTTTACATGTAAACTTTAATATTAAAGAAAATATATGACGGTCTGCAGCATGAATGTGTGCACTCTGCTTCCCACTGGTGGCAAAACAGTCACACAAGCCAGCCTAAATAAAAGTGAAGTTGCACACTGATTTGATGTGTTGTGACTGTAATCTGTTTACCAAAGCAGCAGCAATAAACAGCATAAAGTGAGTCATTTTTAATGTGCCTCAAGATAGTTTCTCACCTTAACCTTTGACCAATGGGAAGCTAACACTGAACAAAATGCAGTAATGTACATTGCAGATGATTTACATAAAGGTGATCTGGAATAGAGGAAAAATAGCTTAATTATGGAGTTGTTGGGTTTTTTTTAGATTGTCAGTAAGGCAGCATCAACAGAAAGTTGTCTTTCATCATTGCTAACCAACACCCAATGGTATATACAGTATATGGTATGTATTTATAGAATGGCATTTGATAGGAGGGAGTGATGGGCACACAGCAGAGGTCACTCAGGGAGCCATAAAAGATCTGCTGTAAGCAGTCCTCACTGGTGCCTATTACATACAGAGTCCCTCCACACCTTAGGCACAACTTACACTGGGAGTGTTAGACCCAATTCTTTAGTTGGAAGCCCAAGAACAAACCGGAGCAATCTTCAGTTATTAGAAAAATAATTTATTCAGGTCACAGGTAAAGCATTACAGCGCTGGGTCCAAAATGACAGATTCTCTTGCAGGATTTCAGTCAGATGGGGCCTCGATTTCCGGGTGTGATTCACATTTATCTTCTATTTATCAGTTATCGGCCCCGTACAGAGGTTGGACTTGTGTTGTGCTACCAAGTCTCATTCGCCAGTTATCTCTGACGTGAACAGGCCAACAACTGTTCACTTGAACTTATGGAAATGTGGTATGAAACATGAGTGTCTGTTGTCATTGAGGCGTGTCTCTAAAACAACTGGCAAATTAATGAGAAGTTTGTGTGAACATCAGATTCCTGCTTATCAAGCAAAAGGTCACACTGTTACACTAAGGTCAACAGAGTGAAAGTGCAAATATAAAATGAACCAAGTAAAAAACAATTTTAACAGGAGTTGCTGATGAAGTTATTTTAACGATTATAATTATCATTTCACTGCTTAAAACTACACTTCACCTTGTACGGGGCGTGATGGTTTTAGCAGATTTTTATTAAAGTATGATCAAAAATGGATTCCTTGTGATCAACCTTTTCATAGTGTCCTTGTTAACATAATGGTTTCACACAGCCATGCTCACTGAAGTAAAACCTTACATTATATCTTCATCAACAGGCATTTATCACTACACACGGTCAATTTCATGCAAACCAGAAGGGCAGTAAAGGACTAGTTGGAAGGTGGAGCTGGACGATAGCAGACATCACAGCTCAGCATTTTCCAGCAGCTGTGTGGGAGGACGTACATCACAAAAGTATTTCAGCTCTTCTTCGGCTCACTGAGAGAGATGGGAATAATTGACGATATTAAAGACACGATCTCCAAGGCGGTGTTTAGCCCTGCGACTCTGATGTCCGGCCGAGGCGGGCTGCACATGGCTCAGATCCTTCTGTCCCTGGTCACCTTTCTCCTGGCTGCCTTCAGAGGAGGAAGCAGCCATACCTACTGGAACTACGCCATGTTCACCTGGGCCTTCTGCCCCATCATGACCCTCATCATCACGATTATTGAGATGTTCAAGCTGGACGTCATCCTCAATATGTTTTGCATGGACTGGCCCGACTTCACCACAGGGATGGCCATGTCCTCCACGCTCATGACCGTCTCTGTCGCTATCACCTATGCCAACTTCTACGCCTGCCTGAAGTGCCTGTACGGCTTGATAGTGAGTGCGTTTGCTTTCTTGTGCGCTTTGGTCTACACGCTCGAAGTGGTGAAGGACAAATTCCTGGACAAGAAGAAAGGGAGCTACCTGGCCGCTCTGCCTGGATTCTGGAAGGTGCTCGAGGCCTTTGTGAGCTGCATGATTTTCATATCACTGACTGGTTACAGAGACAGGCCAGCGCTGATCTTGTGTGTCATCGCGTACGCCATTCCTTTCCCCATCCTTCCATTAATCATTGCCACCAACATCCTCAAGAAACTGAAAAAGTGTTTGCCCTTTAACCTGGACAGGTTCGTGTTTATATTTCTGGTGATCTCTGTTTTGTTGTACATATTTGCGGCTATCGTGTGGCCAGTTTTCATGTTCAGGAACAACCCTCGCCCCAGTGAGTGCCCACCCAGCTTCTGTATATGGGCCATTCAGTTTATGGTTGCATTCATGACCTACGTGAATCTCATTCTTTTCACGCTGGACCTCATTTTTACCCTGCTCGGTATCTGTGACTTTAAACGCACATAAACACCAAAGTTCCATTTTGATCAATACAGACAAAAAAATGTAACATAAATGCTTTTCTCTCTGGTTTGTGAGTGACGTTTTCAAGCTAATTCGAGGGTTTCTACTTTAAATAATGCTTTCAAACGTGGCCTGAAGTTGAACAATGTCTGTTCTGCCCTGATGTCGCATGACCAGCTCTGGCCCATGTAATAATGTGCACACACAAATACAGAACTATAGCTGTACACCAGTGGACTAGGGGGCTTTATGAATTAATAAACTACACAACCTAAATGATGTCACACGGGCTCATGATCACATTAGAACACATGACAAACGTGGCAGTGATAGTGATAGAGAGAAAAGAGAAAGAAAATAAGACATTTAAGGCAACAAGGTTTCTGGCTACATTTTTTTTTCTATTAATGTGAATTGTGTTGAAAACCAGTTTATCAATAATTCAATAAAATGTGGAGTTTGATTCACCTCCGTGCATATTTTGTCACTGTTTGTTTTCACATTTCCTAATGTGTCTCTGTGATGTGACTGTGTGTGTCACTGCCGATGAATATTAATGGCTTGAAGATGTGTCGCGTTACGTCTGTTTGAAAATGAGATCACACACGAATGAGCTCACCTGTGTTTCCTGATCTGTCAGCCATGGCCAGATGAGGGCCGGACCACCAGAAGTGATTGTTGTGCAACGGGTATCAAATGATGCTCTGAAAAAGGTGCAATTTCTTTCCATATGACAAAGATTAGAGTGTATGTGTGCATGCATGCTTGTATCAGAGCAAGTCACACAAAATGCTTTCATATCCAGTTGTCAGTTTGGAGTTTAATTTCAAGGTAAAATCTAAAAGAAAAGGACGTGTGGATTGATTTGCTAATGGTCAGTTAAATGAATGATTGAAAAGAACAAAAAAAAGGATATAACTCTAAAGTATACAAGAAAGAGTCCGGACTGCAAAAGCAGTCTCCTTCCTCTGCAGACGTTCAGGGAAAAATACACTGACAGTATGAAGAGAGATTCAAACAGGAAATTTGAATAAAAGGAAACACGGCTTGGCTCTATCTCAGTATGAGAAATGAGCAGTGGTGGACCAGAGAGTGAAGTGGCTGATTAAGTGGCGACGAGTGCGGTTCATCTCTTGCTTCCCATTTTTTGAGCAACATGTGCGGCCCATTCAAAGGCTTTCACGGGACTTTGCGCCTCATGGAAATAATCTTCAGCACTTTACCTCTCATCGTCGTCATCTTCAGGGGCAGGATGGTGAGTCCGTGGGGCGTCTGGTGCGAGTTTGTGTGGGTCCTCTGCATCACGGTGCCCCTGGTCCTGAGCGTGGTGGAGGCCAAAATGTGGCACATCCTCCTGGCCGCCTTCCTCCCCAACTGGGCCGACCTGACCTGCGGGCTGACCACGCTGTGTGCTGCGACGATCGCCTCTGCCACGGTCATCTTCGCAGCTGTTTTTGTCTGCCTCTCCTGCTTCGTCAGCATCTTGTGTTTCGTCTTGTCCCTGGTCGCCACCGTTGTCTTCGTGGTCGACGCTGTGCTGCAACGAAAGAAGTTTCCGAGCGGGTACTTGTGCAGCCTAAGGGAAGGTCTCCGCACAGCAGAGGCCTTCGTGGCTTGTATAATTCTAAGTGCTGCCACTGACCACTACGTGAACGGCGAATGGTTCTTCCACCCTCTTGGGATGACGTGCAGCATGGTTGCGTTTGCCGCTTGCCTCCTGGTCACCGTGGTCATCATAGTTCTCCACCTGCTCAAGCTGCTGCAGTGTCTGCTCTCGTTCGGACTGAACAAGATGGAGCTCGCGTTCAACGTGGTGGCAGTGCTGCTGTACCTGCTCGCCGTCATTCTCTGGGCCGCCTTTGGTTACAAACGCTCCATGTACAATCCTTACACCTGTGATAAGTGTTCTTTTGTAGACATGAATACTGTTGTCACTGGAGCCGTTGTCAACCTTCTCTTGTACATCGTGGACCTGGTGTTATCCTTCAAATCTCGCTAGAAAGGTGGACATAACACATTTGAGATTAAGAAGAAATATTTAGGGGTCATTGGCTGTTTATAGGCCAGGGATTTTCAGGGATTCTGGGATTTTGTTGCCCAAAACCATGTGATATATTAGGAAACGTTGTTTTGCACATATTATTCCTAAATGTTTTAACCAAACATAATAAATATAACTTTAACTTATAACTAACTAAATTTGTCTTCCGATATGGGGAATTTACCTTAGAAATGACGAATGACGAATGAAGTTTGAAATGTGATTATGTGTGAAATGAGAAGAAGAGAAGTGTAACCAAAGTGGACAATGAGGTTATGTAAAAAAAAATGTTTATTTTAGAGTTATTATCTGTGCACATTTGAGTGTTTCTACAAAGTTTTATTAACTCCCTGCGCGCACAAGAATAGTTCAAAGATAGGTCATTCAAATCCCACAACTCTGTCAGTTACATGTCATGAAAGTGAGATAGGAAATGCAAATCATCATAGCAAATACTTGTGTTGCCAAAGTAAACGTCACCTTTTAACAATGTCACGTGTGGATTTGCACACTATTTTTTAACAATATTATCACATGACTTCATACAAAAACAATATATTAGTGTCCAAAAAGATCTATCAGAGTTTCAGTTGTGAAAAAAATTATAAGAGTTTGCGTGTGTGCAGCACTCATCTCCTTCAGGCCTCCTCTGGCTCCTCAAACTCCACAGTTTCTAAGAGACCCTGAAAAGAGAAGTAGTGGGAGTTGCAGTAGACAGGCGGCTTGTTGAGACATGAGCCCACCACCTCTGGTTTCAGTGAGGCGAAGGGGTTGGCTCCGCTACCCTTCATGTCCATCTCCAGCTCCAACAGGATCTGCAGGGAGTAGGTCATCTCTGTCTCACTGTGGACGGAAGATGAGAAGCATCAGCATTCAACACACACACACACACCGCGGATGAACTGAACCATCAGCTACAGTCATGCAAATAATATGCATCAGTGGCAATGTGCCTATTTACATACTGTTCTATGTTAATTAAATAGAGGGTGGACATGGGAGGTGGTTTAAAATTCTTATAAATTGTTGTGTTGATGAGTAGTGGATTTGTCTACAGTAAATATAATTTCATAACAAACAAAACAAAAAAAATCCTCATCTGTAAAGCATTTATAATCAGAGGACTGTAGTGTACTGTGTAATCTGAAACTTCTTTACTGTTTTTCAGCTGCAGTGTATTCATTTTACTACAGTTTTCATATTAAGATATCAATTCTGCAGAAGTAGAAAATGTATTACCTTAAGTAGCAAGTTACCATAAACTAATTATAAAATAGCCCATAAAGTAATCCAGGATAAAAAGTAAAAGTACTCATTATAGAGAGTGTCTTGTGTCAGTGATGTATTATTACATAACTTAATGAAGCATTAAGGTTAGAAGAAGAAGAATCCTTTATTAATGACACTTGGGGAAATTAACAATTTTCACTCTGTTTGTTTTACACACATTTGGTTGTGGCTAGTGGAAGAAAATGTAGTGAAGTGAAAAGTAATAGTAAAGCAAGCAGTTCAGTATGTTTTTAGTTACTTTCAACTACTGCCATTGCTGTAAGATATTCTTCTATGTGTGTGTGCCCACTGTTCTCTAACACTCACCTGAGAGCAGTGAAAAGAGAAGGAATCTCATAATCCCTGAGGAGCAGAAGAGTTGGAAGCCAGCCCTCATCCAGGCCCTGACTGGCATCAAATCCTTGATACAAAAAGACAGAAAACAAATCAAAATACAGAACAAAAGCCTCCTCGTCAGTAGCCACCTTAGTGAGCTGTTCACTAAAAATCCAGGTTTTTTTAGTGTAAAAGTGAGTTTGGTATCATATTTTTGTTTAATGGAGGAGATGTTCTCACCAGGATTGAATCCGACCACCAGGTCTGGTTTGGCTGCTTCCTCCTTCTCCACCAGCTCCTCCCAGAACTGGTGGTAGAGGCCCTTGTAGGCGCTGATGTAGACCCTCTGCTTGGGGCCAAACGCCCTAAGAGGAGGCCTCATGATGGGGCCGTCCACCACCTCTGGTCCCACCATGACTATCTCGATGCCCTGGTGTCCAGGGAACATGTTGTTCAGCTCATCGTAGTCCGTCAGTCTAGCTCCCAGAGTCTCGCTCTGGCCTGCTCCCACCAGGTGAATGGTGAGAGGTTTGGAATAAGGGTTAAGGCCGAACAGCCTCATGCCCCAGGCTATGGTCAGCGGCCTGGAGAAGAACTCGCTGCAAACCCTCCACAGCGACTGCTTCAGCTCCTCATCGTCGGGCTTTGGCCTGCCAGCGTTGGTCCACAAGTCTTTCATGTTCGCTCCATTAAGGATGGGATCCAGGCAGGCTGTGAGGTCTCCCTGCATTGCCAGCCAGTCATCCCAGCCTTTAATCTCTGACTGCGGCGTTGACCATTTCTCTGTAGGGAAGGGAAGGTCTCCTGAAAAGAGGCACAAAACAAAAAAACAGTGAGGTACAGATGCAAGTTTTGGGCATGATTCTTCATTCCTTTCTTATAAGAGGAGAATGAATTCACACAGCTTTTATCAGTCTTTGTGTCATTCATATGCATTTACCTTGGAACAGAAGCCATTCCACCGCTCTGTCTATGGCAATGAGACGCAGCTGTGAGCAGAACTTCTTGTGTTTGGGCCAGTCATCCTTCTGACACTCTTTACAGCAGTAGTAAACATTTAGACATCTGTGCAAACCGCAACAAAAGGAAGTGATCTGTGACTGAAAACCGACCAACACTGACAAAGCGAAATCTTGTTTCTCAGGTTTGTTTGTGTGTTTTTGTACCTGGCACAGCGCTTCAGGCTCTGCGGGTTGGAAAGTTGCTTCGGCCGCTTCTCGCAGTGGGCGCAGACTTTAAAGGATTCCTCCATCTTCTCGAACATCTCTTTTTGAGATCGGAAGGCCATGGGCTTACCTTTGGCCTCCGCACCGGCCCTGCTGAGGCAAATAAAAGATGAAATAAGAAAAGACTCAGCAGAATAGAATTGCTGACCGGTCACCACACCAAAACAAATCAAACTAAACATGTTCAGTATTTAAAAGTGTAGCTCGCTGACTGCTCACCAGCAGACTGCTGAGGCCTTTTCTATTCTTAGACTGGAACATTTGCCACAGTGTGAGGAGGGGTGAGGGGCAGATTCATAAGTTTACACATAACAATGTTGCAGAAAAGGTGCCTGGAGCTTAATGCTGACAACTCGGACAGAAAAGGGGGAATGGGACAGCGGGGTGCAGACAGATGAAACGATGCCGTGCGTCCCAAAATGCCATTCAAATGTCGAGCTGTCAGTCTGCTCCCGCGCCTCAGGCACCCACGTGAGTTTTGGAGGCGTCGTTGGGCAGAAAATGCACATTCAAACAAGTTCTCCAGCATCAGAGATGAGGGGTAAAAAGGTGGCATTAGCCCGAAACCCTACTTACCTCTCAGTTTCCGTCATTTGTGAATGAGACTCTGAATGTGCTGCTCTCCGTCGTGCTGCTCCTGTGTGTGGGTTGTTATGTGTGAGTGCTGGAGGGGAGGGGGGGTGCAGGCCGGTGCCAGATATAGCACCTGTGCCCTTCCTTTCTAGAAACATCTGACTCCAGACCATTCCTGACTTCACAAGAGCCACAAATGAAGGGGTCGCATTACAAAATTACTCAATCTGTGCATGCTTTTCAGGGTAAGAAAACACTGTACTTAAAACAAATGCTTGTGGGAAAAAAATCTAACCCACAGGTCACTTTTTATTAAGCGATTAGTTAAGTTAATTCATTACAAAGCTAACTCATCAGAACATGGCCCATGTGTCCACTGAAAAGGCCCCAAGCCCCATATTATAAATTTAACTACACTTTTGGTGTGCTGTTACCATATTTGTCCACTAGAGGGCAGCGCCACACTGCAAAAAGCTATAAAGACATTTCCCCACTCCAGCCAAGCAAAACGAGCAACATCCAGACAGAGATGTAATGGTTTGTTTAACACACTGCTATCAGTGGCATGATCGAGCATTATTAATCATTTTCACACATTATTAATCCAAACCAGCAGCAGGACTACTCACCTCTATCATTGTCGCAGACGGCAGGTTATAAAACAGGGTTGTCACCCAAAGATTCCCTGCTGTTGCCACACACCCCATTTAGTTTGGTAAGATTTGATTGATGATGAAAACCACTTTGCTATTCATTTCGAAGTGACTCGCTGCACATGGGGGAGAGCACTGTGATAAGACTGGATCGAATGAATAAATTATTTTAACACACTCCCTAATTGTTCTGATGCGCCTTGTCATTTGACTTCTGCTAATTTGTACAAAAAAATGTAAAAAAAAAAAAAAAAAGCACCCCCCCCACACACCTCCCCACCTGCTTTTACTGGAACATCCGCAAGGAAATAGGGCTCACAAGTTATTATTCCAAATGTCTGCAGAAAGTGGATCTAGTTTCATAGTCATAAAGGGGCATTTTTAAAGCTCCTGCTGAGGCGAAGTCCTGTGATTTGTCCATGCCTTGTAATATAATGCAATCCCTTACAATAGGCCTGCAATAGGCGGAGCATATAATGTTCGGTTTTGTTGAAACTGTGTCACACAGGCAATAACTTATGTAAGCTTGTAGCTCCTGCTGGTTTTTTTTTTTTTTTTAGGATTGTACTGTATGAGGTTACGGCTATTTACTCTGAATAAAACTGAAAGCTGCTGTCGAACAAATACTGCTCAGCTTTTTGTTTTATTATGTTATTGTGAAGAGATGGTATAAGACACAGTTCCCTATAAAGTGTCTCCCTTCATCGTCTATTCAAGAGGACAAATCCATGGTGATCAGATAGAGATTTGAATAATGATCATGATTTGAACAGAACCTTGAATGTGGGCTGACGTTCAGCAGCAGAAACAACAAAGTCCTCCTGCAGCAGCTTCAACTTTTTACATCTTTGCACAGATGTAAAAACAAAAAAAGAAAAAATAAACCACGATTCAGTTCAGTTCAGTTCAGGCACATTATGATTTATTTAAGCGTAATTTTAGATCATATATTAGATTAACATACACATGATCTGGTTTCATGCAGCTACTGTGAGAATTGGGAATAGGGCTAGCTGCAGTACAATTCACAGGGAATCGTTAAATGATGACTGAACTCATTTTGCAGCTAATTTTGGTCTCATTACGTATGTACACCCGCAACCCTTTATATCCATCAGCCACCTCAGGGCACCGACAGAGTACAAACCCACCGATGCCCTCAGGTGCCGTCGTCCCAGATGATGATCTTTGACTGATTTTTATAATCTGTCTCAATCACTGATCATTTCAGACTTGAAAGGACAGTGTTAAACACATTCTCGGAGCAGTTAATCTGCTTTTTACGTCTTTGAAAACCCCCCGTTCCCTGTTTGAGAACGTAACCTTCAGCATCCACATAAGTCAGGCGGCGCACTTAGGTAGTGTCCATCTCTAAAAGACTACAGGAAGCTCTCCATGGATCTCTGGAAGTCCCAAAATCCTACTTTGAAAATCACACCTTTAAAGTGGAGTTATTGGAACCCCGGACAGGTTTTTCCTTATGATAGCTTCTTAATTGTCTGGCCTGCTCTCCTCTAAGCTCTCATCAGGCTGCAGGCCCTGGAAACAGACGTAGTGAGAGTTGCAGTAGACTGGGGTCTTGTTGGGGCAGGCCTGGACCTGCTCTGGTTTCTGTGAGGTGAAGGGGTTGGATCCGCTGTCCCTGATGCGCATCTCCAACTCCAACAGAATCTGGAGCGAGTACTTGAGCTCCTGCTCGCTGCGGAGGCAAAGCAACAAAGAGCAAAAGGCATCAATTAAGTAAGTTTAGCTTGATATCGTCCCCACGAGACGCTTAAGCAACTTTTCACAGACTTATTTTAACATCCGCCCACAAGAAAAACAATTTGGGAGAAATGAAAGCGGAAGAGCATCAGCAGAAGAGAACGAAAACAACATCAATAACTCTGCTATATCATCAAGTTGAGGTCTACGGGGGGAGTTTGCCGAGAGCGCCTGCAGGAGAGGAAATAAATCTTTTCTTCAACTCGGCTTTTGTACAAACGGCAAACTGGTATTTGCCACCAGAGGGAAGGAGAGTGAAGTGTGGAAGGAGTGGTGCGATCCGAGCAACGATAACTGTGCTGAGACTGAGGACTGTGGTGATGAGGTCGGGTAGGTGAGGAGTGGGGAGACCAGCCGTTATATGTGAGTGGACAACAAATGTGCCATAGAGGAGGGCGGGGCTGAATATACATCACACATATACAGGAGGAGGGGGGGGGGAGGAGGTGCAGTTGGTTCTACAGTCTCAATATTCATCAGGTATGACATTTCTTTTTCAAAGAGTTGGATAGCAGATGGTAGAAACTGTGAGTTAACGAGTCCCTCTGGCACATAAAACCTAAAATATTTACTGCGGCACTAAAAGCAAGAAACATTATTACCCCCGCTATAAAGTTTGAAACAGCTGTAGGTTTCAGAGTTACGGTAACATGACTAACCTGTACATTGTGAAGAAGGTGGGGATGTTATAATCTCTGAGTAACAGAAGGGTGGGCAGCCAGCCCTCCACCAGACCCTGGTTAGCGTGGAAACCTGTGTTAGAAGCACATAAAAACATACGTTAAGAGATACATAATGAGGCCAAGTGATACGACACGAATCGAAACCTGAATATGATGCAGAAATACCAACCAGGCCGCCAG
>JBAJHX010000024.1:19177736-19236998 GCA_037176925.1 Amniataba percoides | reverse complement strand
TGGCTCCCATGGTCTCATTGTGGGACGCCCCCGCTAAGTGAACTGTGAGTGGTTTAGCGTACGGATCAAGGCCAAAGTGCTGTATGGCCATCCCAACTGTGAGAACTCGAGACAGGAACTCGCTCTGAATGCGCCATAAAGACTGTTGTAGGTCAGGGTCATCCGGCCTTGGCCTGCCAGCATTCTTCCAAAGGGTTGCCATGTTGGCACCAGACAAGATGCCATCCAGACGTGGCGTGAGGTCCCCCTGCATGGGAAGCCAGTCGTCCCATTTCTTCACCTCGGCAGTTGACTTGGACCACTTCTCGGTGGGGAAGGGAAGGTCTCCTGGGGGGTTTGTAGAACATTTATGATGGATTAATGCGACACAAAACTGAGGACACACACGATTCTGTTAGGCAAGTTTACACGGCGTATGGAAAGCAATCAAAGGCTGAGAAACTTCAATCCAAATTTCACCAGGATTGCACTGTGACTTTCTGTCAGTTTTTGTCTCATGGGCATGTCATTCCTGCAGCTCAGCTTTAAAATATGCCATCTCATTAATGTGATTTCTCTGTTTTGTGAACTCAAACAGCTATTAAGGCATTTTAATTTCAGCTGCACCGCCTTCTCATTTCTCACCAGTGAACATCAGCCACTCCACTAGTCTGTCAATGGCCACCAGGTGCAGCAACTTGCAGACTTTTTTGTGCTGAAGCCAGTCCTTTTTCTGACAGTCCTTGGTGCAGTAGTACACATTCAGGCACCTGTGAGAAAAATATTGGGGGCAAAGCACACAAGGCATGGTAGTTAAACAAATAGAAGAAGTTTCTTTGGCAAAGTTGTTTACTCTCCAGTTGCATCCCCAACTCAGGGGCATGGCTCTAGAGATGGTCATTTCAGTGGTTGATCAGTCAGCCCACCATGATCCTTACTGAAATATCCTGATAAGTATAACAAAGGGATTGCCATGAAAATTGCAATCGATATTCAAGGTCCCAGGATGATTAAAACTGATGACTTTGGTGATCCTCTGACCTTTCATCTAGCAGCATCATAGGGTCAAATTTTCTATTTGTCCAACTTCGGTTCATAACTAAATACCTGCAAAACGATGAATGACTTTGTGTCTAAGACCGTATGCTTAGTGTCAGTGTTTGCACGCTAACTTGCTAAGCTGTGTTGAACGTGGTAAACATCAACGTGTGAGAACTGTCACCGCGAACATCGTATCTGCGTGACTGCGTGTGCGAGTGTATGTGTATGCGCGTATCATGTGTCAGTGTTCTTAGCATGCCAATTTTAGCATTAGCTGTGCCTAAGCGCAACCGCACAGAGCTGCTATCTGAAATCTGAAGAAACTTCTGGTTCATAACCTGATGGAATATCAACAAAGTATGCAGCAGTGATGGATTGTGATTAAGAAGCACTTAATTCCTCCTGTAGCCTGTTTGATGCTATCAATTACCTAACCAGCTGTGCAGCATAAAAAAAAATGTTTAGGATGCATCAGTTGTAACACATTTCATACCTCTTTATTATTAGACAAACACCTAGAACACCTTGTTGGTGCCAGGACACAAATAGCATTTTACATTCATATAGGATGCGTCTTTATATTTGACCTTCTCATTCACTGGCAAACTCATGACGTGGAAGATGAATTCTGTCCTGTTTTAGACAGCAGCCGCCGTAAGTAGACGCTGTAATTTATTACCGACTCCACAGCCTCTTTGTATGGATGCAGGCTTTTGTGTTGTCACAGGGTTTAGGTGGTGAGGTAATGCGTTGGATTAGAGGTCTGACTGCCGGTGCCAGTTGGTGCTTCAGGAGACTATATTACTTTACCTCGCAATCATTTGCAGCCCTAGAGGCACCCGCATTTCCATAAAATGATTTATCAGCCGACGTGTTCTGTCGTAGCGCGCTCCGTGGTGCACTAATCCTCCGAAAGAGGCTTACGAGTGGACAAAGTGAGACAAAGCAAGGTGAGAAAACACAGGGGCCCTTGAGTACAAAACACTTCCATAGATATACCTCAGCCCTCAGGGTAATAAAAAGGTCGATGTGGATCAGAGAGAGAATAAAAATCAGTTCCCCTGAATTATTTGTGGAAATTCTCAGATGTCAAAGTTCTTGGGGGTTTTCTGATTCAGCACTTCTGCTTTCCGTCTGCCTGAACGTCTGCTGCGACTGGTAACTTTTCTGAGAGGGGCAGTGGCAGCTGAGAATTTCAAGGCCCTGCACATTCAAGACAGCGTTTTAGTGCGTGTGAATCAGACAGAAAGATAGAAAGAGCAAGACAGTGGCACATAAACAACGTGAAGTCTCCATATGCTCAATGGAAATCACACTGTGATGCTGTGTCATTATGAACTGCATCAAGCTGCTCTTAATAAGCTGCAGAGTTGCAGAGAGATGAATCACAGTCAGGGGACTTAGCTATATTTGCTACTGGCCATTGTCCACCTCTGTAGAGCTGTCCACGCCTCGGTGTCCTGTCAGTCTGGCGCTGATACGACAGCAACTGGTAATGCTTCACACATGACAGCTATTGGACGACGATGTCAGAACAATGTCCCGACCGGGTGATAATCGAGCAGACCAGAGGATGGTGTGGGTTTCTGTCGCCTAAAATATTCTGATTGTCAACAATGATTAATGTTAATCTGACTTAATGCCGCATCATGGGCCACAAATTAAAGCGAGGACATCTATTATCTCTGCAGTCACTCTCCAGTCGTGGCTTCGCACTCACTTCACACAGCGCTTCAAGGCCTGTCCCTCGGTGAGATGCTCTGGGAGTTTGTTGCAGCTGGTGCAGAACTTGAAGGTCTCCTCCATCTTCTGGAACATCTCCTTATAGTTGCGGAACGAGATCCCTCTCGCCTTTCCCTCAACGGCGGCCCTGATTCGAATCAGACACTTCATTTGCATGTGGAGTTATGGAGTGCGACTTTATGAAAAGCTACTGGTTGGTATGAGAACAAAATGGAAACATTGGCTCTGGCTCTAAGTTTGTGTCTGTAGTTTTTACCTGTATTCTCCATAGTCCTTCATGTTGAGCTTGTTGAGAATCACCTTTGAGAGCCCAGGGACGTTGGAGTCCAGAGAGAAAAAGCCAGAACGGTCAGAGAAGACACTGTCCGTTCCCGGAGCGTAGGACTGCGGGAGCGCTGGGATCTGGGACGCCATGTTGTGGCCTTTAGTTTCCACTAGGAGAGGAATGAAGCATTACACAGACACTTAACACTACATGCCACTGTACTGAACATCTATTTCTTCATGTTTGGCCCATTTCTATTGGGGGACAAACGTTTAAAAAGTGGTTAACACTCTTGTGTTAAAATGTTCTTTTTTCTGATTTCTTACTGATTAACTTACTTCTCATCTCTATGCAGCAATGACCAGGTGTACTTCAGAACACTGTTGGGTGTGGTTGCCGCAGAAACAAAACACATTTCTGACCACACCCATTAGTGGATGTGCTCAGAGCTTTGTAAAGAAAAAAAAAAACATCCACCCCACCCGCCCTTCCCCTTTGACATTCTCAAACATCAAATCCATCAGTTTATCTCACTGACAGACGCAAAGCAGAACCAAACAACCCCCCCACCCACCGCTGATGTATTTGTACCTGACAACCAAGTGACACGCTGCACTGACACAACAAAGATTTTCACTGCTATTAGAAGACTCCCGACAAGGTTTGCAATGCAAGCCTTGATAGTGCATCGCCGCTGCCAAGACTCGCAAAAGCTATTTCAGAACCAGTGATAACATTATCGTGCACAAGTTATGCACGGTTACACGCAAATACACTAACTCCTCCAGGTTTGACTTTATTGTGGGTATGAGAGTTTCACCGAGCAACAGGCTATTCATAAACATGTGTTCTGTATTGTGTTAATCTCAAGGCGGACGTGTCTCTACCTCTTCGGGATGGGTGTAATGGCGTGTGAGGTTGAAGACTTAAGACCAGGATTGCCTTTGTGATTTAAAATACACCTCTCTCTCTAATGCTTACGCTCTGGCCCGATCGCCCCGTTGACAGAAACTCTCACGACCAGGGGATCATCCAAATTCCAGACAAGCGGAGGCTCCGCTCGGCATGCTTTTTTTGCGTTGCGTCATCATGCATCTGCCCTTTGCAAAAACCCCTCTGACTTGCATGGCACATGATTTATTTAGTCGGCCTGACATGAGGGAAATGTGATCATCTGAAGCCTGCATGCCTCCTTCAGTCTTTCTTTAGATTTAACTGGGAGCTGACATCCAAGAAGCAGCCGTCTGGCAAAAAAAAAAAAAGGCAGGAATCTGAAAGGATGTTACGGTTAATCTCATTTCTGTTTTGGAGGTGATAAGGAGCCTGTTATTTACTTCTCCCAGTTTATTGTGATATACATATTTGTGATACCATATCTACCTGCATCTCCAGGGCAGCAGTGCACAGCCTGGTCTAGAAAAGTCTTGCAGGGAAAAAAAAAACTCGATTCTTAATTTGAGAGCTGCACAATGGATGTTTTTATCACCCGGAGACGCTCCATTGCACCCGCAACGTTGTTCTTTCCCCTCCCCACCTTCTTTTTTTTTTTTTTTTTTTTTTTTAACACAGAAACAACTTTTCCCCCACTTTGAGGAACTCTGTATCTTTTCAATTTCATTCTTAGTGTTGCAAGGGAATAATTTAGCCTTATCATGTCTGCATACCAAATTGAAAGGCCTATATCTAATTAGTTCCTCGGTATCTCCGCAGCACCGGGGGAGGCGTGGGGTTGAGAATGAACAGATTTCCCATCAGAGGGCAGGTTTTTTTTTTTTTTTTTTTTTTGCTTTTCTCTCCTCACATATCTGACCATGACACTGCTTAGTTTCCAGCATGCTGAGCCCTTCCACCGACTATCTGGCTGCAGTATTATCACATTTTCACCCTGCCTCACCACGTAACTCGGACTAAGAAAAGGATGACTCGGATGTGTCACAGCACTGAGATACAAACAGATAATTTAGAGGTTGTACCTTTGGTTCCAGACGAGCAGAGGGTCTTTCTAGGTGATTTGGAGTTCTCCTGGTTCTCAGCAGAAAGTGGAAGAAAGTGATTGACAGCTCCTTATGCTGGTTGTCACCACGTCCTGCAGCCTCCAAAGTGTGTCCGCTAGGGTAAGTAAAAGTTATCACCAGAGAGCCAAAGAAGGGGGAGCATGGGGAAGAGGGAGGGAGGGGGGGTCAAGTTTGGTGTGCTACTGGCTTCTGAAGTCAAGGGGTTGGGGGGGGGCTGTTGAGTGGGAGAGAGAGTTGGATGGGTTGGGGAGGGGTTTGTGCCTTGGAGGAAGATGGGGGTGATAGTAAGAGAAGGGTGGGGTGGAGCCAAGGGGGAAGGTGGGGGAGGTTTGGGAGAAGAGGTGGAGACTCGAACAGGGAGGGACACACACACACACACAAACATAGCTGTAAAATATGAGATGGATGCATTTCGCAAAAACACACTCAGTCAGCCGGGAGAGGGGAGCTCAGAGATGAGAAGAGGCACTTTGCAGGCCAGGAACTGAACAGGAACTGAACACATGAGAAAGTGGATTTCTAGAATCAGTAAAAATGTAAGTGTGTTTGTAAGTGAAAAAGATTTTTGCTATGTACATCTATTATTCTTTCATCAAACTGTTTTCCCCCCACGTATGTATTTGAGCTTTTGTCCAGCTTTTAATACAAAGCTGGACAAAAAATTCATCTAAACTAACCTCTGCTCTCACAGTTTTTGTTCCTGTCAGGTTGTATTGCAAAACAATAAAAAGGACTTTTTTTTTTTTAATTTAAAAAAATTTATTTGGTCCATTGGAACCTGAGATTGAAAATTAAACATACATATGTTTGTACACATATATTCATATTTCCCCCCTCCAGAAAAGATCAATAAAATATATATCACATTCAGAGTTCCATTTTTTCAGCATTAGGCTTCATTTTTTTGTTTCCACTATCATACTTTCTTTTTTTATTATTTTACAAGTTTAAAAGGGTCAGTTAATTTTTTTCTCATTTTATTAATCTTTTGTGTGATTTAAATTTGCAGTCTGTACAATTTACAAGAGGGGAACCAGACAAAGGAGAGAAGAGAGAGAAGGCGTTGTGTTTGGCCGGTCCTTGAACGACCAGTTTCGCTCTGGCTGCAGCCTCTTCAGCAGCAGGGGGCGCCCACGACGCACAGAAGAGTCACCACCAGAACTTCACAGAAGAGGAGAAGGTTCAAAGGACACCAGCGAGAGCCAAAATGACATTTATGATGGAAAAAAAAACCCAAAACATAGAATAAAACAAAAATCAATCTCATGTAAATGTAAAGTGATCCAGCAGTGACACTGAATTTTGAGGTGCCTTATCATTGCAGGTGTTTCAGTGCAGGTTCGTTTCGTGTCAAGCTAATCCCTCTGGGCTCAAACTAAAGCCATAAATTATCACATTCCTTTATCTGTCGTTCACCAGTTCAGTATTCGACAATATTCGTCAGACAACAGGCCTGCAAATCACTTACACAAATAAATTAGACACCAAGTTCGCGGCTACTTGGCCGCGATGACGCACACACTCACGCAGGGCAGACAGACATCTGAAAGTGGTCATTACACGCTATGTTTCTTTGGAAAACATATTTACAGTTACTTCGGCTTCGGGTTTCGTCAAGGAAACGTCATGCTGCTGTAGTAGCTTTCTTACACACTGTGCTGGAGATGAGCAGAGGCGGCGTGAGCGAGACCGCCGAGCATCTGGACGTTTCAACGCTCATCTAACTCTTGAGCTCAAGTCCTGAAATGAACCCGTCTCATGCGGGAACTTTAATGGTTAGACTCAGAACGATCTCTCTCTGCCAGCCGTACATCGTGTGAGCGCTCTGGGGATTTTGCTTATCAGCTTTCAAGTTTATCCCCATTTCACTACATAATAATAAGACACCAACTCTGACTTGAAGCAGAGTCTCCCACTCCCCTCCTGTTTCTATAGTACCGCATTAGTCTTTCTCCGCTTTCTGATAAAACATCTACGTTGCCATGGGGAGGGCTGAAAGATCCTTTGTGAAAAAGGAGTGATGGCTTTGACACAGGAGAAATTAACGAAAAGGGGACCTGCGTGAAACAGCTGTAGGCAACCCATCCTTTAAAACGATAATGCCCGAACAGCGGGGGGGACAAAAACTATTTTCTGTGTCCCATAATATCTCAGGGGTCCCTTCCGCACTCTTGTTATGTGTGCACGCAGTCTGACAAAATGGTAATTTGTTGTTACGCGAGGACACTACGCTGTCGCTAATGTGCTGTCGGTGTAATCTTGAGGGAGGACGGCCCAGATGCTTGTGCTGCACCCAAGCAAAACAAAAATGGTCCCTGACCTCCCAAAGTAAACTTAGCGGCTCCTCTTAAGAGCTCCCCCATGGCAAACTGTTCAAACAGCCACAAGCTCCTCCAGTGCTCCTTAAGTACACTAAAGTGTAAATCGACACACTGGCAAAGTGTTGAAGTATGAGAAACACACAAATACTCACTGACCTTCAGTACCAAAAAAAACAACAAAAAAACTCCACAAAAAACATCAGACAACTTTTTTGGGTGTCACAATCCAAGAGTGCAAAATGCAGCATTAATTCACTCTGAAAAAGTCCCGGAGAGGAGAGAAGAGTAGAGTGGCTCCCCAGGTGTGAATTTATGTGTAAAGATATAAACTGTCTGCTGAACTGGATGAGAAAAGCCAGCATGCCTGAGGGGAAAACTTCAAACCTCCTCATGTAATGACTCGCCTCCAGCATTTAGACCCCAAACTGAGGCTGAGTGAAAATAAATTAAAGTAAGTGAGAGACAGGAAAACAGGGAGGTACAGTGACTGTTTCTCTATAGGGGGGCGGGGACAAAATTGTGTGCAAGTCTATTCAAACGCTACAGCGGGGACTGTGTTATGTGTCGGTATTTCACGGGATAAAACTTCCAACTGTTCTCTACGCTGCAGCTCAGCCAAGTAGGTGTTTTGAGGAACAAATAACGGAGATACAGCTGTCTGCGCGCCGCGCACATGTCAAAACATCAGCTTGAGGTTTTGCTTGACTCCAGCCTACTGTACAAATGAGAGGTTTGGTCCTGAGCTAGAGAGAGAGAGAGAGCGCTGGACAGCACTGTGGTGATGATGGAGAGAGGGGTCAGACAGTACTGTGTGAATGATGGCTTTTTTTCTATGACCTCAAAAACACAAGCATGGACAAGACGGCAACAAGTGTTGTATATAAAACAAGTAAGACCAATGTGTATACTCTGAAATAAAAAACAAACATGTATGACTATGAGTAGTACTAGAAGTTGGGTTTGGCTCATTAAGTACCGTAATGAGGGCAGGGCGAGATAGACTCCCCCTGAAGTCTCCTGCTTTGTTATCTGTCCTTGTGGACGTCATGGGGGGTAAGTGTCTGATCGCTGGGGGTGACTGGCTCGTAGGTGGTGGGCCGGCAAATGGCTCAGTAGTTACGGCACTCCACCCTAGCTCGTTGAAATCCGAAATCTCCAAGGATACAAACTCAGGGGGGGACGTCTGCTCGGCGTGCAGCGGTTGTACCAAAGTAGTCTGAACCCGATCCCGGTAGGTGTCTGGGTAAAGAATTGTTCTGCGAGCAAGTCCCAGTCACCCCGTATGGTCCCGCTTCCCTCATTTCATCCTGACATGGCACATCCACTTGGCAAGGGAGAGGGCGCGTTTGGGCCGGATGAAAACTTCAGCACTGATGGAGCATCAGCGAGGGGCGGCGCATAAACGCTGCCCATTCACGCTTTACATTCAGGTGTGTGTTCATCGATAAAAAAGACACACATTTTTCTCCACGTCTCAGGGCTGCACACACCACACGCCCTCCCTTGCCTGGTTTTCCAGTGGTCTGACAGTTGATTGGATCATAGTCTGTGCGTGTGCGAGATAGTGGGCGGTGGTCATAGCGGCCTGGGCCGGTGCAGGCCGTCAATGTCTGGCGTGAGCTGGGGGCTGTGGGTGGCCTTAGTGGGGGTCCAGTCTCCCAAGGAGGCCTGGGCCGCCTTGCGGTGGGCCAGGCGATGGGTGATGGAGAAACCAGCGTTTCCTTCCAGCTGCGAGAGCACCACCAGCACCTGCCTGCAGGGGGAGACAGAGAGTTGGAAAACAATACATGAAGCAGCTGAGAGACACCTTCACTAAGGACAGATAAACATGTCGGACATTCTGAATACAAATATGGGATTTTTCTGGTGTGCATGGTGTAATAAAGTAAGAGACTTTATGAAAATTACTGGGCTGAAGAGGGGGGCTGAATATTAGATTTCTTTGGGAGAAAAAGCAAATCTCTGCCAGTGTAATTAGTATTTTATCTGTTTTTATCTTCAAAATCTGAAATACTGTCCCGTACTGTGCTGTACCCATAACATCTCAAAACAATATAACATAACGCTGAAATAGTGAAAACAAGGAGCTGCCGAGTGCCTAAAGAGCTGCTAAATAAATGGTTATCTAAAGAGTGAACAGGAAGGAGGTGCTGGTTTTCTTTTTTTTAACAATCAGTCAACACTCAACAACAAACATAAAAGAATGAAAAAAGGGAAAAGACAAACAAAGCAACAAAAGAACTTGCATCCTTTAAACAAAACCAAAAAGAAAAAAAACTGGGTCATCCCTCCTGCCAGATAATTTCTGTGCGGTCCCTAAGTATGCCACTGATCTTAGAACTGTTTATTACTTAGTCAGCAGAGTTAAATCTAAGACTCGAGGAAGACAAGTTGATTTATCAGCACTTTTAGTGTTGCTTGTTTTTCTGATTCACTCGTGATGAAATATTGTGACAGGATACGGTGAAAAGAAACACTTGCGTCCTCTGACTGTTATTCACACTTCCATCGTCTTAAGGACATCTGAGTACGCTGAAGAATTATACCCTGTTCTGAATATGATTACCTCTCTGATAAATTCTTTCACCTGTGGACTGATAGCATAATAAGTAAGAGAGTGAGAGTGTCAGACAACAAGGCTGTGATACTGCAGCACAGAGTGTTTTTATCAAGTCAACTGACTTAATGTTCTTGTTAGACGAGAGAAAATGACATTAAAAGACATAGTCCTCATGCATGGTGACTTTTTACAGTCCCCCATTATTTGGGACATAACTTCGAGGAGATGAGGTCGTAAATTTGCATTAATGTGCGCCGTAATGTGTCTGCGCGACTGAGCCATTCATACAGTGAGTGTCCCAAAGAACCTAAATTCAGAGAAAGCTAATGATGTGTGAACAGCTCCGCTGTACTGGATTACACAGGTGTGTGTGAGCCTACGATATTTTTCAGGTTTTAAAGCCTTAGCTTTAATGGGCAGAGAAAAATGGGGACCAACACAAAACAGAGGCAGCTATAATTGTGCTGAGCCTAAAGTAGATTATTAAGAAATATAGAGCGCTAATCCTCCAGGATCGCTGCGTTTATAAAAGTGTGTATGTGCGCTATAATCGCCTAAATGAGTGCATGTTTGCTGCACCTGTACCAAATGTTCCCAGAGCATTTAATCTCTTTATTTGTTATCTCTTCATATTATTTCTTCCAAGGTAAATTATAGCTTGATAAAAAAAGACTTTTGGTGTGTGCGTGTGTGCATGTGTGAGGAAAACAAAAAATAAAGTGTGTACCTGTGGAGAGGCGGTACGCTGTCAATGGTCTTGAGGCTGCCGCGCGTGGACACCACGTTGAAGCTGTCAGTGCAGTCGCAGGAGACGTGGAGGTAGTATTTGGGGTGGCGGTTCTCCACCACCACTATGAGCCCCGCCCAGCCGTGGGTCAGGTAGTAGCACGTCATGCCCTCGCGGCCCTGAGAGTGTAAACACACACATACAAATACAGATGATCAAAAAAAAGCGGACACACATAGAAGTCACAACAACCAAAAACAAGGTATTGTTTCACTCTCTTGAGATTATCAGAAAAAACGTGAGGCTGCAGACTTGGTACAAAAGCTTCAGCTGTATAATAATAGACATTTTAGTTTGGCTCTGCTCCTGTGATGCTCCAGAATAAATTGGAGCAAAAACCCCTCCACCATGCTTGAGAAACATAATATTTCATGAAAAAGATGCCTATTTAAAATTCACATTATCTAAATTCCAACACAGTGAAATATAAAACCAATAAACCAATACTTATTACATGTTTTTCCTTGATACGACATCTGCTGCACTGACACTGATGTTTCTGCCAAACTACAATGTAGCTACACAGAGAAGGTACATCACCACCAGCAGCGTTTTTCAGTAGTGTTAAAATGCTTTTGAGATTGCATTCTGCATTCACAATAACCACTCTCACTGACGCCGAGATGACTTTCATATCTCATGCAGTGGTTGCTGATCTCTCTTTTGGGGGCTGTAGTTGAAATAGAGTGAACAAGTTCAGCTAAACTGCTTAAGTGGCTGTCATTTCACATCCAGCACCCCAGTAACGGTATCCAGTAATCCCACTGTACCTAGAGTATCTGTCAGCAACACGCCGATGTGCCCAGAATACAAAGCTCTTGTGTCATGACTCAAGACTGCTCAAATTATAAATTAATGTCCTACTCCAAAAATTTTTTTACCATGCTGTTCAGACACTACTGTTTGTGTAGGGGCTGCCATGCACTCCCAAGTGCTTGGCCCACCTACCTTGAGCAGTGAGCTCCTAGGGAGCTGAATGTCTCAACAAAGACGATCTCAAGTGTTTAAAAAGCTCTGTCATCCTCTAAAACACCAACCAATGTGACAGCGCTTTCAGGGAAGCGCTGTTCAGGAGAGCCAGAATAATTTGCTTCCTCGGGTGTGAGTGGCTGCGCCGGTGTGAGTGTGTGTAGAGGAGATAATGTGCACACGCTTGCATGTGTAAAGGCAGAACAGGATTCAGGACACTGCTGAGGAAATCTGAAGTGTTATCTCAAAGTGGCTTACAGAGTTGCGAGCGTTTGCCTGGCTTCACGAGCATATATATTATATTCATAGATGAGCAAACTGTGTGTGTGTGTGTGTGTGTGTGTGTGTGTGTGTGTGTGTGTGTGTGTGTGTGTGTGTGTGTGTGTGTGAGCTGACAGAGGCAGTGAAAGCTGGAGCGGTGAGGAAACAATAACAGATATTTATCAGAACTATTGCTACTTTGCTTGCTCACCTCGTGTCTTTCGCCTTTGTTTTCCGTGAGGAGGATGATGGCGTCGGCCAGCGTGGTGGCGGTCGCCTCCACCTGCTCCACCATCACCTGCCTGGAGCTGTAGATGGCGAGGATGTAACCGGGGAAATCCTGGCTGGGCCGTCGTGCCGCTCCGCTGGTGGGGCTCGAGACTGTAAAGAAGACGGCCATATGCTTCAGAACAAGTGCCTACAGACAGCTTCTTCATATTTAAAATCTATTGTTTAAGTACATAATCATAAGAAAAACACAAAAGCACTTCTTGTGCACACTGTATCCGTACACCTACTGGGCGTAGGTGGACCTGCTGTCCCGCTGACGTTCATCTGCCAGTGGTTGAAGGCGCAGCAGACGACGGCGTACTCCCCTGGCTCCAGCATGACATCACAGCCAACAAACTTCTTCACGGCTCGCTTGCTGTGGGCCAGCAAACGGCCCAGAGTGAGCTTGTTCCCGCTGCCGAAGGAGGCACGAAACACCATGATGCACAGGTCCAGCAGGTGGCTGTCAGCGGTGTCTGAACGCCTGGAGAGGGTGAGGGGACGGACGGATTAGTGAAAAACAAAGGCGGGGACAGAACAAAAGAAAGGATTCGGGGAGAATTTAAAAACTGCAGATGATTGTCCTATTTACCTGCTTCCCTCCTGGAAGAGAGCGAACTCCAACGCTGTCCTCTCCAGCACCGTCAGGGCTGTGACGGTGACCGGCCCGCTCGCCTTGCTGGGGAAGCAGCCCTGCAGCCTCACCTCCTGCCAGTCCGAGTGGATCTTGCAGATGTCCACTGAGTCAAAGTACCTATGGGAGGAAACGTGGGAGAGGATAGGGCCTCCTTTAGGATATATACTGTGTATACATAGCCACAATAGAAAATCTGTGTGTTTCAAGGCGCACATGAGAACCCATCTTTCTGAGACGCAGACGGTCCGCACAAGTGACTGTGTAACATCAGCATGGCCTCTGTGGGTGCTGCTGTACGAACACCATTTACCTTGCTAACACATCAGACCTCCTCCTTCAAAGGCGGAGCCCCCAGAGAGACATTTTCTTCCTCACTTTCACTCGGTTTTTCAGTGTTTCATCACTTCCTAACCTCGCTCTGACAACTGTCTTATATCTTACTTTTGTCTCCTTGGCAATCAGGAAAAAGAGAGAGAGAGGAAGAAAAGGCAGGCAAGCTGAAGTGTCTATTAATAATCGGTCATATTTGCACACTTGATGCATGAGACTTAATATAGGGAGCCTTTATATTTATCCAACAAGTGGACCTCTTTTTCTTTTCCCCACCCTAAAACACGTCTAAATGGACACAGGCCGGAGATTTGTCGTGCAGCTGCGATTATTTGTCCGTCAAAGACAACAATAAACAGTCAGAAGACAGATGGGATCCTCGTCTAGGCTGAATACATTTTTCACGTTTGAGTTGTTCTAGTGGACAGCCACATTGATCCCTCTGGACTTATTGCAACCCTTATTTTTTTAGACATGAGGGGCATGAATAAAAGACCTATATACACACACTCCCACACCCACAGTTCATCTTAAGATGAACCTTCTAACCTGGTGGACTTTGTGACAATGTCTATTGATCAGATGGGTGGCAGACAGAAAGAAAAAATCCTTTCAAGTGAAGTGTGGTCCTGTGCCTGAGCTCACCTTTTGTCGGTGTAAAAATCGGCTTATTTACACACAATATAAACACTGAGTGAAATGTTTTTGTTGATTCTCTTCAAATTTTATTCGATTTTTCACTCTTGATTGATTTTTAGGCTGTGGTTCAGTTTTCTTTTTTGCCATTCCCGACACTGCGGTTCAGTTATGTTTTAGGACACTCCCGGGCTCCATTATGTTTCAGATTACTTTTACTTTTGTTTTCAATGAAGCTGCTACAAGCAACTTTGATTACTGACCTCCAAAAAAGGTCAGTGGCCAATGAAATGGTCGTTTTAGTAAAAGGTAGGGGTACTCAGGCACGCATTAAAAAAAAACACAGAAGAATGGCAAGAAAAACATGAGTGAACACTTGATGCTGTCTGTGATTGAATGACAGCATTAATGTAAAATGACAAAACACAGTGAGCGCCCATGACAAGTCTAAGCTTCTGCCTGCCAAATCCCTGGCAACCAAAGCGACCACAAAAAACCACATAATTCCATAATAATACCATGGCAAGGGAACCAGTGAATGATGCATTTGTCAACAAACACAATGTACTAAAGACAAAAAAAAAACCCCACAGTCAGTCAGTTTGGTGTCAATACCAGATGGTCAGTAAAATCCACAAAGGCACGAGACCACTGAGCCATTCATCTCTTTTAGCACATAACGTGCGTCCATCACGGCACGGCTAAAGGACATTTTCGAGAGTCATTTCATCTGCACTCGGTTAACGAAAGCTTTGACATTTGCTCCTCTAAACAGCTGGCGTCGCGCAGATCTTTCCTGGGATAAATCCTCACAGGAAGTCATGCATTTTACATTTCTAATGGCGGTGTGTTTGGAATTAACACAAGAGGGGTAAGAGTGGCGATGGCAGGCACTGCTCAAATGAATTAGCGATGGGAGGAATTCTATTATATGGGTAGAGTAATTGACTGTGATGTCATCACCAAAAAATGCACTGTAAAGAAATATGCATATATATATAAAATCAAACAAATGATGAATTATTGCCAAAGGTGAAAACAAAATTACAGTTCAGTGTCAATTTGCTGCCATTTCTCATGAAGGCCACTAGGGGGGAGACAGTTCAAAAGGGTACAAGACACTAAATGAAAAGCCTGAAAGAGTCTTGAATTTTTTAGTGGATGTTATGAAATGAGACCCAACTCCAAATGAGGGTTTGTGTGTTATCACTTGCAGATTTTCTGATTATAGTTGGATGTGCTCTGGTCAAAATAAGCCTGCAGTTTTTCAAGGTAAATCAAAACAAGCGCTGTCAAACAGATTAGATATGCACAATTCCTTAAAAACATCTCTGGAAACTCTTACTTTATGAAGTCAGTGTACTCCATCCAGAAGACGCCCTCGCTGCTGCCGTGAGCCATCAGCTCGTGGCGCAGGTGCTGCGGCCAGTCTGTCCACTCGTCCGACCAGCTGCCGTTCCAAGAGAAGCGACCCCACGGGTTACGCAGCCGAAGCAACCTGGACACGGGCAAAGAGTGACAGGTGGGGACGAGGATGATTAACAGGGAGAAAGAGCGAAACGCAGGATCCAGTTAAAGTGACAACACCTTTCAGTCAATGCGGTATCCCCAACTCTGCAGACTCATATTGCTCCTCTTATGGATGATTGCTGACTTTTTAACAACCCATTTCATTTTACTGCCTCCTCCCTACAGTGAAAAACCTGGGAGGTATAATGGAAAACCATATTGGAGAGTCCCCCACTTTCAGAAGAGAAAAAAAAGGTGCAGGTGAATCGCTGTTTCCAAGCTGCTTTTCATCTCCTCCTGCTCCTAGCAGGAGGACTCCAACTCATTTTAGATCAAGCGCTGTGGCCCAATCTTCCACTCCGATTGCTTTACGGCAGTAAATTAAAGTGGCTGTGTGTGGCTCTTGAGCAAATTACATCTGGGATTTACGGCTACTATCAACTTCCTCTCACAGGTAGGAGAGAAGAAGCCTCCATTGTTGACTCACAATGCCATCATGATCAAAGTGATGAACTGAACCGGCGTGCACCTGTTCTCCACTGGCATCAGGCCTCTACCCCATTTACCTATGAATCATTCAAGAAAATACCTTCACACAAAGTTAGAAACTGTTCAGTCAATTCCCAACCTTGAGGATGTTTGTCAAAATCAGATAATATATAAAATGCAGCTCTGATTCTGAGGCGAGACTGTTTTTTGAACATGCTTTTTTAATGAGTAAACAAAATCTTTAAAGGTGTGGTTTCTTTCCAGTGAAACCTACTGCATGATTCATTGGTTTCCAACTATGACATCTGCAGAAGTCATTAAAGAGAGATGCAGCTGAAGGAGAGGAGGTATCGAAGGAGAAGTTTCAGCCTTGAGGCACCTTGTATGTGGAATTTGTAGGTGAAATATATTTAAAAATATATATATATAATAGTGTCATAGTAAGGGGTTGCAAAGCAGGAGGTGTAGCTGGTTCTACAAGTGGATTTTCCCATTCAGTATTTTAAACCTTTCTCTTATATGTTCCTCCCTTCTCTTCCTGCTGTCGTACCAAAGCATTGTTCCACTGCTCCACCTGTTCCTTTAATCTACTCTCAAGTCACAAGCCGGGTCAAACTTGCACGCATTAACTAACGCTGCTGCCAAGACAACAGGTCTCCCCACGCCCAACCTCTCGGCGCTCGATGGCGAGGTCATCGCATGCGTTTCAAATACAATAGCACAGCACATCACAAAGGCTCGCTTTGGCATAAGCTAACCGCAGCCATGGCAGCCCTAAAGGGGTGACTCACTGAAGGAAGTATGAAGCTTCTTTTTAAGTTGTTTGTCGTTGCCATGTGTTGCTGTTGTTACCTTATGTATTTCCATCTGTCATAGATGAGCAATGTGTGAAAAATGCATTGCTAATTTTGATGTTGTGAAGAATTTCCCCCAATAAAGGTAAATCTAATCTCATCTGCTTGACACAGAGACACAGGACTTTCCCTGATAATGTTACAATCCTTACGTTTATGTTATGGCCACCAGTTTTAATTATTGAAATGCTCTTTCTGAGAAACCATGTTTTTTTTCCATCATAAGATATTGTAGCATGGCTCTAAATAATGTAACACCCACTGGCCTCAGCTGCCACTGATACTACAGAGAAGTAGTCAGTAAGAGGCACGACTCAGAGCTGGAGCAAATTCAAAAATTTTCGTCGTTCAAAACAGGACCGCATAGTTACTAAATTTATCCAATTTCGTCCCAGAATTAAAAAATGAATTGATTTAAGCTGCAGATCGTAACATCGTTTTTTTTTTATCAGCAGCACAATTATTATATTTCCACAAGCAGTTCTCAAATGCAACAGATTTTTAAGCTATGTGATTTGATATTTCTTGCCATGGGACTCGTGGTTAACTTCTCACCTTATGGTGTTATGTGCACGGTCCTTCGACTTTCCAATCAAGGAATCCGATATTTTCTAGCACCAGTTTTCTTTCGCACTGGGAGAATTTCATGCCTATCCAAGCCATGGAACTGGGCAGGATGCCAGCAGAGTACAGATGGTAATTTCATTTGTTTCATTTAACTTTACGTCCCCTGAAAGTCTACCTTACTTTCTGTTACAAAGCCTAAAACAGATGTAAGGAAAAAGAGCGAAACATCAAGCAAATAAAAAAAATGAGAAGAGCTCAAAGAAAGGTGAAAAGACTTTCTTTCTTCCGTCTATTCATACCTGTAACCCTGAACATCTCGTACGTCCAGGACAGAATAGGCATGGCGAGGCCGCAGACCCAGAGACTCGTAGACAACATCGTCGACCTTCATGTTGCCTCCTCCACAAGATGCACCCATCAGAAACCTGACACAAATGAGACATGAGATTCACTGCGATATAATAAGGAGATGTAAAGTTACAGTGACAATTAACGACAAATGACAATTTAGCTCAATTCAACTTTTGCGCTTGCTTTCTGCTTTGCATAGTAAAATATTTCTTTACCCACTTCATCTTCGTTTTGCAACAAAGCCTCAAAATTAAAATCTCTTTTTTCTTCTCACGTTTGGCAAAAATACACAGAATTACAGACAAACAAACATCAATCATTTGTGTATATGTTTGATATGTCCTGATACGACTGTTGCTCCCTCTTTGCTCATGCAGCTCGTCTCTCTTTTGGCACAGCACATGAATGTTGTCGTGGTTCTCCAAGCCACCCCACTTTGATATACTCAATAATACTGCAGGTTTTCTGACAGATGGACTTGCAGTTTGGCCACAGATGATTTGGCCTCTTTGGAGGTGCGTGAGTTGCCTCTTGTGGCTTTGAAAGCTCAAATATCAAAGTGCCAGAGCCAGACCTCTTTTATTACTGACATATGCTGCAAATTGGCATTCAGCACCTTTGTAGTTTTGTAACACCTTCAGGTTTGTATTTTTTTTTTCGATTAAATATTCACTATTCATGATTTTGTTTTATTCCCTGCACTGTGATATACCTACTCTATGATCTACTGCATTTGTGCATGTACGCATTCTTAAAAGAGCACAGTGGAGAAATAAAGCACAGAATTATTACACAGTGGGTGAATAAATGAAAAAGCAAAGACAACGATCCACCAAAGTTCCCATCCACTCCTTCTCTTACCCAGCCTCCTTGGAGCTGAGCATCTTGGCCCAGATGAGGTCTGTATCGATGGGTTCCTCCCGGGGGTTGGTGGAGCTGACCTGGAGCATCAGGGAGTCACAGGGAGCCCCCGTCAGCGTGGCCAGCCCCTCGATGGCACGCCCTGCCTGCAGGGCAAAGTAGGAGCCGTGGAGTTTGGCCAGAGCCTTCTCAATCAGCGCCACCCAAAGCTGCTTCCTCTGGGCCTGGAATGATGGGAAAGAGAAAGGGGAAATATTTAGTCTCAGTTATGAGTATGACTCACTGAGGTACAAGATGTTATTGCTGCCGGCTTGCTTGAAAGTGTTAGCTCTGCTGGCTGTGAATCAAATGTTTAAAGTCTGCTGAACATGATGACCTGATAAAGGGTGAAAGGTCTTATTTATTATTTCTTATCTTATCATTACCATACACATTATCTTGACATTTTTTCTTGGCATATCTTGCACAACATATGATGAAGGAATTCATTTTATTCTTCCCTACGCGGTGACTCTTTTATTTCCATTTCCTTTTTACTTGTCTTTTGTCGTCAGTCTAAAACTGGCAGTGCCAAGTAGTCTAGACAAGATGGTAGAGGTAGGTATACTAGGTATGTTGGCTTCCACTGTATGTCTCTCAAACATGTTACTGCTTTTGTGTTTCATTACCCTCTGATTTATTTGTCGCATAATGCAATACTTCGTTTGTCCTGTAAATGACTGCAGCTTAATTAGACCTCCAGGTACAATCGTCCTCTCTGGGTCCTCTGAGACACGCTTGTGATAAAAAGCGAGATAATTAATTCGCTTGAACTGACATTAAGAAGTTAATATTACATTGATGTTAGGCTTCAACTCCATCAACAAGGTGGATATATCTCATCTGAACAAGCACAAAGCAAGTTAGAAGTACCCTGCTTATGTCCAATATAACATATCTTTCCTGTTGCCTTTAAAAGAGCACAGTGGTGAGTTATAATACCTTTCTTTAACACTGACAGATAATGGAAAAAAGGATTAAAACTGGAGCAAAAGTTCACACATTCTTATCCAAAACTAGATGCTAAAATTACCAATAGTCAGCTGCCTATGGTAGTTGCAGATTGCAGTGTGTTATGCTAGGAGTGGCTAATGTAGCCTCCAGTCTTTGAGCTCAAGTGGAGATGAGAAGTGAGCTGCAGAGGTCTAGTGAGCTTACTTCTTTTGAACTCCACAGTCCACTCCACACAGAGAGGTTTTTTTTATTTATTTATTTTATTTTCAAACTTGTAGTCTTCACCCCCTGCCAACACTGACTCAATCACTTGAGTGTGCAGCTTCCTCTGGAGCCACAAAAGGCTTTATATAATCATTTTTCACTGACGCAGCAGTACCTCCCAACATTGGTACACTTTGATGGAAAACTGGTAGAGGTTCCATGCAACCCCTTTGACTTTAACAGTGTGTTCAGCGTGTTTCCACCTCTGTTCAGCTTTCCGTTTCCTTGCTTTTATTATTTTCTCATCCATCGCTTCCTAGATCCCTCCCTTCAGGGCTTCCCTCATCCCCACCCCTCCTTTCCTGACCTGGGAGAAGAGGAGGTAGCCATAGTCGTCACAGGGCAGCATGTCGTCCACGAGCACTGTCGTCCACGTCCCATCTTTACATAACCGGACCTGGTAGGCCCCCTCCGGACAGATGGTCCTGGTGATCATCACCCTCTCCACCAGCTCCGGACGCTCCGCCAGTACCGCCAGCGCGCTCAGGAACCTGGGGAAGAATAAAAGTCAATGAATCGGAAAATGAAACGTCAGATCAGGATGGACAGATGGGTGCGCAAGAGGATGCGACTGAAACAAAGCATGAAGACAATCTGAATTACGCACGCAGTGAAACAAATGAGAGATGCAAAGACGTAAATGATCGACTGATTGTGACGGACCGGGGGATGGCTGAATGGACGCCTGCCTGCATAAAAAAAAGAAAAGCGGAGACGTGGAATGTCGAGTGACAGATGCAATCACAGAAAAGAGCAAAAAGAAAGAGCCAGACAAGCGCGTTTTGTGGAATGAAAGCATCTTTTTCCACAAGGTGCCTTAAGCAGTTGTGAAAGATTTTTTTTTATACATAATTTGCCCTCATTGAAAATCAATCACATTTGATGAGTCAAGCATCTGTGCCTTCTGGTTACCTCCCCATTACTGTTAATTCACCCTGCAGCAAAGGCAAACTGGCTCGCCTCTCCTAATTAGTTTGCAGGAGAAATTAGTTCATCAAAAATCCGGATACATCAGAAAATGCTAATTTCTCACACAAGAGAAATGCGGCTGGGGACATGAAGATCCAACTTAAAAAAGAATATATTTTTAAGCGAACATAAGTTCATCTGAAAATGTAGAAGGAGATCATACGACGCTGATGAAATGGTTACAAAAAAAGTTGAGATTTTGGGACAAGGAGCTAAAAATATGCAGAGTCACCACTGATTTTACAGTACAGTGGTGCTCTTATTAATGGCATTAATAAGGGAACAGTAAAATGCTACTTTTGCCACTGCAGGACCTGTCACTATAGCCGCAGATGAAAGTGCTATAATGGCCCTTTCAGCCTAGCCGTCAATGTGCGTTAGTACAGCAGCTGTCTAAAGACTGAGAGTCTTTATATGGGTTGGAAACGTGTATTATTTAAGCTATATTCCATCTGTTCAAGTGGCAGCCGAGTGTGGCCGATCAGCCCATTCAGCTGATGAAAAACCAATCGGCTACCCAGGAAAGAAAAAAAATCAAATGAAAATCCAATTAGTCGTGTCGTAATGTGACTCTAATGTCAGCTTGTGTTGCAGCCATCCTCGTGGACAAGGGTGACTGGCACTACTTTCTTCTGCCGTCATTGGCTGGCAGAGAAGTGAGCCGAGTTATTCGCCGGTTTATTAGGACGAGAGCGAGAGAGGGAGATGAATTAGGGTTACATCCTGTCGCGAGTGAGAGGACTCGGCTCCAGGGAGGGTTATTTTTGATAAGCTGTGTGAGCTGGTGATGAAGCGAAAAGTTGTATTGGGACAGTTTTGCGAGCGACTCCTCTTGGTGTATGTGTGTGTAGAGGAAGATGGAAACGCATAAATACACACCCCAAAGGACACGCGGAACAAGGGCAGGGAGATAAAGCATGTGTCCGGACTCACATTCCCGTGAATAATCTCCCTGTCAGGTGTATCTGTGCATCTGTCCAACTACACCCTGCTCCCTCTTTCATGTAAAGCTTGCCTTCGTTCCTCTTTTCTGCCTCCCAATTTTTCAGGTTCTCGCTCTCTCTTCCTTTACTTACTGTTTCACTGCCTCTCTGTCACTGTCTGCATCTCTCCCTTTATGCTAGCTGCAGGCTGCAGTGTTCATCTAAAGCTCTGACAAAAAAAAAACACACAGACATGAAATGTTATCTGCTGTCTGTGTTATATTACTCTGACCTTTCATGGGGACTGAACAGAATGAAAAATTTCCCTTTACTTTGGGGATCTTTGGCTATTCTTGTTTGTCCTGGGTCAGAGCATTAATCAGGGCCGGTCTCCCTGTTTTCCTTGCCTTTCTGTGAATGAATGGTCCTAATCTCAAGTGATGAGTGACCTATGTGTGTGTGTGCTCGAGTTCTCTTCTGAAAGCTCACCAGCAGTTCCCGAGCAGGCCCTGCAGGATGTCAGAGGGCCGCGGCGTGCGGAAGACGGACCACTTGACGCCCCGGTCTTTGAAATTGCTGCAGTTGATCTCATGGGGGCGGAGCCACTTCTTGATCCGCTGCTGGACGCTGTCGCCCTCAGGGAACCCCACGGAGCGAGGTCCCGGGGGGAAACTGTCATCCACAAAGTTGACAGCGTTCTGAAAGGTGACGAGACAGAGGCGGCGGGGGGTGGAGAGGAAAATGTTAGACACAGGGTTGAGACCACTGAACCTGTTTTGTCACAATGACTTCAAAATAGATTCACTTTTGATTCTTGGGAGAAAACATCTTAAATAAAAACCTGAAAATGAATTTTTTTTACAATCTAGCTCAAAGGAGATGGTGAGAGCACTTAAAATGAAGCTTTTCAAAAGCTAATGCACGCCTGAAGGATGCTTGAAGCTTTGAGGAATAACAGTTAATCTCTACCCTGCATTTCTAATATGCCATATTTTGCAGGTGGATGATGATTAATACAGGACACTACAGGAAACCACATGCACCCTGGATTCTGGGAGGAACAAGGACAAACTGCTGCCCTCTACATTTATTCAAGTGGCAGGTTAGTGTGGCGCCGCACATGTGCACGGCGGGAGATCGAATGTGGCGACATGTAACAGCCAGGATACAAGACACATATGCAAATCGCTTTCAAACATTTCAAACGCTTTACTTTCTGACATATTCCCCACAGGGGGCCGAGCATTTAAAATGACACGCCGGATTCAAAACGCTCACTCGAAATGTAGCTGCCTCTCTACTGTACACCGGACCAGGACTACATGGATACATTAACAGATCAGGACACCCAATCTGTCACACTATCTGCCCATCTAAAACTCTCCTGTACAAACCTGAGAGGGCCAACAGCCACACACGCAAACCCTCTCCGGTTTCCCTTTTGTGGTGTGAGAAGTGGGCTTGGCCAGGCGTGATGTGAGGCAGGCGGGCGGATGTAATGTGGGCACCCCGCTGGTGGCTCACAGTGAAGCGAATTGATTAGTCGCCAGCCGCGACAATCCAATTCCGTAGCCTTGATGCAGCACTCCCGACCAGACAGAATCGCTACAGCGCTGCCTCTGCCACCCGGACCATCCGAGGTCTCCGCGTAGCTTACAGACGCTGTGGTTTGCTGGCTTATGTACGACCCTTGTGTCGACTTATTTTGTGTGGGCTTAGGGGTCGAGGCGGATTTACCACAGAGTTGGAGGGGAAAGCTTTGGCCCTCGAATTCAATCCAACGCAACTCATGGAGAGCAGTCCGTACATAAATAAGACTAAAGAGAGACAAAACCATGAGCAGTGACCAAGGGTTAAAGAGGTAGCCTCATTAAATCCAAATTGCACCTGGTAGAGCTCTGCTCCAGCTTCTGGCTGTAAGTTAGTTAATATAACTTCTCTCTGATGAGGCAGCTGTTAGTATAGAAGATGTCTTTTAAGTCTCTAAGTACTTCAATTTTGTTTTTTAATCTAGTAAGCAGACACAAACCCACATGCACAGAGTTCAACAGTCGTGCATTTGAAGCTTTTACATTAAAGAATGTGTTATTTTGAGAATCACTTGACTGTGTGGAGGGTAGAGGCTCATTTTCACACCCTCTCATCTGCAGGTTAAAGGGAACTTCAGCTGATGAATAAACCAAGAGAGCCCGATGATGTTAGCGTAGCGCACAACCCAGTGTTAGGAAATCCTTCCATGTGCTTCAACAGATTTTCACTCCTGTAATGTGCTGCTGTTAGAGTATCCTTTTGCACTCGCCTCTCATATCATATTTGATTGTTCTGGGCCACTTGAAAGACATGATAATCAGCAAAATGGTCTGCTGCAGTCTCTGCCCGGAAGGAAAAAACTGTGCCGCACGTGCTGCGATTAGCCAATTCATATCTGGAGCGCACGGGATGTTCTGTGAGCATGATGTTTTTTTAATGGTATGTTTGGTTTTTTTAGGGCTGCTCACATGAAACTCAACCTAAATACAGAGCAGTCCCTCACAAACAAGCAGATCCCCCTGCCAAAGACGGACATCTCCTGTTGTTCAGGTTGCGGCGCTGTGACGTCTGCTGGCGTAAGTCTAGCTGGCCGCCCTCATCGAGTGAACCCGCTGCTCCTGTCTCTGATTCTATCGCTGGGAACGTGCCAGCATGCGAACTAGACCGCGATCAGCCACTTCTGCGCTGAGCTAAGAAAACCCACTGCCTTCCCGCCATCTCCCAGACTACACAGAACTGGCAGGCATACAAGGGCTTTTCTGAGGATTGTGAGCTCGGAGCTAGATATCTACACGTTACAGACAACCTATTGATCTGCGAAAATGTGGTGACAAGGAACTATAGAGCTGGATTTCATAGCGCCGCGCTTATTAAACCCAAAACAAAAGCGTCCCAGAACAGCCTGGTACGTACAATACTGTCACAGGCAGTGAAATCCTGTCACTGCAGGCAGTCAGAACTTACAATCCAACATGCAAACCAAAACCCTGCCTAGAATCCTACGTGTGGCAGAAATTCAAGCAACAAGTAGCATGAAGAGTGAAAATGGCACAAATCAAAGTCATCCATTGCTATGTAGCATCTTTTTGTTGCTCCCTGAGAGGGGGACGTGGAATGGAAACAGAGGAGCCAGTTCCAGCCATGCCGGGTCATACAATTCACAAGCGGTGCTGATGGCTGTTAGTAGTATTTACTGGTTTGGCAAAGCGAGTGGGCGGACACGCTCTGGGGCACTGGCACCGAGAAGCACACACACCTCTCGCTCTCCAAACCAATCAAGGGGAGTAGAAAAGCAAGGAGAAACAAACTGCGCTCAGGTGAGGAGAGATTATTATTTCTCACACAGTTTTAGTCTTCATTGATTACTAAAATCCGAGCAGACTCTTCAGTGACTTGTACAGTATTTTTTCTCAGAGGTTCCTGGATTATCCGCTATAATCCTGGAGGTCTGGAAAAACCTGAATGAAACGATAAAAACACGCTGATTGAAACTTTAGCTGCATTTGTGTGGTCCAACCGCATACACGCCTAGAGACCGGGTAAACCCGAAGGCTTTTAGCATGATTAAATGTTCACTTGTTTTGTTTCGGTGCTTGCCAAGTGTTGATGCCTTAACAGTGATGGATCAGGACAAACCAGCACCTCTTGCTTACCGACGCTACCCCCACCTTCATCTCTCTGACCCCTAAAACCCAGCTGCAGCACTTGATGCTGTTTGTGATTACATTCACTATAGGGAAGCGGATCGTTTCTGCTCCTCTTCTCTCTAGCTCTGCTACTAAAAATAGGCCAGCCCTGTGTTCACCTTAGCACGTACACACACGCACACACACACACACAGTCAGCCACACATTGACTGCTACACTGGAGAATTGAGTGCAGTCGTGTGGAGTGGGTTCGGATGGGGGTGGAGGGGGTGCAGTGGGTGGCAAGGGGAAAGCATATTTTGAGACATTAGCAGAGAGGAGGAAGAAGGGAAAAAAAAAAACAGGATGAGCGTGTGGGGATAGATGTGATGGAGGGAGACGGGATAAAAAGGAGATGAAGAGGTGAAAGCACTTTGAAGAGCGCAAGAGGGGCCGAGCTGGAGAGAGAGCGAGTGAGATAGGGGCCTAAAATATTTGTAGGAGAAAAGGGAAAGATGATAAAAGAAAGACGAGCTTAAATGTCGATCTTAAATTGGGGAGAAGAGGAAGGGAAGGTGGGGATGAGGGATCTCCAATATCCTTCCTTCCAACTGAGCCAACTTCCCTCCCACGCTCGCAGCAGAGAGCCCTGCGACTTTCAAAGACGGCATTAATAATGCAACCTAAAGCTCACTTCATGCTATTGTAAACACGGCAGGAAAGGTGCAATGCCGGCGTAGTAAGTGCGCACGCATTGTCCAAATAGATTCAGAGAACATAAGCCTGCCCCAAAAATGACCTGAATCTGAACAGTTCTGGGCTCTGTAATGCCCACATTTATCTGAGGTTTAATTAGTCCCATCAGGTTTGTCTCATTAGCATAGGTGTTAGCAGTCTGAAATGCTCTCAAATTAACCCTTCTGGCAGCCTCGAGATGCATATCCATGACAACACAATAGAGGTTCATCAAAAGGTTCAGCACTGCAGAGGAAGTGAGCCTGGAGCGGTGCGATATAAAGAAAAGCAACATAAAGGTTGTCACATCTTAAGTACAGTTGCTAGGGAAGACATCTCTGTGTCTCCAAACAGCTGTGACACAGCGAATGAGACCAATCAGGGCCCATGAATGACACAATTGACCTCAAAGCCTTCTTGATCTTTGAACATTAAATGCAGAGGCACCGGAGCCACAGAAATGCATTATTATTTTAGGTTGTTATGACAACAGACAAGGCCGTAATTACAAATGCATAATGAGGGTTTTCTCTCTAAGAGAAAATAAAAAAAACAAAACAATAAACGATTAACATTCATGCAGTTTAATGAACATGTTCTGTTTCATGCTGTGGATTGATGTAAAAAGGAGCTTTTGCTTCTGTTCAACAAGAATCACAATCTTGATCC
Source organism: Amniataba percoides (assembly GCA_037176925.1). NCBI lineage: Eukaryota > Metazoa > Chordata > Actinopteri > Centrarchiformes > Terapontidae > Amniataba > Amniataba percoides. Next base: position 19,210,344 of record JBAJHX010000024.1, on the reverse strand, counting down.
TTTAATAACTTGGCGAAATTGATGCAGAGAAGTTCGTTTTTGAGGGAAATTACATTCAGAATGATAACGTTTTTATCACTTACAGACAGGTCTGCTATTACACAGTAACAAGTATTTCATTAAGTAGTCAAATATCTTCCTAAATAAGAACTTTAACTTGGGGTTGAGGACAAGTGAGGACAGGAAATAAAGTCTGACTCAAACTAAGCTGTCTGCATGAAAAAGGAAGTGTCTAATCAGAACAAACAATAAAACTGGACTCATCTGAGTGTTGAGCTATGAGAGTTACAGTCCAGAGACAGACCTTTGAAATTCTGAATGAGAAATTTGTGGAGAGACTTCTCTGGTGACTGTGGGACCCTCTGTATCTGCAGCTCATTTAGGTGGCCAACATTCACCCGCTGATCGTTTAAAACTCTGCTAACGAAGCAAGTGCAAACAGAAGCAATGACAAAGCCTATTAGCATTTCTCTGAAATTAGAGAGATTGGGGGAGTGGGAACAATGCCAGAGCCATAACAAAAAGAGGAATTACAATGAGGCAACTGTGCTCTGAGAGGCAATGTGCACCCTGTGACGCATCACACATTGAAAGTAGGAGATTTTGACTTCTCAGAGAAGTCAAGGAAAACTTCACAAAATGTAAAAAAAAAAAAAAAAAAAAAAGTTCAAGTTATTGTTGCTGGACAACAAGCCCCTATAAATTATTAATGGCACGCAAACTGACTGCACCCCTAATTTCTGAGCCATGTGTATTGAGTTGGTGTTTTCTTGTGTTTTTGTGTTTCTTAGCTACAACTCAATTTTCTCTTACCTCCCTGCAGAAGCTGACTATGTTCTCCCAAAGCTCCTTGGCCTCGCCCTCATCATTTCGCCGACGAGCTTCCACATGCATGCTCTCCCTCCTCTTCAGAGGCTTCACCACCTTGCGAAGGGTGAGGTACTGCTGGGGTGTGTGGCATGCCCCACAGTTCTTGTTTTTGACGTCGTTGAGCAGCGTGCATGCTGGGCAGCTCCACTGTCCTACCTTCTCCTGAAGGCTAGATGAGGTGGAGGAGGAGGAGGAACTAGAAGAAGCAATAGCGGAGGAGGAGGAAGGGAAGCCCCGGGCCTGTTTCCGTGTTTTATGACCCGAGGAGGAGGAGGAAGGCGTACAGGAGCATGATGCGGTGCCAGGCCCCAGTGGGAGGCCACAGTGTGTACAGCAGCGGGACAGGGGAGTCTGCTGCTCCTGAAAGCCATGCAGCTTAGAAGAACCACAGGCAGAGCACTTGGGTGCACCTGTAGGGTTGCGCAGCGTGCACTTGGAGCAGGCCCAGGTGCTAAAGTCCGGGCTGGAGGGGCTGGCCGGGGTAAATCGTACCGTCTCACAGCCTACAAGGTCAATGAGGTCAGCACCAGCCCGCGATGATCGGCAAGCCTCGCACTTGGACGAGTTGCCGGGGTTGGGCAATGAGCAGCTAGGGCACTTCCAGGTGGGGGCGGCTGTGGAGGCAACAGGGAGGTGGGGGGTGAGTGGATGGTGCTGAGGGTCCTCTTCCTCCAAGATACTGAGGCGCTTGCTGGGGTATGAAGGTTCCTGGGGTTGGGCATGCTTGGGCTTGGCTGGCCGCTGTGGGCCTGGCTGGGGTGGCACGCTGGCCGCCGAAGGGGAAGTGGGGCTGGGAGTATTGGTGCCTGGGTTTGGAGGGCGCCCTGGAGGGGGCACCTCTCTCCTGCTGCGGGGCACGGGGTTGTTTTGAAGGGAGGAGGAGAAAGAAGTAAAAGTAGAGGACTGCGAGGACGCATGGGGAGGTTCTTGAGGATCACAGGGAGGGGCTGGGGGAGAGTCATCTGTTAGGTCTATGACGAGTGGGGCGGCGCCTGCTGTGTGAACAGGGAACCCCAGCACAGGTGTTCGCACCTCAGGCACCACCAGCGCCTCAGGGGGGATTTTAGGCAAAGACAGTTTCCTTGGCCCACCACAGGCTGAGCATGACAGTGCCATAGGTGTGTTGTGAAGCGTGCAGCGGGGGCAAGCCCAGCCCGAGTGCTGCACCTCGAGGCCGACCACTTCTCCATTGCTCTCGGACCGTCGCAGAGCTTCCTCCTTAGGTGGATGCTGTCCATGGGGCTCAAGCAGAACTGTGGGGGTGACCGTAGGTGTTGGGGGTTCCGGCGGAGCAGATGGTAATCCGTTGGCAGTGGCGGCAATGGTGGTGGTGGGAGGTGTGTGAGTGGCAGGGGACGGCCCGAAGCCGCAGACGGAGCAGGCTCCAGATCCCTGGGGGTTGTTGAGCGTGCAGCGGGGACATGCCCATCGATGCTCCTCGGTGCTGCTCAGCCGCAGAATCTGGTTGAGGTCGGGTTTCTGGCGCGGTGCCTCACAGATGGAACACCGAGGTGCAGCGCCAGCATTTAGGAAGGTGCAGCGTCCACATGACCACTCACTGCCTCGCACTGCTGCTGCCATGGAGCCAGGAGAGTGAGAGTGGCTGCAAAACAGTAAACAGTGAGTCAAAACAAATTCAACAACTAAATGAGTCACTAATACATTCTGCCACATAACTGTAATTGCTTAGCAATAATGCATGCACGTTAAGTATGCCACTATTCAATCATTTGAGCTATTTCTGTCACTTATATTCTGAGCAATGATCAAAATTTTAGTGAAGCAAAGTAGAGGGAGAGAAAAAGACAGAAACAAGGGGTCAGACAGATTGAGAAATAAGAAGCAGTGAAAACGCCGGAGAATTAATGCATGCTTCAAGTCAACTAGAGGTGATTATCTAAAAAGGAAGAGAGGACAGCGAAAACATCTGAGACTGCAAGAGGAAGAGAGAGAGACAGTATTAGAAAAGAGAAATAGGGAGTGAGAGGGAAAGATTAGCCGGTGCAGGGGAAAAATCAAATCTCCCTCCTGGGGGCTCTGAGGGCAGTAAATCCATACACAATGGCCACATGATTAGAGCCAGGAAGACAGCACATACAGAAGGGGAGCCAAAGGAGAGGAGAGGAGGCTGCTATTGCTTCAAAATACTAAAGGAAGCGTTCCTTGAGTACGCCTGACTGACACTTATTAGAATGGAAAAAACACATGGGATCTCTCTGACTTCATATTAGCACTCTCCTTTTATTCGGTGAATGCTAATGCAGGGCAGATAGGGGCAGATTAAGGTCACGTCAATCCCGTGCCCAAATGAATTTCGGAATAAATTCTGAATTCATTTTTGGTAGCACTTATTGGCGTGTTTTAGTGATGAACCATTCATATTCCTGGAAGTTAAAAAAAATTAAAAATCAACATATTTAACAACAGCATAAACTGTGCAGAAGGAAATCAATTTTTAGAAAGCTCTGATTGAGACGCATGGGGAGCAATTGATCCATCTTGTCAGGCTTGATTTCCACCTCCAACAGATAATAACCCAAAGCACTCTGTTCTTGTGGATTGACTTGTATGTACAATTCACTCTGTGTGCCTGCAGTTCAGTCAATTTGACTTATTGACAGTGGGTGTACTCGGGTTTTGGGAGGGCAGCACAGTTGGATGGGGGGGGGGGGTTAGGTGGGGAGAGGGGGGGCCCCGAGGGACGGACGTGGTCGCTGTCTGGACAAGCCCATAAATGTCACTGTCACTCAAGCTGCTCATGTGTGAACACCAACACAGAGGGGGTAATGTGGGAACTGTAGTAGGGACAGTGGAGGGTGAAGTGCTAAGAGGTAGGATGCTGCAATGCTCTTCCCAATGATCCCATTGGCAAAGAAGCTGCACGTACAATGCCTGCAGAGGTCGCGGATCTGGTCACATTCACACCCTTTATCATACTTTGGTTGGAGAACAGCACCGAATTCTAAGGCTGCTGTGAAAATTATTTTATGGGGAAGCATTGGTTTGTGGCTGTTTGCAAAAAGTCTATATTCCCTGGGGGAAAAGAGCCTATTTTTCTATGAACAACACATTCTGATAATCCTTTGTTGTTTTCACATTAGGTGATGGGAGAAAAACAACCTCACAGCCCGTGCGACAATTTTTATTTGTAAAGAATAGAAGAGTCTTGTGAAGGCGATTGCTGGTTGGTCGGCCGGCCTCGATCTTGCTCTCCGCCACTGCAGCGCCATGTGTCCTGGCCAGCTAATTGCCCTTAGTTCAACTCCATTAAACCCTTTCAAAGCAGGCGAACACTCAGAACCCCGGGGAACCTCTTACAGACAACCTCTCGCTTCCAGCATACTGTCCTCTCCCCTCGTCAACCCTACTCCCTAAGGTGAGGAGGAGAATGACAGCAGGGAGGGGATACTAATGCGTCTCTTTGGGTTGTCTTTGTGTGTGTGGGTCCTTGCCGCTGGGGCTGTGTGTATGCAAGCATGTAGCTATATTTATAGCTAGGTAGATATAGCATAGCCTCTTGTTTTGTTGTCTGACTACATTTGCGCCCTTAGTTTGTGTGTGTCCTCAGCCGCAGGGCAGCTAAAGTATGGAAGTCGGTCCCAGTGCTTTATGTCAGGAGCCATTAGCACTGCATTCATTCTCCTGGGCAGAAGTCAGCACTCCAACACAAAGTGCGACCCGCTGAGTGAGGAGGAAACTCAGCCTTCCAACGATAACAACAAGCAAAGCAAGAAAAACACTATTTTTGTCAAGACACACAAACACTGAGAAAGCTGTATTTAGTTTTTTGTTTAGCTTAGTCTTTCATCTCAGCACTACCTGCCATGCATTATTGACCTTTAAAGATTTACACAGATGACAGTGTGAATTACCAATCAAAATATCAACAATGTTTGTTGTAATGATTCTTTTGCATGCTCTGAAAACTCTCCACAAACATCCTGTGCGGTGTCCTCTGATTACAACACATCCACCAGCCCCTCAGCAGTTTAGTTAAATGTGGCTGAATTTCGTGGCAGCACCATGCTAGTGCTGATGCTACATGTTCACGCCGTGCTTAGTTCTCCAAAGTCCTGCCGGTCTGCACGCCACGGACGCCAATGACGGTGACGACAACAACAACAACGACAAGTGTCAACACCTCGTGTTTGATGACAGCTTCTCCCCCCTGGCCATTTTCATAACTGTCAGGCCTCTTTCATCTCCAGCGATGGAGCAAAGTCATGGTGTCAGCCACGCGGCGAGTTTGTCAAAGCAATTGATTTGGTTCTTGACGGAGCAGGGGGATTGCAAATTCATTATGCTGAACTGTCTGCGGCAGCCAGCGTAGGAGCTTTTCATCACAGCAATGATCAGCCTCTTAAGGAATTGTTAATATCTAGCTTAATTATCTCATTATTATCTGTTGTAAGCGGAACACCTGCCAAATGTAAGTAGCACAGCATGAACAAATACAACAGCAATTCTGGCCGTCAATTACGGATGCATACTGAGTGAACACACACACACACACCTTTGTACATATAGTACATGCCTGCAGCAGATGATGAGCCACTACAGCCTGTGATGCTCGGACCTTCATTAAAAGGGATGCTTTCTGTGAACATGCTCAATTCAATTGCATGAGTGTGTACAATCACACATAGACACACACATACACCTTTTGTCCTTGGCCCTGTGTTCAGTGGAGCTGCTATAAAAGTGCCCACTTCAGCTCCTCAGTTCCCTTAGTGTCGCAGACCTGGGCTGCTAGCCAATGGCTTACAGTGGTGAGAGAGAGACGGTGTGTGTGTTTGTATGTGTGTGTGTGAGAGAGAGAGAGAGAGAGAGAGAGAGAGAGAGAGAGAGAGAGAGAGAGAGAGAGAGTGCGAGACATGGGCTGTGGAAAGCCCATCTTTTAGCAATGAGGTCCTCAATACAGCCTGCTGCCCATAAAGTACCTGCTTCTAGTCTAAATTCACTCAAGTGAGAGCATCAATGAACCCTGACCAATTTTCTAATGCTTCACTGAGTGTAAGACAATCATGGGGCACTTCAGCCGACTGTTACAAAGACTGAGAGCTCTACAATCCAGCGAGAACGAGCAAATCGGTAACGTCATATTTGGGGGTGGGTTACATTAACTTCAACAGCTGATGTCAACACGGAAGTCTTCAGGCTTTGGATAAAACGGGCACCTATAAGACGCAGACAGGCTGATCCTGTGTAGGCCAACTATGGCTGGCGAATTGGACTTGTTCCACACACCGAACTCCGTTACGAGATCAAGCAAGCCGAGTCCCGCCAGCTTCTCCCTGCCTCGCTGTGAGACATTTGGCCTTTGTGCGACAGTCATTAGCACTCCCTTTCCAAGGTTGGCCCTGAGCCCAGGGCCCAAAGGGAAAGCACGGTACCCTCCTTGGCCATTAGGGGGAAGAGTGTTTCAGATCTGTGCATTCAACACAAAACAACAAGCATCACCCTGCCAGCTCACGTGGCTATTAATGTGCGTGCTTTTACATTTTGTTGGCATTTGTTTTCCTTGGTGATTTATCTTTTCTTTTTTATGTCTGCTCTATATTTGTTATATGATCATTTTAATGTTTTTGTTAAATTATCATCAGATGACAGTGTCCTTGGCATATTGTACAGCACTGCATGGTAAAGACATGCTTTCATTTCCATTCTAATCTAGAAATAAAATTATCATATATAAAGAACACCAAATGTACTTTGTATAAAAATACCATATAATTAAATCTTTTTCAACAATTCCAACACTGGAGTGGCTCTCTAATGAATTAATCTTGACATCACAGTAGGGTAAAAGAGTCAGTCAGCACTTCACAGATATTATATAACACATGCCCTGTCAGTCAGCGTACAGCAAGTGTCACACAGTGTTTCCATGACAGTTCATCTGGTGACTGGCTCTGCATTCAAATTTTTTGCAAAACACAAGGTTTCTCAAAGCCCTGACTGGCTATAAACACTAAGCTAACCACACAGCATGCCTTGATCCCAACAAACTGTGTACTCTGCGCTTGTTATTATTGGACGAACGAGAAACGCACAACGCAAAAGGTGTGTACTGAACAATTTAGAGTATTTTCCTAAGAAATTCCACTTAGCTCGTCAGTGGTTGGATGTACTATGGTTGCCTCAGTGTGGGGGTGGAAGGGAGCTGGTTGCTTCTACTTAATAATGCACCCAATCCATACAGTGGCTGAGGAGTTTTAGATCATTAGCAACTGAACATTTGGGCCACGGGTAAAAGCAATTTTAAGACACTCACATGGGGTCAATTAGGCCTAATAAATTATCAATAGGGTAATCAATACTGCGAATAATCAGACACCATCTATACTAAGGCTGCTTAACAAATGTTCATGCAGTAATCCCTGTTAGCATTGGTGTTCCCTTTACAATGTTTTATAAAGCACCTAAATGTATTAGTAGATTAATGTTTACATAAAAAGTATTAAGGCCTATAAAATAATTGCTTGTAATACGTTTAATAACTTTGCTGCTACTTCTATTGCTTCCTCTTATTATGCTATATCTCTAAGTCAGCTATCAGTATTATTACTTTTTAAAAACAACAAAACTGATTTCCCAAAAGCAAAGATTAGTCATACTACACTTTATCTGTTGATGACGTACGATCAGCTTTGCAAAATCGGTTATCAGTAATTACTAATAGTCTGCATGAGGCTGGATAACTCTCGGTGGCCTGGCTGTGCGGACCTCCCTTTGCGAGAGACAGGGCCCAGATGTAGCCCAACCCACCCCCTCACACAAACACACTCAAATAAAGTGAGTCATTCATGTGATAAATATTTACAGACACGGCTTTGTGAGAAAACCGGGAGAGAAGTGGAGATGCAGATACTGTAGCTTATAAAATGTTTATGTTTAACAAATGTTTTCTGACTATTGTGCACTGTGATGATGAACCCGTTTATGCTGCAGCCCCAGAAGTTATGGGGATGCGGGGAGGGATTTTGGTAACTACCAGCTGCTTTACCCTCACCCAGCATTGTCAGAGAGCTGGCACGCTCATGCTTTTTGTTTTTTTTTTTCCTTCATCCTTGCAAATGCCTTTGGCAGGCAGCGCGATGATGCCAACTGAGTGGTGATTCCTGTTTAACAGATCAGAGCCTGTTATAATAAATGAGACTTATCAGAGGCCAATATGCCCTTGGATAAGACAGGCTGAGGGGGAAAAAGGATAATAAATGTTGAAACATTCTGCTGCATCTCAACACACCCAGGGAACTTCAGTGACAGGGATTAGATCAGCACTTTCACACGTTCTTTACCACACTTGAGAAACCCAGCTGAGAATTTATTTTACCCCTTTAGTAATGAATGCAGTCTGTCTGCAGCAGTTTTACCAGCAAAAAGGTTTGTTTATTGCCTCACTGTGGGATTATTCGTGCTTGCGAGATCAGAGCAACTTTCTTTCCATTTCAAAAAGCAATTTTCCCTTGGCAAGCAATCCTTGTTGTCTTCCGGAGGAGCTGATGAGTCAGGGTCAGAGGCTTGAGGATCAACTGCGAGAGCCTCCTGTCTACCTGCCAGGTAATATGCTGTGACATGATTATGACTCATTACTCAACCTTGACGGTTCTCCGGAACAAATTTCTTGCAGCAAACATGGACGTGGAGCTCAGTCAGTGACTGCTACCTATCGAAGGCGGGTATCTAGGCCTCCAGGCATTAGCTGCAGATAAAGAGTTTCTACTGTGACATGTTGAGACTTGATGACGTTACACGAGGGATTGGTGACAGTGAAGCCTTAGTCACAGGGGACGGCGCTAGATAATTGGGAAGGTTTTGATGAAGTGACACTGTGTGGGACAGTTTTTAATGACAAGGGACTTTTTAAGACTAAATATGAAGAAAGATAGGTTTAGAAATTGTTATGGTAGGGACAGTGGTGTAGTGGTTAGCACTGTTGCCTTACAGCAATTGTGTTTTGTCTGTTTTTCTATGTCAGCCCTATGACTGACTAGTCAAGGGTTTACCTCGTCTCTTTCCCAATAACAGCAGAGGTATGCTCCATCACACTGAGAGATCCTGTGTGTCAGGATAAAACAGGTATAGATAATGAATGAATTGTTATGATGTTGGCACCAAACGGACTCCAAACTGAGCAAAATTAGACAAAGTCTTTTAAAAAATTCCCTTGAGGATGAGACATAAACATCATTGAGGTTACACAATAAGATGACCAGAAGGGTGTGATGCTGTGGAAACAAGGGTGACGTGTCGATGTTATGTGCCATGCTCAAGAGTGTGGCTGTGCTTTGTTATGACGTTGAGTTCGTGACAGTTTATTGCTGCTGTTTTTGTTTTCATGCGAGCCTGACCCAGATGATCGCACGCCTCGTGATCAAGGCCTCATAACCCAGAACAGTTATCAGAACGAGATGTGAACTAGCGATCATTTCTCCTGAACGATAGGCTGAAGACAGCAAGAATGCAAATCCCGGTCAAGAGGGGGGAAAGAGACTGAAAGAATAAGGGTAGCTTCTGACCTCTGGCTGTGCCCTCAGTGAATATTTCAAGACCAGTGCTCATTTTTGACGAGTGAATCTGTCAACAGTGGAGACAGCTTTAAGACATTTGAATCTTTAAACAGAGGAAACTGTCTGACTGGGTTTCAGCAGACATCAGTAGCACGGGCCACAGCTAGAGCAAGCAGGAAGCTCCAGAAAGAGCGAGGAAGGGGGGGAAGATATGGAAGGGGCACGGTGCTGCTGCCGCTATGCTTAACTGGGGTTCCTTCGGGCGCCCAAACCTGGAGGGCAAGAGCAATGCTGACACAGCGCTGCTTTCAGCCAGAGGGGAACTTCTCAGATAGGCAACGCACAGAAAACCTTTACTTCCTGTTACCAAGGCAGAAATTTAACCCCTGAAGTCAGACTACTTGTCACAAGGTTGTTCTCGCTCACTGGCATCTTTTCAATGTCACTTAAAGTTGATGCGACTAATCAGCAGGTTATAGTAGTATTCCTCTAGAGCTATAATCTGCCACTACAGGTTTATTTCTGTGTGTTGGACTGCCAGGTTACCATGTGCTGTCTTATCTAGGGCCCGATGAATTAGGTTACTGAACATATGCCACAGATTTCCATGGCAACAAGAGTGGGGGAATCTGGAATCATGTCAGTAGCAGTGCCAATAGGCTAGATTTTTTTTTCTTGCCGCATCAATGGTCTGTTTCCCAAAGAAAAGCCACACTGCGAGACAAAGCCTGCGTGCCAAATCTATTCTGGTGGCTTGGGGACTGTCCTGACGCAGCACTGTCTTCATCAGGCCGGCACAAGTGAGGGGAGAACACGCTGAAATAATTCAGACATAAACGCAGCCAGTGACCACGCTGGTCGAATCCAAGTGGACCCGTTTTAATCCAATTAAAGGGAGTAAAGCCAGTGGAATGGAGCCGCGATAAACACTGTCATCCATCATGCTGGGACAGTAGAGACGCTGGGATCGACTCTGGAGAGAGCAGACACTCACTTTAAGGGGCTCAGGGCTCCAAAGGCCAGCTGCAATGTAATACACAAGCACTTTGAGATTGACATAAAAAGAAGCCCAGTCACATTAACTTAAACAATAATAGCATTGGGATAAAACTGCATTGTGTGGCTATTAAAACAGAAATAAGTCTGAGATTCCAAAGTTATGAAACAGACTATTATGGCTGATACAAATAAACCACTGTTTCATGTCTTTTTGTGCTGGTACTTGTTGTCTTGAGTGAACTTTCACAGCTGAGGTACTGATTCAGCGCACACAAACACTTCCCAAAGTCAATGGTCTCAGCTGGATGAAAACAAATTGAAATCACCCAAAGACCAGATTGTTCATGCAGTCTGCGGGCTAAGAAAAACAAGGGAAAGAAAACGTTTTATAGAACAATATATTACAGAATAAACTGTACGAGAATGAGCTGAAGTTAAGCTGGGCTCATAGTGTTCTGTTGTTTCTATATTTCATGCTCTGTCACAGCTCGGCAAAGCTTGCCTAACGTTGTTAGGCTCACACAGCAGTATATGTGCATAAGACTGTGAGTGAGTGTATGTGAATGAGAGAGGGAGTGGGGGTAGATAAGAGGGTATGTTCCAAGTGCTAGGGCACAGTGTTTCTAAAACATCTATTGTCAGAATATGAGTTATGCGTGTGTGTGTGTGTCTCTCTCTCTCTCTTTATGCCTCCCAGCAGTAGACTGCAATGGTGCATATTGTATATCTGTGCATGTCTGCGTGTGTTTATGCGCTCAGCTGACACAGGGCGCAGTCTGATTGGTGATGGAGGCAGGCGCTTGTTGCTACAGAGATGCACGAACGTAATGGAGGACTGTGGAACAACAACAACAAAAAAAGTTGGTGGTCTGATGCAAAATTCCACTGACAGTATGACCTATACTTCATTTATGCATGGAGCTATGGCTGATGGAGTCGTGTTTAAGCGAGTGTATATTTAAAAAATCTTTGAGCAGCAAGCAGTGGAAGCCGTGGCAGCCTTAACTGTTAAATGTAGAGCAACTGCAAGCAAAGCATTGACAGCAGCGGGCAGGAATCAAGAAAGATGAAAGCCCAACTGGAGACCGATGCTGAATAAATAATGACATCCATTGTGAGGAAATGTGATCAGGCTCTCTGAAAATCAATAACTAACAACCGGACCATGATGCCCTGAGTGACTCAGCAACAACTTCAATACACTACAGGCGGTCGATATCAACTGCCTGTTCTCGTTCCGGGAGACATGACCCAAAAAAGCTGAAGGAAAACTGGAAACACTTCTAAACAAGTTCCTGCGAGGGCGGTTGAGAATATCATCTTTTGGAAGAAAGTCAGTCAAAACTGCTGGATGAGCTGCACATTCAAACTGAGCTTCTTACAGGGCAGTGATAGGCCTTTCACTGTGTTGACAGTGATTCAGAAGGCAGTGGTTGGAACAATGGATTATTCCAACACTCTTTCTGATACAGTAACTGAAAGGATCTTTTTTTCACGCAGTCAATACTGACAAAACAGCCTATATGAATAGCACGTCTCTTCCACAAATACTTTACTCTGCTAGACGTGAGCCTCGCCCAATCATCCATCTGGCGTTAGCTCAATATAAACTTTGTTCTTAGACATCCTGAAAACTTCCAAGAATTTCAGACACTCAAACTAGAGGCCTATATTGAAAGTTTTTCTCGTGGGCGGATGATATATGTGAGAGTTGCTGGAGTGTGAAAATATCACTGTGTAGCCACATGTGCTGAAGATGCACTTGAAGAAAACATATCCACTGTTTTTAATCATTTCCAGAACAAACAAAGCTGAATCAAAGCTTATCTTACAACCCGGTAAAAAGCATGACAGCAAAATTCATCTTCTAATTACCCATGGGCTGGTTTTTACTGGGCTCAGTGAGGTCAGGTCAATCTATCTGTCCAGGCAATCCACTCAGCACCGCACGAAGTGCAGCACATACTGTGCAGCTGTGCTGGGAGGGACCAATGGGGTGGGATTTTGGTTTACAAATCCGGCTTAGCTAGATTTTGGGTGCATCATAGAGAAACATCAAAATGCAGGCTTTGATTAGATAAGCTTTGATGAAACAGGAGATTTGATCCATCGCTGTGAGGTTATTGAATCCCCGGTAAGCATTTCTAAAAGCCTGTGAAAAAGAAAGTAGTAAGTTTCTCAAATGAACAACGCTGATGACCAGTGTCAGTTTACGCAACAAAGTGCACATCATCCAAATACTGAAGCCAAAGACAAGATCAGCACGAGGGCCTCAAAATAATGCCACTATCTACGCTTACACTCGCAGCTTTAAATGACAGTGCTCCCGTGTAATACAACCCAGCATCTCATTCCCCTTACGACTTCCCCAACAACCAGCCAAGTCAGGCCAGCCCGCCGCTCTGTACCCCAAGAGCACTCAGCTATGAAAAGTGCTGGCACCCGGCTGGGGAGGCTGTGTTGGCTCTTACCTGCGCTCCCTGTGAGGCAGCGGGTGCTGCTGCTGACGTGTGATGAAAGTGGTGCCCCACACAGGGCTGCTGTGGCTGTTCCTGAGCCAGCCCACAGGGGGTGACGACGGGTACGGGGTGCTCCGGAAGCCATGGTCTGACTCAGTCTCCGCAGTGAGCGAGGAGGCCGAGCTCCCCATCGCCACAGCGATAGGAAATTAAATGCGCTCTAATTGAAGAGGGGTCTTTTTGTTTGCTTTTTTCCCCAAAAGCGCAAAAGTTGACAAGGGATCCACAGTTCTCTTCAGCAAGACGTACTGAGATGCACTGATTGGAAAGAGACTAAAGGGATTGTTTGGACCACAGTGGCGACCCTTATGTGTTTATGTTCACTTTAAATGTCCTGTTGACAACTTTCTACTTCAAATAGAAGGAATTTCCTCCTGCAAAAGAACTCTGAGGGCGCTGCAGTAAAAACAAATAAAAACCTCAGCAACCTGAAATTGAAGTTGAGGGTAACTCGCAGGTGGCCAAGTATGCAGATCAGAGTGGATGTCCAACAGTGCATGAGGGAACAAGTTCTCGATTCAAGCAGTAATTTGATGCGCAGAGCCACGATTCCAATTCAGCAGTTGGTCTCAAAGAGGAGAAAATACAATTTTCTCACAGCAAAGCCTTGTAATTCTCTCTCTTGCAGACTTAAAGCTTGCAACACTCTGCGCCGCGTCCTCCATAGTGCCACCCATAATTCCTCCCATGCTCCATGTGACAAATCTCTCCAGTCTGTGCAGTCTCATACCTGGCTCCTCTTCCCTTTGCACATGCTCAGAAGTTCTATCGCTCAGCATAAGCAGAACAAAAGGTGAGTACAGAGGTAAATGTGCTCACTCTCTTTCAGCATCTCAGCAGCAAAAAAGGTAAGGTTTAGGAGGGGAAAAGGAAAAAAACCAACAACATCCCGGCCACCAGAGCATCGTCATGGTTCTTAAAAACAGCCGATAGCAATCAGTATGGGTATTAGTTGGAATAAAAGTCATCCAAAATATATCCCCAGAGTCATTTACAGCGTGGGCACTAGAGGAAATCAATGCATTGCGTTTCCTGGGAAGGGTGTTGGCAAAACTACAAGTATGCTAATATCCAAGTCTCATCTTTCAGACATCCAGTCTGACTAACAGCTGCTGTGGAAGTTCACCAGTAAAACACCCCAGCTGCGTTTCTCCCACTGGATTAAAAAAAAAACAAAATTTATGTTTAGGGAGGGCTCCCTCAGAGATTAAACCAACTCTGGTAGGCCTATTTGTAAAAAGAAAAAAAGACCTGAACTTCAGAGTAAGAAAAAGAATCAGGATACAGGAGCTGGTCTTTAAACTGAAAGGATCAGGGCTTCAGAGGAAAGCTCCGTGTCAGGCTGCGGTGCTCTGCAGCCGTGAGATGATCCCAGTTTTCCTGTCTGAGAGAGGCGGCTTCAGTTTCTGCGTGATCCCACCGCGGAGGCCGGTCAGTCCGGTTCACCAACTTGTGCTGGAGGAGGAGGGGAAGAAGGAAAAGGGGGGGCTCGCCGGCCCTGTCGCTGCAAGTCTCCGAAAGCGAAACGAGTCACTCCGGCGAGGCTGTCAGGGGCAGAAGAGTCGCGATGCGCGTCGGCGAGTATGGACAGCCTGCAATAACCCCAAAGGCGAAAAAGTCGAGCGATGTTGCGTGGCTCACATTCAGTATTAGCTGATTATTATGGCACCGACGCCTGCGATCACATGGGCTTTCAAATCTGCAGATCAGCCTGCCAGCTTCAGTGAACGGCACCCGATCACTGTGTTTTTATATTTACCCTACACACACGCAATAAAATAAAGAAAAGAAGAAGAGGTGGTCCGTGTCCGCGTCCACGCAGCGGTACAGAGGCCAGGAGCAGAGCCGCGCGGGGGGCGGCGCGCAGGAGCAGCCGCGGAGGTCTCATCCAGGAAGGAGCGCTCGGTGGCGAATCTCAACATCTTACCGCCGGCTCCATCTCATCCGCGGCGCAGCGCACACTCCCCGCGTCCGGGCTGGAGGTGCCGAGCCTCGCTGACATCCTCCCTGCAGTCACAGCGCAGGGCTGCTGCACCCCACAGAGCCTTCATCATAACGCTCCCGCTTCTAGTCACGCCGCTGTGGTCCCGTTGTATGCTCTTGTGCTGTTTTTTTCTTCTTCTTCTTCTTCTTTTTCTTCCACTGGCTTTAATTCCTCCCCCTTCACTGATAGCATGAGCGCAGTGGACGGGGATGCAATCTCCTCCTCAAAGCAGGATTACTGGAGTGTCAGCAGGGCGCATGCGCACTTGGCCGGCGACGAGCAACTGGAGGGGGTTGGGGATGGGGGGGGTGCTGCGTTCAGGAGATTTAAATAAACCTCAATAGACTGGATGGAGGGTGAGAGGCGTGGAGATCTCACTCATTAATGTGAAGAGGATCCCACAGCAATGAGTGGCGATGGGTGTCAGAGCCAGCCGGGCAGGATGAGGCTTGTTCATTCTGGGGAAAAACACTGATGATAATACTAATAAAGAAAGAACTGTTTACAGGGCACATGTCGCATTTACAAAACTGCCTGACAGCCTGGTGTGTGTGTGTGTGTCTCTCTCTCTCCCTGTTTTTGCCGTCAGTCAGGCTGCTTTTAGGATCTTTGACGGTGGGAGCAAAGGGTTAAGTAGGAGACGATGGTGACTGCAACACTCATCACTGCTCAAACTGTCCCTGCACGTTACAGAGATAAGCCTTCAAACTTTCCCCTCTCCTCTTTCTTCCACTTCATATCACTTTGCTGACCTCTTTTCTGATCCGCCGCCGCGCTCTCTCCCTCCTCTGGATTCACCAGAGTTCGCCAGAAAAGAAGAGCGTGTAAAGCAAAGGCCCCAGAGCACCACAGCAGGAAGATACTCACATATTCTTCTGTGCATCCATTGTAGTGTTGAAGGCAGCCGCTTAACTAAAGCCCAAGCAGTATCAATGCAGACTGGCGGCGTGGCCAGTCATTTATCTGGAAGTCAATCAGGTCCACGGTGACCGCAAGGGCGTGTTATTCACACACCACCCCAAGCGTGACTCCAGTCTGTGTTCTTTTGTTACACAAGTCGAGACTGAAACTGGTTTCTCTGGTAAACACGATCTAAATTCCAGCTTAAAGCACATCCTTAAGTAACACTGTTTGCATTTGTGGACTACAGAACAACCCCGTCGGCAAAGTGCATGACTGGAGCTGTGAAGAATGTCTACATCATACGGAGAGACAGGCACACAAAAATCCTATTTGTCTTCAGTTTTGAAACTTAAATTCAGTATAGTTTCGGCCTCACTGTGTTACACTCACTCCAGTGGGGCAGGAGCGCAGGAATAAGGTGAATGACTTACAGGTTATAGCCACGAGAGAGGGGGAATGGGAAGAGGGAGTGGTTAAAAAAAAAAAACACATGTACATAAACCAGATGCAAAGTCAGAGGACTGCAACGCTTTTGTTAAAGGGCGCACCTGTCCAAGTGCCACCTGTCCCTCTGCGGGTCAGCACCCAGAGACACAGCAGCTGACACAGGCAGTGCCAGAGGGAGAGAGAGATTATGTTTCCTTTCTGTTCTCCAGGGATGTGCAGTGGGAAGAAGCGAAAGAGATGTGAGCTGATTTCACGGTACATTGTAGGTTGTCATTTCTACACCACCCGAAACGTCCTGACTGTTTTCCCGTTCTTCCCTCCCCTGGTGGACTGGCTCAAAGTAAACACACTCCAATCATAAGACCTGACTCTCGCATGAGATTTGATTTTATATCCTGATGTTGACCCCTGCTTTAACAAACCTTCATGTGGGTTCTGGCCTCACACACCCTGCTGCTTTAGTGTCCATGAGCAAGTCAAAAGGGGCCTTTGGTATCTGTCAGATTAATCCAGCTGACCTTTGACCTGCCTGCTTCCTCTAAACAGACAAGTGGTATAAAAATACACACCCATGCTGTTGTGTCATCCTCTCCCGTGCTGTGAATAAAAAAGGGGTCACGGTCACATAATCAACCTATTTGCGGCCAAACTGACAAGAGATGAGAAAGTCTCCCTAACCATCCCATCTGAGGCAGAGAGAGCCGAGGACGCCGGTCGCCTCGTAAACAAAGACGCTCTTATTTAACCAGCCGCTCGGTCGACGCTGCCCGACAGCTGTCCGCTCACAACTCGGTGCTTCTTACCTCAAGTCGGCCGGAGGAGGGGAATTATTCCGGTTTTCTTCCTTTCCCAGTCGCCTCTGCGTTAACTTTTCGCAGCCATCGAGACGATAAGTTCCTCTCGGGTCTCTCTCCCAGCCGCCGTCGCCCTCGCCGGGCTTCTCAGCTTCGCGCTCCCCGCTGCCGCCGCATGTCTCGGGGCGTCCGCCGCCAACACGCACCGCTTGTTTGCTCTCCGTCGGGGGCGGGGGGAGGTGGGGTGGGGGGGTATTAACGGGGCAGCAGTGATGCGACCGCGTCGGTTTACCTCAAACAGCCGAGCAATGGAGGGAGGGAGGGGGAATCTCTGAGGAGCTGAACCGGCTGCGTGCGTACGTAGACTGCGTAGCGTGGTCACGTCTGCCGCTGGCGCACGCACGTAAGAGCGCGTAAAGTCCTTTCGGGGATGCGAGAGTGGAAAACGCCATTTCCCAGAATCCAACGCGGGCGCTTTCAACTAGGATATCCGGGTACGGATGTCGTCACCTTTGACCAACATAAATAATAATAATTATTATTATTATTCTAAAATTGCTTTACATTGGAATATTTTCTTTAGTTTTCCTTAGCTTTTATTTCATTATTATTTTTTGGCATCCGTGTTCTTGCTGCCTTTAAATCTCAGTGGGTGTCCCTTTTCACCGCCATGCCAATGTCAGATAGTAGCACTCTAGTGCCATCTAGCGACTTTATATTTGAATTGTATGATTTAAACCACCAGCAATCTGTGGCTCAAAATGCAATCAAACAAGTCATTTCACATCTCCACAGTGTTTATATCCACCCCGCAGGCTCCATTAAATATGCTTCTGAAGTGATGATTTAATCTAAAACAGCCAACAATGGAGATACGAATGGATGAGGTTTATATCGCCTCCTGGTTTTCAGACTCAGAATCAGCTTTATTGGCTACACATTCAAGAAACTGAGCTCGTTTTCTGTGACACTCTGACTTTTCATACACAGAAATAGAGATACACACAGTTTAAAACAAGGACAACATATCAACGAGGTCAACATAAACCTGAGAATAACTTTCTATGGACAAGTATGAATATATATCAAAGCATAGATATAAACCAATAATATATATAAAAGACATATTTATGATAACAACAGTCACATGTTGACAGCAAAACCTTAGTACAATGTTGCAATATTAATATACAGTATGTACACTATATACAGCAAGTGTGGGTTTGTGTTTGACAGAAGTTATATTCATAATTTAAAAATACAGTGTGTTTTAAAAATGAGAATGTATTTTTTACAGGTCCAGTGGACGTTTGCATTACAGGGCTTGTTATCAGAGTGATTGTTCGTGAGACTGGTATAACTGTTCATCAGTGACAGAGTGCTCATTAGCTTACTGTTGGAGGCAAATGATGCATCATTTTGATTGTAGTGAAAGAGATAATAAATAAATATAAACATTTATGCTCATCAAATCTGACTTCCTTTCTTGTGATGCTATTACTACTTCTTGTACTGCTGCTTATATAATATTAACATTGGTATCTACGTAAACTGTAATTATGTCTTATGTGAATTTTTATATTTCTGTTTTCTTCATGACTCTCTCTGTTTTTCTGTAATTCTGTGACACTCAAAGCAGTGACATCTGTCATATGTTTTTGAATATGACATTTGATTGTTGTTACTGTTGCAACCAAAATTTGGGTTAGGGTTATGGTTCATGGACAAAACAAGACATTTGAGGATGTCACTTTAGGTTCTGGAAAACACTGATCAATATTTTTCACAATGTCCTGACATTTTCTGGACCAATTAATAGAGAAAATGAATTAATTGGCCCTAAGGAAAAACTTATTATGATGTATTATAGTATATTACCACTTTGGCCACTGCTGTCACTTTTGATACTGCAGCTATTTACTTCTCCTGGCCTACAGCTTCGCTACCACAGCCATGCTCTGTGTGGGTATTACAATCCTCTGATGATTTACCCATTGTCTGTCTGTCTGCTTTGAAGTGCTTGCAAAATGGCATCAGGGGGAGAATGAAGTTTTCTTCTGGTCTCTGTTACTTTAAATAGCCTGTACTCTGGCAACCATAGCTGGAGGCCATACATCACCTTTTACTCAGCCATGTGTGGATGCAAGTAAAAACCACCTTGACTGACTAGTTACTGCCTAGATATCAGGATGATGGAAATCAAAAGTAAAAAGAAAAAACTCCAATATTCTAATGATATTTTGTTTTTGTACTCAATTGTGCATTTGTCCTTGATATGCTGTTATAACTACATGCCTACTTGAATATTTATGTATAGATTATATTGTTATATTTATCCTTATGTATGGTTCTAAAATCTTTCCTAAAGGGACATTTATAATGTCCAGTAAACCTGAATAATTTGACCATTTGGACCTAACCTTTCAGCAAACTATAAACAAGACTGGGCTTGATTCCAGTTCATTCATAAAACATTACCAATGAGACCTTTTTTGAGAGTTTTTTTTTTTTGCTGACTCCTCCAACAACATAGGTCTACAAGAACGCTACAGAGAGAGAGAGAGAGAGAGAGAGAGAGAGAGAGAGAGAGAGAGAGAGAGAGAGAGAGAGAGAGAGAAAGTACGCTGAATATAAATGATTGAGAATTTCATTTTTCCACATTGTTTTGTTTACCACATTGAATTGTCTGCTGTTCCTTTAAAACCACGCTGAAATGTAAATTTCATTAGGATAAGGAATAGCATGTGAAACTCTCAGTGAGTCTGGATTATCTCTGTTAATGCCGGTGTCACCCGGATTGTTTGAACCGGGGAAGTTCAAAGGATTAGGTCAAAATCAGCGAGGTTGGTATACCTAAAGGATGAGATAGCAAGGCAAAGTCTGAAAACCCATTAATATCTTATTAAGATAACTGCCCTATGTGCAGCCAATCGCCTGAATTCACTCAGACTCTGCTTGACCTGCTGTAGAAAATAAAGTAAAAGAACAAAGATCACAATGAGAGAACTTTGTTTGGAATCCAGAGTTTGTGTTGGATGACTGAATCCATGTGCTCCAAACTTTACATAAAGTACCAAAAATAAAAGAACTCACAGTGCAGAATGGCCCATTTCAGAAAAGTAATTATTGATGCATTAATGTGTACATCTCTTTTATGTTGCATGTGGCAACTGCTGCCAACTGCAGCCTAAACTACTCATAACATAATTCAATAGCTGACTTATATTTTGTAATGCAAATCAAAAGTCATATAAATAGGCTATAGTGGAGTTAAAAAGCACAATATGTGCCTGAAAGAAAATGTGGCGGAGTTTAAGAATAAAGCAGCATAAAACTGAGATACCCAGCAAAGCACATGCACGATTATAAATAAAAGCACTTATATACATTCCGTCGCTGTAAATAACACAGAAATGTGAGTGATACGCCCGGAGAAAACAGGGGAAAAACATCCTGCCATCCAGTTAGGAGACACAAACTGTAAATCTCTTAGGTGGTGGTGATTTATCTGCGGGGTTGAGCGAGGCGGAGCAAAGCAAAGCATCCTTTGATGGGAGCAGGCAGAGGAGTCGATCCTGAGTCTGGGCGGAGGAAAGTTAGTGCCGGACGGAGGTTGTTTTCTCTCGTATCTCGTAGAGCCAAACTGAGCTCTCGGCGTGTGTGTGAGTACGCGCGGAAAATGTCTGTATCGAAGTAAGAAAGAAAGATTTTTTAAAGCTTAAAGAGCGACACAGAAAAAAGAAATAAAGTAGACCGGCGGTGGCGACGCGGACCGGGAAGGAAAGGAAAGAAAGAGCACTACTTTTTCTTCGCCGAGGAGGTATGACAGTGAACGCAACATTCGTACACTTCTTTGACTTAAATCTCCATTAGGCGCTTGTGCACTTGTTGAGAAAAATAAGAAGACTCATTTTCCCTTTTCCTTTTTTATTTCTCGGTAAGTGTATGTGTTTTTTTCCCTCTCTTAACTTGTGGAAGTTAGCCTCTCAGCACACTTCACTCAACACTTGCTGGGTGTATTGTCTTCAATGGCCGGTGTCTGTGCGTACACACTGTTGTCATGACAATGCCAGGGAAACCCAGCGCGAGGCACGCTGGGGGGACAATGGACACCAGCTCCACACACACTCTCCCAACCAAAACTTTCCCCCCTTTAAAGTTAACCAAAAGTGTTTATTTTTATTCCTCCTATTGCTCTTATTTATGAAATCATCAAAGCAATGAGAAAAAATGAGGGGTTCACTGACTTTGGTTTCATCCTGTGTCCACTGTGAGTGGGGGGAAAGAAGAGGAGCACCTTTGGGAGACAGTGGTGTGGTGATTATGGGGGGTAGGGAGGGGTCAGGAGGATATGTGAAAACTGTTGGGCTAAGGTGTGTCCTGTGTTTATGTGAGGCAAATTGTGACCCCGCTAGTCAGGAAAGGGATGCTTTTAGTCGGGCCTTTTTCTGTTTTATGGCCGGCGCACATGTGGAAATGACCGGCTTCCACAGTGGAGAGTGAGCAACACAATTGTCTTAGGGGAAAAGGAAAAAGATGTGTGTGTGTGTGTGGGCGAGTCGGGGGGCTTGCAGCTTGCACGAGGGGGGAAAAAAACTGTGTGTCATTGTGTGGATGGTTGGAAGGTAAGGTCACGGTCAGTTTTTACATGGTCTCATGTGAGGACATGATGGGGCACGAGGGTAGTAGATTGGAGTGTGTGTGTGGGGGTCTATTTATGTCAGTACTACAGATGTTACCGCACACACACATACTCACACACACACCCAGACAGAGTGCATCAGGCAGCTGCTGGCACGAGCGCGGCGGACGACAAGCAGGATGAGCTCTCCCCGCTGATGACTCATGATTATACCTGTTTACAATCTTGTGCAAGGGAAGTTTTCACAACCCCAGACGCTAAAAGATGACAGCCTCGTGGACCGGTGCCATACTTGTCGCTAAGTGCAACGCCAGCAAAATATCCCAACATCCAGCATCCACTCCTCCTGCTCACTCATCAAACCCTGGGTGGCCAAAACACTGGGAATACAAAACCACACCAAAGGATCCTATAGTTAACTATCATAATTCATGTAATTTATAAATCTGGTTGTCTCTAATTTTTGTAATGACTAAATATCTATAATTACCCATTAGAACTTAAAGGCACAGTGTCCTTAAATGAGTCAGATAAATGCTAAAGAAGTTTTGACCTTGAAAAAGGGCTTGATTAATGGATTTTTTGGGGTCTGTAAATGTCAGAAAATAGAAAAAGATACCCATCATCATTTCCTCAAGCCCAAGGTGACTTCCTCAGATTGCTTGTTTTCTCTGACTAACAGTCCAAAACCCCAGGAAATTCAATTTGTTATCACTTAAAATGAAGAAAAGCAGCAGAGGCTCACAATTTAGAAAGCTGAGCTGTGAGAACGTTTGGCATTTTTTATTGAAAAATGACTGAAGTTGTCAATTAATTTTCTTTCCCTTAGCTCATGGCATCAGCTTTGGAAGGTTGCTGTGGGATCGTGTAGCTTTTAGAGGTTGGAAATTATTACTGTGTGCTGGCCACAATAATGAAACTGAAGATGCCATCTTGATACCTTGGGAAATGTTGTTTTGTACATTTAAGTGCAGGAAACTTTGTGGCAACAGGCTGAAATGTCAGAGAGAAGAGGCAGTTTCTGTTTAAATGCAAGTAATGATATATTTGTGATAGTATCCTTTTCAATCAGGGCAAAAGAAAACTTAAAATGGTGAATTAATATACATACAATATCTTTAATAATACTTGCCATATATTACAGTCACAAATTCCTTCCAATTGTATGAATTATGCATTCAAAGATAATATATTGCAACATGTTGCTGCATTGATTATTTGCTCTGCCAAAGACCTGTGTTAGCCTTCGCCCTCTCCACCGTGTGTGTGTTGGGGCATGCAGCCGCATCTCCCCAGTCTGGCTTGCACCCGCAGGGCCCCAGGAACGCACTGGGAACAAGACACATAAACATACACGCACGCAGTCATTCATACACTCATGCGCATGGGGCGACGTGAACAAGCCTACATCAAAGATACATCTGTTTCTTATGCATGTTTGATGGGGCAGGCAGGCAGCGGCTGGCCACTGCTCCGAGTTACAGCGCAGATTAGTATGCATGACTAGGTGGAAGCGTAGCGCTGAATGTGAAGGACTCTGCTGAGGGAAAAGTACAGTGTAAAGGAGAAATGCAACACGAGGAAGGTGTCCTGTCTGTTTTTTTTTCATAATCCAGATGTAAATGCTGCACAACCAGGTATTCACTGAAGAAAAGGTCCCGTCGTATGAAGAACTAAATGCATCCACTGCTACGCAGATCTGGATAGAACCTCAGCATATCATGAAACTGAGACACTAGAGAGTTAATGCCTCTTTCCTCTGTTGCGTGGTTGTCCTTTGTCCCTGCTGTTTGATGCATTGTTGCCCTTTTGAGCTGGGAGCAGCTGGTAGAAGTCCCTTTGTCTGGTTGTCAGTCTGTTGCCCAAACTTTGCCATTCTGGGACAGTTACAAAAATTGTATCAGCCACTTTCCCAGACAAGGATTAAGCCCAGTCGAAGGACATTTAGGACATTGCTCAGTGAATGTCTACATTTATTTTTCTCTATATTTTTGTAGGCTTAAAAGCTTCCCAAGGCAAATCAGCCTGAGTTTGGCCGAGTTGGTAAATCCTGTTTAGCCCGCTACAGCAGAGACGTAGCTTCTAATTCAGCTAAATTAGCAGAAAACAGATTCTTTCTTCATAGATTGATTCAATTGGATTTGTACAAAACTGAATGAAATATTTAATCTGTAATGCCTTGAAAGCTGCTTAGTTTTTGTCATAATGAAAAAGAAAGAAAAAGAAAAAGAGAATTTACAGCGATATGAAATAGAGAAAAGTATGTGATCCTCAAATTTCAAAAGGCAAGCAATTGGATTGTGCACCAAGAAATCACTTTACAACACTCTCAGGTTAATTTTGCTTCTATCCATTAATACACTATTAGAAGCCGTATTTGTCATTTAATTCCTGTGAAAACCAGAACTCATATGAATTATATGCAAGGCTTCAGTATAATCCAAATGCCCCACCGCACTGAACACATTGAAGAAAGGTAGAAGTTTGCTTTGACCTTGCAGCACAGTGCAGCGCACACCGTCAACATCCGCTGCCTTTCCTCTGCCAGGATTTTTCTATCAAATCAGCGCGGGCTGGGATAGGCTGCTTATCAGTTTAGGCTGCAGCAGAGCTTGGCACGAGGAGACAAGCGCATCCCAAAGTTCACCCTCCGAAACATCCAGCACTTTGGATCAAGGGAGCGTCCTGTCGGTTCAAGTAGACAGTGTGTTTCCGTCCGCGCCAGATGTTCGGCTTAATTAACATGCAGGCTCGGGGCGAGAGAGGTGTCACCACCCGTACACAGTTTATTCAGGTGCCGCGGCTCTGCATAATTACCTCGCATTAACATGAATAATATTAATTGGATTCATGGTGTGTTTCCTGGAGTGAGAATTAGGTCAGTGTTGGTGTACAGAGAGGTTTGTGGGCGATGATTAAGAAAGTCTTTCTAATGTTTTGAATGTATCCTTGAGCGTAGAACGGCTTTTTTCCCCTTTGTGTTGAATGAATTTTAGCTGCATGTGTGAAGAAGAAGAAGCCAATAAAATATTGCTACGCCACGAAGGGCATTTAAAATGTCAGTCAGTTTCACTGCCATTCACGTACTAAGCTTAGTAGGGAACTTTATCAGGATTAATTGACAAAGATGGGGAGAACTTTATCATTCTGACCACATTTATTTGCTTCAGCTCTTCTTTGAATTCTTTAGAGAGAGAATTCTGTTTTGTTTGTTCTTTAGTAATTTTGAATACATACAGGAGGGTACGAGGCAGCAGAGAAACCGAGGCTCGCTATGTTTCCACCATAAATCACACAGTGTGAAGACAACTTTGAAACTCAACACCTCAAGATCTGAGAGGCCTACAAAGGCCCTTAAAGAGACAGAGAGTGGGTGACAGACGTGGCGGACAGACAAAAGACGAGGCCGTGTGGCTTGAGTGATTGCACATCCTGTGTGTTTCCAGAAACATCAGTGAGACCTCCGGTTTTAAAATGAGAGATGGATTTGATGAAGCTCCACTGCTCTTTCATCATTTCTCTGCCTCTCACATGATGAATGCCGACTGGTGCCAGGCTAACGTGTGTTTGTGTGTGTGTGTGTGTGTGTTGGTGTGTGCGTCTTCCCAGGTAAAAGCCAGAAGTCACGCTGCAAGAGGAGGACTAGCAACCCAATCCTGGGGAGCCACCGGAGCCCCAGGGTGCTGGAATGGAGCAGCTCATAGAGTAAGAGCGATCAAGTCTTTATTTGTGTTAGTTGATAGTAGCTTTTACACGGTTTGTTTAACGTGTTTTATTGTGTTTACTAAATGAACTTCCTGTGTCTATTCTTGGGCTTCCTGGAACTGTTGTTGCCCTCTGCTTTAGCAGATTGCAGATTACTTCAGCCCTGCCGCGTCTCTTTGATACAGTAAAATGTGAAACACTGCACAACTTTGTATTTACGTGTGTGAGTGAGCAGAGGAGAGGACGGAGCGTGAAGATCGTTCTGACTCTGCGTCTGTCTGAAATACAGCATCTTGGCAGAAATTGAAAACAAGCCCAGTCACACTGTTTTTTTATGGACAACTCTTTTGGCAGCCGGCGACATCTAAACAGATGCTCTGTGTGTTGACTCGTCTCTCACTGTTTTAGTGGGACAGGTTGATGAGGTGCTCGGATGTTTACAGCCCCAACATGTCTGGGCATTTTGAGAAAGCCTGTTATTCTCTATTTTTAGTGAAACAAAATCATCCAGGCCGCGGTTTGATTCGACACATGGGGTTAGCCTGGGAAGCGATGGTTAGAAACACGGGGAAGCAGGGGAGGGCAGGAAAGCAACGACAGCCACGTATAATCATGCGTACACTTTTGGGAGCTGTTGCGCACACAAGTCCACGGAGGCAGCAGGATTGTGTGTAAACCTTGTAGAACACAAACACAAACATCTCCAACTCCATGGCTCCCTTTCACACTGTGAGTCAGCCAAACAAAAACCCTTGGGAATGGTGCCACAGAGGAGCGATAACCAAACTGTTTGTATAAAGGCAACCTCGCAGCGCTGTTGGGGGATGGGGAGCCGATTTATCTAACCCTACATTCCTCCAGTCCCCGTTTGTGATGGATAGACTTGACTGATACATTCAATGTATGTATCTGTCTGTCTGTCTGTCTATCTTGTACTCAGCTTTCATTATGTGTTGTTATTTGCCTTCAAAACCTGCTTTTCTTCTTTCCCCACATTGTAGCTTCCTTAGCAAATATATCCCTTCCCCTCTTTGTCAGCGCTGCGGTGGTTGGGCAGAGCGCGATAAGAGTGCCAGAGTTGTATCTTTTTGGCTCTCTTGCATGTCCTCTTCCCTCCGTCTTCTCAGCACATTTTGCTGATAGCAGAAGCAGGACTGCCATCGTGTTTGTGGGGCGCGCGTATGTGCACATACAGTAAACGCTGGCTTTCTCTCTCTCTCTCTCTCTCGCTCTCTCGTCTTTGCTCTGTGTGTGTGTGTGTGTGACTACGCGTTCAAGTATGTGTGTGTGAATCACAGACCCGTCACTTGTCACTTTATTATACCTATCTCTCACCGGCGCGTGTAGATGCAGGATGTATAATTCATACCTGTGACTCTGCTTAGAAAGGGGATGCGTGCCTACACGCTTTCCCTCCTACTCGCTTCATCCCAACCTGTCAAGCAAAACCATTCATTTACAGTATGCCCACTCCTGACCCCCCCCCCCCCATGTCTCATATTGACTATGACACATCAGCGATTGTTGAATCACGCTCCTCGTTATCCGACTCCCGTGCCAACGTGATGAGCTTTCTTCTTAATGATGAGGTTACGCCACCGACCTGCCGCCACACCGTGCCGATCGGCGGAGTGACGGATAGGGGCTCCTGGTTTGTGCAACTCCTCCTTGGTCTGTGACTCACTGGTGAGTCATCGTAACAGAGAAAGGAGCTCTAAATGCACCCCCACGTGCACACACATGTTGCTTGTAGCTGTACGCATGTCGCACAAACTCTGCTCTCAGACTAACTCTGTGGGAGTCGCAGGTAATGCTGATGTTCACTGTGCTGAGTGTGTGTGTGTGTTTGTTGAGGCCCACAGACGTCACACCATTATAATAATCAACGCAATTGTAATAGGGTTTGTATTTTTTTTTTCCAGATAAAGAGCAAAAAGCAGAGCTGGAAATTGTTTGACACTCAGTGCATTCCAATTAGTGTTCTGTTGACGCAGCCCTTGGTAAGATAAGGCCGGGCATAATGATGAGGACGGGTCTGATATTTGTGGTAAACGGGGTTCACAGTGGCTGGTGTTTGGCCACTAGAGGGAGACACAACCATTTGTTTATAACATTAAAGTTTGACTTCCCACAGTGAGTGATACCACATTATTATTTTCATGTGAAAAGCTGTGTAAAGCTGGGACTTTCTGGCTTGATGTTGCCACAATGATTGTAACAGTATTCCATGTTTCGTGCCTCTGAGTTTGGGAGAGTGGGCGATAATGCCTCATAACATCTTTTCACATTAATGTTTCCTCTGGTCCCACTCGGGTTTGAACTCCTAAGAGGCTCGTTCGCTGCTTTGTATTTGTTCTGTACAGCCAAGAACGCTACAATCTTGCATATACGAAGTCAGTCAGATGTCCCTGAAGGAAGTGTGGCTCTGTATTAGATTGCGCTGTTTAATTTGCCTTGACACAGCCTGTCATGGCGTGACAGTTCAGCGCAGGTGTAGTGACAGCTTTGTAACAGCGGGCCTCCAAAAACATTAGCGTTTGCAAGTAGGCATGTATCACACATACCACACGGGCAATTACATAAAGCGGACCGTCATCCAGAATGTATCACAGCATATTGTTGTGTTACAGTAGTGACACTCTATCATTTATTCCTGTGGGATAATATACCACTGCTTTAGAGAATTACATTAAATCACAATGAAATATGGTGCTTATATTCCTTAGAGGGATTTCTCTTTCTCTGTGTATTTTCCAACGATGCAAAAAAAGCATTATTCATGTAAAACAAATGTCCCTGTCAATCACAAATGGGACAGTGAATTGAATTAAATGACTTATTTTGTATATGATTGTACCGTAACTAGATTATTGTATTAGCATTTTGAGAAGCAAATCTGAAAGAGATTCACTGATCGGTGTTGGAAATCGATTTTTTTTTTCAGTTAACCACAGGTCCAGAAGCCAGCAATGACAAAATGACAAAACAGGTAAATGTTCAGTAAATCACTATAAATCTGGAATATCTTTTTCGTCAGTCAAACCTCCAATTAATGAACTAATTGTTTTAGCCTTAAAGGTGTCATCAAATTAAAGCTTTGTATGCTTAAATATTGCCACAGAGCACTTAAAATGTCGTCAAATCTGAATACACAATTTAGAAGTTATGGGCTTTCTGTAGTTTCATGATTTTAAGCTGTTGTGGCATTGCGTTTGGTTGTTGGACTTTAAAAACTATGTAAACTGATAGCCTGTAGTGGATGATTCATGCTCCCTCGGGGACAGTAAAAGTGTCATCATCATCGTCGCCGTGCTGTCAGGGGGCTTCAGCAGTGCTGGATTTCATGTGAGTGATGGAGCTGTTGTGTGATCGTGGTTAGGGGGTCATTCTTCGCCGTATGCCATTGCAGCAGTCAAAATGTCACCTCGATGAGCGTTACGTCCCGTCAATACAGTGACAACGAAGTCCGTTTTTAGAGCTTAATCGGAAGTTTCAACGCGGCCGGCTTTGAAGCGGCGTCTGGAAGCGTCTAATAGCTTGTTAATTTCCCCCTTTTGTCCCCGCTTACATAAGTATCATTTGTCTCGAACAGCTGCCCAGAAGAAATTCACCAGTCTCTTTTTCAGGGGATTGAATTCCTCGCAGTGAGGTTAAGCTGGCAGCAATCTGATCAGCCGCTCTGACGTTAGATTTATTCACACGGCCTATAAAGAAATCAGTGTAGGGAAATTGAGGTCTGAGCTATCTGAGGAGGTAATGGCCACAGTCTATTAGAGGACTTTACACAGTACTTCAGCACTATAAGGACAACCAGAGGCAGGGGGGCTGATGTCAGAAAGCTGTCACCTGGAAATTGGACTCTTCTTCCTGTGATATACTGTGCAGGTTGGTCAGGAATTAAAACCTGAAATATATGCAGATGCTTCCAAATGAGGCACAATTGGTGACTGCTAGAATGAAAATGATGTAGGCTAAGCGGGTCCATGTAAAATAGACTGTAAAGCTTATCTAGACAGCTGGTTTGTGGAACTTGCATTTCTAGAGGACTGAATAAGACGTCCCATTATGCTTGTTACAAATATCATTAGGCTCTCACATGTTTTGTGCGTCTGTGTGGGCTTTACTCGGAAGTGCGCAAGTTGAGGAGCAGAGTTAAGACGTTCGTTTCTAAATCTTCATCCCGATGAGCTGAGTAAATGCTGTCTGTCGCAGGGAGCGGGTAATGAGAAGGGGCCTTAATTGGTCATCTGGGGCCGAGCTGTCAGACTGAGAGAGTGTCAGGGTGCACAAACAAGTCGATGTTAATACTTCTGGCCTTTGCACACTGCGGCAGTTTACGTGGGTCGCTCTTTAAAGATGATTCATGGGCGCAGCTTTTTTTTTTTTTTTGTTACCCAAATCATGATTTACCAAGGTTCCATTAGAAACAAACTGCAAACACAAACTCTAAACATCTCCACAAAATCCCACCTCTAGTCCTTAACAGAAGCTTGTTGCGAAGCGATCACGTCATTCATTCAAGTTGCTGCTCTCTGAGGGAACACCTCATGTGAAGCCACAGGTTCTGTGTTTGTTCGGCCTGACGACAGTGACGTCAGTCCGGTTGGCTTGTTTTTGCTCAGGCTGGCCTTGTTTGTTTCTTTGATCTCTGTCACAATTCAGTCCTCGCGGTGCCTGTCTATGACGCGCTCATCACTATGCGTTCATGCTGAGTGGAGGGCGGCTGCATGCGTTTGGACTGAGAAGAAGGATTATTGCCGCCTCACAGGGAAATGGACAAGTGTGGAGCGTCCGATTCTCCGGGGCGGTGCGAACAGCATAGCTGGAAGGTCTCATGTCTGTGTCTACAGATAGACACGGTCTCAATGCGCTGTCAGAACGCTCTATAAACACAAGCATGTGCGCCTTTCTGCAGACTAACACGTCCTTTTTTTCTTATTCTCATTATGTTTTGTGTTATCTCTTTCTTGTCACCTCATCTTTTGGCGTGTATATGTACGTTTGGCTGACAACAGATGAAGTGGGGCTTTGTTTCAAAACACAATTCACTCTTCCAAAAGAGATCTTGTTTGCGTCGTGGCGTTGCGGTCGTTGCTGGAGGAGCACTCGTCTCACGCCGAGCGCTCTGCCTTTAGAAATACACGCCCGCGCACACAAATACATACAGCAGCAGCAGCCTAATCACTCTCGCCAGACAATGATGACAATGAGGAACGACGCACGGCGCAGTTCGAATCTCACAGAACTGCCACATAATGAATCATGGAGGGCGGTCAGCTGGACATCAGACGAGAGCAAAAACAGAAACAGTGGTCGGCTTCCGTCAAAACAGGGTGCATGTTTGTGTGTGAGTGTGTGCGGAAATCAGTGGAGTGAGGTAAAATCTTCTGAGATGGTTATGTGAGAGAAAAACAAAGACAGCAGTGAACATATGCAGTGTCTTTGTGAGTGTCAGTCACTTGATTGAAAGGGAGACAGAAATAAGAAACAGTGTTTGGTTCCAGTTCAGTCTGCCATTGTGCGCTTAAGTGTTAGCCAGCACTGCTTAACATTAAAGCTGCACATACAGCTACTTTACCACACACGCACACACACATACACACACACACACACACACATGGTGAGTGACAAGATTTTCATCATCATTGCAAGTTTGTTTCATCGCACAGTGAAATGAGTGAGATCTCATGGCTGCCTGAAAGATGGAAAAACACTGCTGAAAAGGCACAACAGAATGTACGAAAATGATGTTTCTGTAAGCATGAAATTTATATCGAGACACTGACACGGCCCCGGTGCGGCTCTGCCAGACGCTGACTCTGAACTGTATGAAACCAGCGGATGCGCAGAGAGCTGTTGGAGATTTAGTGTGTCTCACAAGGACACTTACACATGGCGGGTGCTCACCGACACGGTGGCTTGAGCCCACTAAAGGGCGATCATTTCAACACGCGACGTGCTGCTATGAAGCTCGTGTGCGTGTGTGTAAGCTACACCTTTAACACCTCAGTGAATCCCCCCAAGAAGAATTGATTAGCTCTCTAATCACCGGGGATTAAAGGTACTGAGAACAGGAACTTTTGAAGGAGAAGTGGGAAGATCAGAATGAAAATAGGAGCTTAGGGAATATTTACGCACCCCCCTCCCCCCAAACCTTCAAGTTTACAGAAACTACAATTAACAAAACATTTTCCTCTATAAATGCGCTGCAAACTCTTTCCGTTCTTTTCATCTCTTTCCACCGCTTCTCCTCACCGTTCCTCTTATCCTCTCATTTCTGTGATCAGTGTTTTATTGGACACGAGTGCTGTTTTGACATCAAGCAACAGTTTCACCTCGCATCCTGGAAGCGGATGATTTATCAGCAGTTTTAGAGGTCAGGGGTTGCGGGAGGTAAAAGGAGTTAAAGAGAAGTTCAAAGTCAGCAGCCAGTACTTACATTGACTCATCTTTTATTCAGTCCAGCCCTCAGGAGCTGAGGCTCTCTAAATTGCTGTATGTCTGACTGGCATTATGCAGCCTGGGAGGGACAGGGTGATGTTATGGAGTGAGAGAGGAAGAGAGGGATAGACAGGTAGGGAGAAAAAAGAGAGTGAGTAATGGAGGGGGAGAGGAAGAGAAAAATAGGCATCTGCTTCCAAGTCCTCCAGGCAGAGCATTTCCATTTTTCTCTCTGAAGATGATTAATTTAGAGAGGCATTCCACTGTGGTGTGTGTGTGTGTGTGTGTGTGTGTGTGTGTGTGTGTGTGTGTGTGCTTTCCTGTGTAAATATATTTATAGACCAGTGCTTATTTAGTTCATTCAAAGAGTTGTGCTCTGTTCAGAATTTAAGTTTTAAGCAAATGTTGAGCTGAGTTTCAACAAAAGTTTTTAGAAACTCTGTGAACTCAGAGCAACGGATGAACAGGACGTACATACAACACAGCATTCTGATAAAACCACAATTCAAACAGACTATTAAAAATACTATAAAAACAGAGTAGACAACCAGCTAAAATAAAGCGCCTTGAAGTGACAGAGCTTCGCTGCTCAGGAGTTGAAAAAGCTTCTGGGAATTTTCATCTTTTCAACCTCTCACATTTAAAACAAAGACCTGTATATCTCATCCCAGAGGTCTTTTCCACAGAGGGGAGATGCTGGATGAGAATCATCCATAGCAATATTTATAGCAACACTGCGCTTTGATGAAGCTGGAATTTTTACGCTGAAGAACGAAACTGGTCAGGCTACC
>JBAJHX010000024.1:19165845-19177636 GCA_037176925.1 Amniataba percoides | reverse complement strand
TAGCAATATTTATAGCAACACTGCGCTTTGATGAAGCTGGAATTTTTACGCTGAAGAACGAAACTGGTCAGGCTACCAAACCGAACCGTGACAGAGTGTGAGCCAATTTATGATTCTGAAACACTGATTTTCCACGAGACTTTCCTGTGAGACTCTCCCATTCTCAACTGACTTCTTGGAAAATTGAGGAAACTTACTTCTGTGACTATTGCGCATGGTGATGGGGTAAAAATGGTGTAAAATCTACTCAATGGTGCATTTATGCACTAATAGAAAATGGAATCAAACATTTAAAAATGTGAGGAAAGGCATTATTTACACAGGCCTTCAAAAAGGCAAAAAGTATTGCAAACGCCACAGAAAGCACACAGCTGAAATGTCAGCTCATGTCATCACTTGTGAGTTTCACTTCAGCTGTGTTTGGTTGTGAGTTTCACTGCCTCTGCTCCCTCTCTCCCACCATCAGTGTGTTGACTCTCCTACCACTGCAAATATCTGTCAGTTTGTCACAGCTGTTCCTAGCTAAATTACACACCGAAAACTATCATTTGACCACCTTCAGTATAAACTACAGTTGGCAATGTCCTCTGTGAATGTAAAAAAAGGTTATAAGGAAGTGGATTATTGTTTTTTACAATACAGCATTCAAATTTAAATAAAAATTTCACTGAACTTTGACTTCAAGAGAAGACAAATTACCATAAGGGAGAAGCACATGAGTACACAGGCCACCAAATTACTTCATCTGCTTATTTAGAAAGGCTGAATGAAACTGGACAGAAAGCATTTAGACTGATTGTTAAGACCTTCTCTGTGCAGCGCTGATGCAGTCATACCACTGCTCTGTTAGCTTTAAAGAACGAGTCCTCGTGTCTGATGAGCAAAAACATATTCGCGTGCACGCCCGCGCACAATTGTATGTAAATGTGAAACTGTACAAGTGACGCAGACATTTCATATCCCTCAAGTTTCCCCTCTGCTAATACAAACTGTGGCAGTAGGGGATATGAATCATGTGGAACCCAGCTGTTGTTTGTTCCTCTCTGATCACCCCTTGAGCTGGATACAGAATGTACCAGGCAGATGCATACACACACACACACACACGCATGGTCACGTGTCAATAATGCTTCAATATGCATAGCCTTTATGTAGGACCGATGGTCTGCCGCCAAAAATCTGGATAAGCTCACGAGGAAAGGTTAAAAAATGATTAACAAGGTACTTTTGTAATACACAGAAAATACTGTTTAACTGAAGTGAAAAGAAGAATTCTAAATGTTCCAAAGGTGCATTTCCTGAAAGAGGTCGTGACAGAAAATGTACCACCAGTCTAACAGGCGGTGACGGGCGCAGTGGTTGTAACTTGTCTGTCGAACCAAGCTACTGTGAACCTGTAAACCTTTATGAATTTTTTCCCCACTTTATGCACAATATTTCAATCCCCAAATAACTAGTAATATAGGATAATGATACAGGATTATGACGAAAAAGCTGCTGTGGGTTGACTGAGAGAGACAACAGAAGGGAAAAAGAAACTAAATGAACAAATGACTGAAAATGACGAGCAAAATAAAGAAGGAAATTAAAAGAGGTGACGACTCGGTCACAGGAGGCAGCAGAAGCGGGGACGTCGAGGCCGCACATCTGCACAGAGGGAGAGGGAGATTATCCCGGGGACCTTCACTGATGACTCATAAAGACGGTCGCAGTGTTCGTCCTCAGCGAGCGGCGCGTGTGCGTGTGTCTGATTCTATAGAGGTTGCTTGTCATTCCACGAGGGTATAAAAGATTCTTCCGGTGTGCTGCAAAAATGCTGCTGTTCATTTTCCTGTGAATAACTCATATTGTGTGTGTGTGTGTGTGTCGTCTTGTGAATGGTCCTGTCTGACTAATCCCAGCAGGGAGGGCTCCTGAGTGCTGCCACAGTAATTACAGGAGGAAGCTTTCTTAAACTGTCTCTCACTTTCTCGGTGGCCGGCTGTTTCTCTCCTATCAAATGAGCTGTGGGGTGAAATGATGTATCAAGGTGTATGCAAACTGAGCGAACGGTGAATACTTATTGACGGTCTCAAGTCAAAATTGCTCTAGTGTGATCATGACTACACACATGCTATATGTTATAGTCCTACAGGCAGACATTACTATTTATTTAAGAGTAATAATCAATCACAGTCATTTTTTAACAAAGGCCCCACAGATTTGATGATTAAAAATAAAGTACATACCACACAACATTTTACAGTGTAAAAAGTGCTTGATTGGTGACACTGTTTCTAAATGACTTCAAATATGCGCTCAGCATTTCTGTGCAGCAAGTTCTTGTTACTTATCGGCCGACATAAATGCGACTCCGACGCAAAGATACAAAGACGGACGGTGACAGACAGAAAGTGTTCGTGCTGTGTGAATGTAAATCACTTGCCCGCCACTGGAGGGACCCAGTTCAGTTCCTGACAGCAGCGTGCGTGTGTGTGTATCGAATGCTGGTGAGGCGTCATGTTCTGGTGACCGCGCTGGCAGCTCCACTTCTGTGAAACTCCTGTCTGTCGGGCGGAAAACAAAAACAGCACGGTGACACGTGTAAAGAAGGGAGCACATGGCGGTTTACATATGGGGATTGCTGCACTGACACAGAGACTGGCTGAATTGAGGAAAAACAAAACAACAAAAAAAAACCTCAATTTTGTCCGCCTCATGTTGTCCTCACGTCCGTATTGTAATTGCTTGCTGTTTGCCAATGAAAGTTGTCAGCTGTAATTGTTGAGGCAACACTCAGGTGGCCTGAAACCTGAATGAGACGAGCTGCCTCGCGCTGCGTGTTTTGACAGCTGGTGAAATGAATAACTCATGAATAATAATTAATAACGGTTGAGTTATTCAGCCTTCGCTTTAAAAGTTCTCCTCATCGTCGTCCACCGATGACCTCGTCTGCGGAAACGACGTGCTCCGGCCAGGTATTGTGTTCCTGAATGGATGCTGCCCAAGTGGGGATGTTTTCGTGTATGAATGAAAATAGCCTAAAAAAATAGCGCTGCACATGATTTATTCATCAGCCAAAACCCATTTTAGAGCCAAATACGGACGAAAGGCAGAAAGAAGTGCAGGCTGTCAATAGTTTGAGCCCGTGGTGGTACTTTCCCCTCAGAGGCTTGTTGTGCTCCCTGTTGCTGCCTTTTTTTTTTCTTTTTTTTTTGTTGTTGTTGTCAAGATTCACTCTCTTCCACAGTGTCAGTCCTCTGAACTCCCTGACTCTTCCACTTTCTGTAGCTCTGTCTCTGAAGCTATTTATAAAAGGCAACCTCATTCATTAGTTGAGTTTTATTTTCCCCCATTGGAGGTCTGAAAGACTTTTTTTTACACAGCAATTGCAGCATTTACGTAAGCATTTGGGATTATAGGAACATTCAAACAGTATTTTAAATCAACGTTATGCATAAATATGGGGTTATTTAGAATAATGTCTTTATGCCTTTCACTGCCTGTGTTGCAGTTGCTGTTACTGAACAAAACATGGTATTATTCCTTAACCTGGAGGTAAAAATACCCCAGAAACATTCATAAATTACAACTCATCTCATTACGTTCCCTAATGGCTGAAGAGAGGGGAAAAAATGGGGCACTGTTGATGCAGTTTGAGAATGGTCCTGGAATTAATGCAGAGTACAATGAATGTGCGGGAATTGTTTCTGATAACACACAGCATTAAAATGCAGCGGCGCGGGATGTAATATTGATGAATCTGTTTTGAAAATGCATATGCACCTACCGCTGTAACGCTGCAGATTTACTGAAGAATAATATTGTACGAAGGGGGAATACGGAGACTTCAAGGGTCATTAATATTACACCATATTCAGCTAATTTGTCTATATCTGTTCCTTTAATATTAGTCTCTGTCTCTCTCTCCCTCTGCTCTTTCCACCCTGGGAAATATGACTATGCCTCCTGGGCGATGTAGGCCGAGCATGCCGCATCTCAGATCAATGGACTGTTGCGGGTAGTTGCGAATCATGACGGGGAAGGGAGGGAACTGGGGAGAATTTTGATCGAGGATGAGGGAGACGGGAGAGGCCGATCAATAAGGTGAACTCTTTAGCACAGGAACTGCTCAGCCCACACCTTTCACACGACATTAAACTGCAGCGTGGGATCACAGCACCAGCGAACAGACGCAGAACACACACACACACACAAACGCACACACTAACACGTAGCCTGTGAATTGTCAAAATCTCAGTGTTACCGAGAAATTGCTTTGACACATGGCACGGCAAATTCCTTTGTGCAATAAGTCTAAATTGAATGCCGCTTTTGATAGAAGTGGAAGATGTTATGTCTTGATTAATAGAAGGATTGAATCCTGGAGGGTTCTGCTGTGTAGCTCAGAAAAGCAGCTACCAAGAAACAGCAAACACAGTGGACACACTTTAGAGCACCGCAGAGCCGTTTGTTAAGTATCTTCAGTGGTTTGCCTGGAGAAGTGACCGATTGTCCCTCCAAATGTGTTCCTTATGTGACATGAAGTGTGTTTTTGGGCAAACTATCTGTACTTTACCTACCTTTCACACAAAGCAGTCTGCTTTGCACACTTGCAACCTCAAGAGTGTATTTTTTCTGAATGATGACTCTCAAAGCTGACTACTTCTCTTCTCTTATTTAAATAACGGTGTGTGCCAATTTCTTCCCTCAGGGTGAGCTATAATAATCTGCCAGATCTTGCACTCAAGCTACTTAAATGGTGAATCAATCTATTGACAGAAAATGGAATTTATATATCTATACCTATATGTATAACTATACATATATATATATACATTTCACATTTGGGCTTTGATCTCAAGTCAGCGTGATGTACATGTCAGATGATTTAGAAGCTACCCTGTGGCTGTTTGAGCAGAGGAAAAGGAGGGGAAGAGTGAGAGCAGGGTGGGAGAAAAGGAGGCATGTGGAGAGAGACGGATGAAAGGAAGGGGAGGCAGGCAGCTAGAGGGGATGGAGAGGTAAGTGGTGAAAGCAGAAAGGCAGAGAGATGGAAGAATAAGAAGATGTGGTCACCTATTTCTAGAATGGATAAAAAAACAGCTGGAATGAGGCACCGAATAGACAGACAGATGAATGCCTGTATGTATGGTGTCTGGATGTGTGGGAGGAGGTGCGCACACACACACACACACACACAGATACTCACTCACTAATGAGCTCTTCACAAAAAGCCCTCCCTCTGAACCTCCTTTCCTTCCTCTCTCAGATCCTCCCCTTGTTGCCTCAGTCCTCCCATCATCCTTTTTTATTTCTCTAGTGGAGACAAAAGCGCGAGGCCACCAGCCAGTCATCCTGGCCGAAACCTCTCTGTTTGTTTTTCATTATTGATGGAATTAGAGTTAAAGGGAGAGCTCTCTCTGTACACAACACAAACACTCAGAAAAAACAAGCGGGAGAAGTTGAGTTGGTTTGAGGCACAGGTGCACTTCAGGTTGCATGAGAGTCTGTGTGTGTGTGTGAGAGAGAGAGAGAGAGAGAGAGAGGAGAGGGGAACAGAAGATAGAGAGATAGCGAGACAGAGCGACACACACACACACACATTAAGCTCAGCCGTTGCCACCTGCTCTCCAGCTTTGATCGAAGGTTGCATGTGTTTGTGTGTGCTCACCCGATTGGATGTGTGAAAGAATTCATGCATGAGGGAGAGAGAGAGAGTGAGGGAAAGAACGAGCGAGCAACACAGACAATATGCGCTAAGAAAACAGAGACAGAGAGAGAGAGAAGGGGGGGTGGGCTTAGATACAAGCATCATAGCAGCTCATATTCACCCACCAGCCCTGCTGAAGAAGACCAACGCTCAGCCACCACCTCTCTCTCTCTGTCTCTTCCTCTCTCTCTCCTCCTTGTTTGCTCTCCATTGAGGGGGCACTCCTCCCGCTGTGTCGATTGGTAGGCAGTTACAAACGTTACTATTTTGAGAGAGTCAGTGGATGCGCTCCGTGCGCAGCAGCAAGCGATCGAGAGAGGAGTGAGGCAGAGAAAGGCAGAGCAGGGTTCGGCTCTTCTTCCTGCACATTAAGCGGCGTGCGCAAGAGGATGAGGGAGCACGGCGAGGCTCGGACCCGCGGCTGACGCTGAGCCGTGCAGCCCGAACCCAGGTAGAAGCGAGACTGGTAACTCAGGTGGTCGCGCCCCGAGGAGCTTCGCAGAACAGAGGCAGAAACCTTTTCTTTTTTACAGATCAAAGGGGAGAGAAGGCGAAAGGAGAGAGGGAGGTCGAGGTGAGAGGAGGCAGGAAAAGATGGCGAGTTTTGGGAAACTCACAGACTACTTTAACCGCCGTAAGTCTCAAGAGGAGCTGCGTGTGGGCAGGAGCTCGCAGCGCAGCGGCAGTTACTGCTGCACTGTGGCAGAGGCCAGGTAACCTGTGTGTACGTCTATCTGTGTGTGTGTGTGTGTGTGTGTGTGTGTGTGCAGGTATGACAGGCTACATGGATGCATATCACACTATGCATTTGTCTCTGTGGCTGTAAACATTGTCACATCCCTGTCTTTTTTTTTTTTTGAGCAACAAAATGAACATGTTTTTATGTTGTGTTGTAATTAGAAGATTGTGGTATACCTCTGATTTCATAATATTCACTAATTCAATATATTTGACTATGAATATAATCTTTACATCAGAGATAAAATATGATTGGTCCCTTCAGCCAAAGAACATCATGCCGTTGACAATCTGTATAAAAATGCAGGCTAGAATAAGTTGATGTTGTTGCCAAAAAAAAAGGTCTGTCAGTGTCTGTCTGCACACAAACAGGACTGTCAAGCATACAGGTGTTTGTATACATGAGTGTGCGTGTGCATCTGAACATGTGTCTGTACACATGTGTATGGAGGCATCACGTTACATAAGTGTGGAGGTGCAGTGGATGTGTGCTGTCAGGCATGGTGCTCGCCACTATGGATCCTTCTCACTGATGCACCATTGAATACAGGGGATTTTCTATAGATGGGAAGAGAGAGAAGTCGATGTTCTGCATTTGGAGGTGAAGGCGAAGGGGGATGAAGAGCTTTTTCCTGGCAAAGTCGACTTACTGCGCGCTCCCCTTTCCAGAGATGAGCTGTCTTACATACAGTCTATCACACTATCCCACTCTATGTCTCTGGGAATTTCACAGTGACACACACCTCTCTGCTTTTGACTACTGAGAGGCTCCAGCAGAGGGGTTTCTGTAAGTGCCTTGCTCAAGGGCAGATTGACAGTAGGCAATGCATTTTTGCTGTTAGACAGTGTCTAATGCACCCTCCTCAGATGGATTTAGAAATATTACCTCCTCTTCCACACTGTTTGTACCCAGTTCATTTTGTGTCACACACAAGCTGTTCACACCCTGCAAACTTAATTTGTGTTCTGCTAAGTACTCACAAACTCTTGATTTGTACTGCAGCAATGCAATCAGCATCCCTAAATCCAGAGGGAAAATTAAATTTCCTCATCTTTCTGTTAAAGTTATGCACTAAGTAGAGAAAAAAAAACAGACACTGGAGGAAAATATTTTTCTTTTTGCTCACCCGTTCCTAATGCAGGTGAAAGTGCCTCAAACCATAACAAGAATTCCATGAAATCATTTGTAATGTGATATTAAATCCATAACAAGAATTCCATAACAAGAATTCCATGAAATCATTTGTAATGTGATATTAAATTATATAACCGGGATGAAAGTGCAAATCAGAATGAGTGTAATAAACTCCCACCGCTGCCACTACTCTCAGCTTCGAAATGATGTCCATCACACCGCGTATCGTTCACTCACAGCACAAGTGTTAACGTGGGTGGACATGTGGTACAGAAAAAAAAAAATCTCTCAGATTCCCTGCCATTACAAATTCAGCATCTCTCTCATCCCCACAGTGTCTTTGTCTCCGTCTCTCCCACTCACTGTCTCTTGCTCACAACCCACCCCCTTTCTGCGCCCCTCCATCTCTTCCCATATTTGATCTCTTCTCTCTTTCTTGTTACGATTCTTTTTTTTTTTATATCATTCTCTTTTCTTTCTGTGTCACCCCTTTTTCTCTCATGCTTGTTCTCTCTGCGCTCTGACACCCACCAAGAAGGAGCCAGAGGGTTTTTTTTTTTGGGGGGGGGGGGTGTCAGAGTTGTGACAAGTCAACAGCTAAGCTCGGCCTGCTTTGAGTGAGTTGGAGCAAGAAGAAAAAAAACGCAGTCTGGATCAGTCACCACTTATTAAGCTTAGAGACTGAATTTTCTTTCATCGCAATGCACATATGGATGTATGCATGCGCAGAGGGAGGGAGGTTGCTTAGTAATCAATGCTCAGCTTCAGTGAATAAATGGCAGTATTCAGGTCCATGGCCTCAGTAATCACCCCTTTCCAACGTGTCAGTTTTTTTCTAGCCGCGTCACCTGCCACCTTCTACTGAGACTAATTACCGTCGCTCTAAATTTAGATTTTCCAAGGGCTCATGCAGTACAGTATTTCAGCCCCCAATGATCTCCTGACAGATTTCACCGAGATATTTGTAACCTTTTAATTAGAACTTGAGGCCACATCAAGCTTCACAATTTAATTTTTGACAACAAAAGCACGCCATTCCACCTTAAATGCTCCTGAAATGCTAGAACACGATTCAGCCTGGAATGACCTTTATAGTTTGCCTTTTATAGTTTTACAAGATGTCGTGTTGGCTATTTTTTCCAGCAGTGTGCTCATTTTTTCACTTATTCGCATCCTCTTAGGCCAATTTTGCTGTGAAGTAGCACGATTATGGAATACACGGCAAAGAGAAATACTGCAGTTTCAGCTGTTTTTGTGCAGAGGGTATGCATTAACTGTGCCCTCTCTCTGATACAGCCATAATGACTGCTGACAAGCCGGCCGGTCCATAATGAATGATGAGCGATGACGAATCAGTAATGTCATGAACAAGTTAATGTCCGTCATTACATAATGTAGAGGGGTAAATCTGCAAGTCCACAATAGCTGCCCTCTGCACCTGCCTGTCAGTTAAGCTGCTCAAAGTGCCTTGATTCAATCTACTCAGTCCGCTGACTCCTTGACCGGGGTCGACTGAATCGCTCAAAGATCAAAACAGGTTAATCTTTTCAGATCCTTTCACCTCATGGGGTCCGCCTCATTTCTCACAACCTCCTGAGAACTGTCCGTGTCTGCCTTACTCAGCACTGTGATATCTACATGCTGCCGTCATGGCTCGGTTTTATTTTTAGATCGCAATTTTTTGATGATCCAGGGATCCCTTGGAGAAGAAGATGACTGTGGGAAAAATATAATGTAAAGAGGAGAAGTAAAATGAAACTAAAGGGAACGAGACAAAGTGGCTGGAATGAAAAAATGAAGTTAAAAAAAAAGGACGGGGATGAAAAAAAAACATGGCGATACAGCACCACAGGCAAAAAAAAAACACACATCTGCGCTCAAATACAGAGAGAACACATTTATACCAAGTGAGACTTTTAATAAATGGCTCAGTACCAAGCGGTGAGTTTGGCTTATGAATGAGTAACCATGTGCTACTTTGCTGGCTTTGGAGGAACATTTCATTAATAAATGGAACAATCGTTAGTGCTGGAGTGGGAGAATGTTTAAGATTAGATTTAGAAAAATGATAAAAACATATATAGCTCTAATTAGTCTGAATTGTTTCAGTCTGTGTTAAATCTTAAAATAGTTTAATTATGGACCTGACGTGCTTTGCCTCCTTTGCAGAGATAGTTTCATGAAAACTTTGTGGGTATGTGTGTAAAAAGGAAAAAGTGAATATGCACATACTACTGAATGTGTGTGTGTGTGTAAGAAGTTGATTCAGCACCATGGATAGTTCTCACCGCAGCAGCCGCATCCAACAACAGTGCCATTCACCATCATACAGCATCCGTCAAGCTACTGGAAACTGGAATCACTATGTGACGTCTCAAACGGCAGCGTGAGTCAAGGTTGTTGGGAATAAACTGACCAGGCATTACTCTGCCCGACTGCTCAGAGCAGATAGGTTTCAGTGTCAGGGTCGGGGGGGAAATGCCTCCGCAGTTGCAGCTTCACAGTCCAGAGAGAGCCATTGCCACTTTTAGCATTAAAATGGGTCACTAATACAAATTGCCGTACATCTGTTGCACTAAAACCTGCTCTCGTGGGAGCATGTTTTAGCCTGCAGCGAGACAGAGAGACATGGAGGCTTTTGCAAAGTCATCTGAACTCTCATCATCGTCAATCAAGCGCAGGGAGAGAGAGGAGGAGGAGACCAAAGAGCGAGGAGGGCCAGCGTTCAAAAGCGTGTGCAGAATGCTTGCATGTGTGTTTTCTCAAGCAGACACATCGTCCCGTTTCGGCAAGTGTATTTTCACGCTGAGCGTATTTTCACACTAAGTGTATTTTCACACTTTGCCATCACACCATGATCCCATAATTCTTCTGCTATCTCTCCTCTTCCTACTCGAAGTAAGTCATTGTCTGCCAATCTTATTCCCGAAAAAAAAAAAAATCATTTACTGTCGTATTTTATTTTCTCACGCTCAGACAAAGAAAGTGAGTCGTCTCCCTTGACTGCAGCGCCGGAGATAATAAATTTGGCTCCAGAAAACGCGCGGTGCACTCGATGTTTACAACTCAGGGCGAGGCATTGCTTTTGTGAGAGCGCAGGTTTGCTGCTGGGAGGCAAAAATTAGCCCCTCGTCTCCTCTCCTCTTCCCTCCTCTCCTCTTCTCTCCTCCCGTCCTCTCCTCACCCCGTTGTTGTAGACAGAGTCGCTTAGCAACAGGTTTGTAGGATGAGTGAAGCCCAAATTGTCGGAGTGGCCTGGGCCGGCTGTTCAGCCCAGTGTGTTATCATCATCATGCGCTGATAGGAGGCCACCAACTGCGTTTGTGCACTTGTGTGTGTGCGCGTGTGTGGTTGTTTGTGTTTGCATGTGTTTACCGATGGACCCTGAGATATTTCATCTTGTGCCAAATGTGAGGAGTGCGCGTATGCGTGCGTGTGTGAGCTTCAGGCAAATACTTTTCTGTGCGA
Source organism: Amniataba percoides (assembly GCA_037176925.1). Taxonomy (NCBI): domain Eukaryota; kingdom Metazoa; phylum Chordata; class Actinopteri; order Centrarchiformes; family Terapontidae; genus Amniataba; species Amniataba percoides. The sequence goes on along the minus strand of JBAJHX010000024.1, from coordinate 19,166,603 downwards.
GTCAGTATGGATTGCTGAGGAGTGAGAGACCTGCCTGTTTCTATTACCATCAGAGTGTGTGTGTGTGTGTGTGTGTGTGTGTGTGATATGCCGGCATGTATACAGTCACTATCAGCTCCTCCTCTGATATTTGGCAATACAAAAGCATTATTCATCATCAGACCATCCCGGGTCCTTCATGTCTCCCCTTTGAATCTCATTCAGGGATTCTCTGATCCCAGGTCAAATATTCACGACTGCACATCCCACCTCCTCCATCAGCGAAGTAGTTTACAAGCTGACAGCGGGGATCCTCTGTGTCAGTACTTTACTTCTGAAGCCTGCGGATGTGCTGACTTAGAGCTGGCTGTCGGTTTACCTGATAGCTCCCCGGTGATAAATAGCCCCGAGCTGGAAAATACATCCAGAGCCAGACATGCAAGGGAGCGGGAAGAGATCTGAAGTATTTCACTCAAACTCAAACACAGGCGGGTTTTACTCAAGAGCACTTGTCTGTAAAATCATATGTAAAAAAAAGGAAAAAAAAAAAGTAGAAATGCTTCTCGTGAGTGCTACTATTGAGTGTGCGATACCATTGAATGATACTGCAGCATTTGATTCTCTCATGAATTAATTAGTGATTAATAATCTTCTTTTGTAAAGGCAAGCATTTAATGGATTAGATATGATCTCATTCATAGAGAAAAGGCTCTAATAGGGTGGCTTACATCAGCTAATGATCTTTGATGAAATTTGGGGGAAATGGGAATTTGCATTGC
>JBAJHX010000024.1:19145187-19165745 GCA_037176925.1 Amniataba percoides | reverse complement strand
GAAAAGGCTCTAATAGGGTGGCTTACATCAGCTAATGATCTTTGATGAAATTTGGGGGAAATGGGAATTTGCATTGCCACAGAGTGACAAGAGTATGTTGTGTTTGCCAGGTTGTCTCCCAACAACTGAAAACCTCACTGATTAACATTTTAATGCATTTAATCCGTAAAAAGGCAAAAGATAGAAACAACAAGTTGCAATAAACTCTTTCTTGGCTGGACCGATGACTTCCTGGTGTCTCTGCTGGTTGCCTGGCAACCTCATGGTGAAGACAAGATTCCAGTTTCCCACTGTGTCCAGTCTTTATGCTAAGCTAAGCACATGGTCTTGTAGCCCCAGCTTCACATTTAACAGACACATATGAGAGGGATATCGAATCGTCTCAGCGTGTTCTCAGCAAACAAGCAAATGTGTTTTTCCCTAAAAGAAACGTTACAGCAAAGCGTGCTCTGGAATAATAAAGGTGGCTACTCGGGGGACAAAGTACGCTAAGCAAAGAGGAATACGAGGTGTGAGCGTGAATAAGAACAATAGTGCATAAAGACGGAGAGGTATTATAAAATTCACACAGCATACCCTGACAGTGTATTAACTTAAATGACTTTGTATACAGTATCTTAATCTGCCACTGATGCTTTTATCAAAATTGAAATGAGACAAATAAATCTCTTAATACCAGCCCACTGCATTTATTTTCCAAAAAGAATTTCAGCATCAGTCGCACGCACATCAGCAGCACGCACATCAGCCCGGGGGGAACTCAGCTCGCATGTCCTCGGCTGATTTTTACCCGGGGATCATCTGTTCTGTACCCAAACTTGTCACGCAAGAGTCTGGAGGTTAGAGATCTTCCACTCCTGCCAGGCCCACTCCGATGTCTGAAATGCTGGCCACGTTTCATCGAATTTGATCACATCAAGCTGATGTGGCTGGCGTTGGGTTGGGGGGGGGGGTGCTTTCGCTGCAGTGACTCAGTTTCTTTTCCTATCTGTGCTCCATTGTAAGAAGAAATTCAGACTGTAGGAATGATTTTATGTCACCTTAAGCACATTCGTTGTTTAAAGTGGAAACTAGGGAATAGAGACAATCAGCGCTTAAACGATTTGAAACGTGCATGTGGTTTTTTTTTCTGCTGAAAGAGAAACAACACGGTACGGTCGTGACAGGACACGGCAGTAAAACAAGGGGTGTCGCTCAGGGGGGAAAAGGCCGTAATAAACTATTTAACATGTACACCACATCTCATCATTGATATTTGACTGTGTTATGGCTTCTCACCAATTTGCTGTAAAGCCGCTCTTGTTATTGCGCCTATTGATTGGGGTCCCGCTGGAGAACGCGTGGCATCAAAGAAAAGCATTTTCTATTGGTTGTGTTCCAAATGACCGTCAGCCTGATTATGCTGAGGTGGAAGTAATTTCGCTATTGATCAGTACAGCTACTCTCTTGTTGCTCATTAACGTTGAGCTATGTGTGTGTGTGTGTGTAGGTGTCCCGGTGTATGTGCATGGGTTTGGGTGTTGGTGCTGGTATTGCATCGCATGAAGGCTTCCTCTCAGTGTGCTTTCAGTGTAAGCGATGGGGGACAAAATACGCGGACAAAATCGTGAGCGCTCGTAAAACAGTAAAACAGTCAGACGCCGCTGTTACTGCGATAATTGCTGGGAAACCAAACGCTCCGTGTAAGTTGCTGCTTTTGCTGTCCGTCCAAACAGGTCGCTGGAAAGGAAGCTGCAGAGACCCCTACTGGCAAAGTCCCGGACTCTCCCCAGCATCCCCCAGTCTCCTACGGTCTCCAGGGTCCATCACTCTGATCTCATCGGTGGGAGTCCTCCTCGCAGGAAGAACCCGCCCACTGCCGCCAGCCACCCGAAGGCCTGCACTCTGCCGCCTGCAGGTAAAGATACAGTGGAAGCAGACAACTGAACGACCACTGTTTTTTTGTCAGTTTTCGTGTCTGGAGAATGTGCATTTACCAAAAACAGCGGGCGACTTTGTGGAATCACACGCTTCTGTTTGATTCTTTCATCCCCTTTGTTTGTTTACTCACTCATTTGTTCCCACAATATCTCTGACTAATCCAATTTTGACGAGGCAAATTCTCCTGAAATCTCCCAAATGTGCTCCAGTGCACAATTATGGTATTTCCGCTCAGAGTTCCCTTTCATGCTGAAATGGCTGTTTCTGTCTGACTTGCGTTGTTGGAAGCGGAAAGACCTTTTAGCTTTAGTGTCAGAATCTCATTCATCCAACAACGATCTCTCCCCCGGTCGCAATGGTCCTTTAAGAGGCCAGATGAAATGCGTGTCTCGCTCTTTCCGGCGCCGTTTGATGTACGTTTCTGCGAGACAATCTGCCGCGTGCCTCTTGAGCCACTGATCAGAGAAGCGTGTCGGGCTGGAGATGCAAGAGGACGCGACTGACGCTTAAACTGAGATCTTCTCTGACATGTCAAACGTGTCCCATTTCCCTTTCAGACAAATCCTTTGCCTCTTTGATATTTACTCACCTGATGACGAGCACAGAGCAGCTCGCCGTTTCTAGAGGAGCGCGCAAAAAAAAGATACATCCTCTCTGTGTTTTGTTTCTCGCTCTCTCTCACTTGTTTGTGAATCAAACGGCATTCCTTCACCTGGAAACTGTCGCGGTGATTCCCGCTGAAGCCTGCTGGCAGAGACGGCTTTCATCTTATGGATGGATGGATTTTTTTTTTTCAGGATGAGAACATTTATAGGTGGTGGAGATTTAATATGTGTGAAAGGCAACCCCACAGTAAGCCGTGGTGCAACACTTTGATTTATAGGGATCAAACATGAGCTTTGCTATTTTAAAAAAAAAATCTCGATTTCCCAGATGGCCAACAGATGAGACATCGGGAGAAAAATTTGTCAAATATTCCTCTGAACACTTCTCAAGGATATGAAACCTATGCTCGAGCTTGTTTTTAAACAGTTTCAAAAGTGACCTACATACAGTTTTAATGCATTCATAATTTCTCAGCGGATAATTAAACATCAGTTGATTCTGCTTCTAGCGGCTCTCACAATTTTCCAAAGTGGGTCATTAGTAAAGTAACCCTTCTCTCCAACTGCGTCTAACTCATGGACAGACTCCGCATCTGTCAGAGGAGCCAGCAGCTATCACGTCAGAGCAGGACGTGCCTCCGGTTAAACATCCACTCACACACACACCCTCCTCCTCATTCGCATGCACTGTCAGGCGCACGCAGTCAGTAGCAGTCTGTCACTACTGACTGACGCCGCTCTGCTCGACTTGATCAAAGCTCCACCAGATGGATGAGAATTGGCACCTTTCATTGGTTGGGTTGAGGGAAAACGCCGTGTTATTATCGTCCTTATTTGTGATGTTTAATACAAGAGAGACTTGCACAGGAGACACACACACACACACACACTCAGCCTTCCAGAAACCGCACTGTCTCCTCTATGTAGCTTTAGAAAGAAAAGAAATGTGTAGCTCGACAAAGGCGGAAAAGAAACGGCAGGCATCAGAGAGAAGGGAACTTATTAAAATAAGGCAAAGTCTTCCACTTGAAGTAAACCAAAGTCCCACCGGATTCACAGAGAGAGATGCAGCAACGCAGGAGGCTGCGACTTGGAAATAAACTCAAACAAGCACAAAGTTTTCACGGCGTAAGCAAACAACACGGTGGCTCAGCACCTTCTGTTTGTGCTGAGAGCCTCCGTGCGGCTGGAAAACGAAACCATAGAATTACCAGATGAAGTGACCCCAAAGTAAATCTAGCAGACGGCTTTCATTCCAGCACGCTGAGTTATAATATGAAACACATAATTGGTTGTCCCTTCATGGATTAAGCTTAACGCTGGATAATCATTGAAACAGTGTGCTGCCTTTTTCTCTCTCCCGCCAACTCCCCTTTAGCTTTCACCGTCCTGCCATCTCTCCTGTTTGAACTGTGAGAATGTCTTGCCATCGATAAACCCTCTCTGGTCGAAGAGCAGTGAGCTAACCCCGATCCCTGCTGCTCTAATCCAATAAATGTTCACTGTTTCTCCGTCTGACGACCCCAGACTTACTGACATTGCCTGTGATTGGTCTATTTAGCCCAAGTGCTTCCATTTTATGTCCTGACTCTACCTGTCTGATTGTCTGTCTGCGTCTCTTTCTCTCTCTCTCTCTCTCTCTCTCTCTCTCTCTGCCTTTTTTTTCCCCGGCTCTACTGCTGTTCTGTTGCAAATATCAAATTGAGAGAGACTTCAGTCTCACATGGGCCCTTGTTGCCTAGCAACCGCTGTCATTGACCATGATAGTGCCTCTCTCTTTATACCTCTCTCTCTACATACATATATATCCCCATTTATGCTGAGACAACTTTTTTTTTTTAAAGTCAAGTAGTTTAATAACCCAGGTACACTTCATTCACAGATTTAAGCAACAGCCCATATTACTGACAATATGCCTCAGCGCTCGCATTGGGAGTCTCTCTCCCTAGTCGTTTTGTTGCAGTATTATTTGGCTCAGCTTTGTAAGCCAGATGCGTTTTGGCTGCTGCTCAGACAGTGGAACTGATACTGTAATACTTCACACTCACATAATTCATAAGCATGCACAAAAACAGTCACTGCCAAAAAAAAAACAACTGCTATTGAAATTGTGTAATAATGGATATCATTACACGGCAACTCAAAGCTTAATGTAAGTGTTTTAGTACAGAAACTGTAACTTCCACAACTTGGTTGCTTATGAAAATGTATATATTGTACTATGTTAACTTAATTTTTTTTGTATTAAAGTACATACAGTAAGTCTGCAATGTTTTTATACTCTTTATATATTTTTTAGTCAGGTTGTTTTGTTTTATTTTAATTATGTGAAACAGTTGGCATCAAATTAAGCTCAGGTAAACGTAAATTATCTTCCTTCAGGTTAGAAAAACTGACTGCAGGACAAAACCCGAGGTTTATGTTTATGACCGATACTGCAGCCAGCCACCAGGGGGAGATTGAAATGTTTTGGCTTCACTTTTGGGGAGCTGTCATGTCATCCATCTTTATATACCGTCTATGGGAGAAATATGGATGTGAAAATATACACTGTTTGCAGTCAGAGCAGAACAGCACAGAGACATTCACAACTCTACCATGCCATTGTTCTGGGTTTAAATTCATTTAGATTCAGATATCTCATTCACAGAATTGATATTTTTCATTATTATGTTTTTTGTTTTTTTACATACACATGCCACTGAGCTGAATTTGATGCCAGAAAAACGGGATATATTTGGATTTATGAGCTGGGAGTTGCAGCTTTTTCATCTACAATTCAAGCCCTATAATGACTGTACATATTTGAATCATAAGTGAGCATGATTCAGTATTTCTCGTCTAAAAAAAGTCCTGATTGAGCCTTTCACTTGGCCCCTTTATTTTAGCTGTAAATGACTTGACAGTGTCCGTCGCCTTGATAGACAGAGTTGCTGTAGCTTGCCCAGCATGCGTCTGGTGCTGTAAGTAACTGAAAGACCAGCGAGGGTTTTATGGGTGCTGTTAGTCAGGCGTCGGACGCTGACAAGACGTCTGACGAACATCAAATGCTGAGCGATGGAAGCCGGCTGTGATTAGTGCTGGCGAGCTCAATTCTGACAGGAAACATCCGTCTCTGTTGTGCGACTGTTCCAGCTCAGCCATCATGTCGGAGCTGAAGAGGGGAAAAAAAAAACACCCCTGTCGCTGCAAATTTGTTTCTTTCCCTGCATTTCACATGAGCCATTATTTCTATCCAGTGTATGGCATCATAATCAAGTTGTTAAGGAGACAGGCTGAGAATGGGTGTGAAATATTTCACCTTAAAAGGAAGCTTAATTACGTTCAGGAAGTGTTTTATGAAAGCGATCAGCGGCTGACGGTTCACAATTTGTGGCGTGAGTTTGCAATTATTTTGTGGTGGAAGTATTCATCATCCGTCCAATCCCCTTCCTGCTCTCCTTCCTTCTCCTTCTTTTTCTTTCTTCATCTTTTCTCTCCCTCCTGACTGCGCCCTAATCGCGTCGTTTGTCCTCTTTGTTCCTCCCTATCTGCCCTCCTCCAGGGGAGCTGTGGCGTCTGGAGGATGACATGGAGGGCGAAGACGAGCCCGAGAACGGCGGGTGCACCGAGGCCCGCCCTCGCTCCCAGTCGCCCTTTTCCCACTTCCGGGCGCGGGCCTCCTACCTCCGCAAGAGCGTCTCAGCAGACGACAACCTGGACATCGGCTCGGACTACAGCTCTGGGACTGTAGTCGAGGGCAAGCCAAGCCGTGGCAGTAAGGGCAAGCTGAAGAGAAAGTTTGTAAGTTTCATCCCTTGTTTCTCATTTCTTCCATTCGGCTCAAAAAAATCACTTTTATTTGTTTCTACCCAGTTATGAGTGGCTGTTTTCTTTATTTATCTTCACTTTCACACATCCCATGGCCAAAGGAGTGAATTCAATCTGACACACGCTCACACATACACCCATGCAGGCACATGCACTGTACATAGACACACAGTGGCACCATACCGCTCTTGGCTTTAGCTTGGATAGAAGTGTTAGGTAGATTGAAAGTACATATGGCCATTTAGCAGAACATGGCCTCTTCGCACTTTCTTTCCAGAATGTGCCGTCACGCGTACATGCACAGCAGCTCTCAGATGAAGGCAGCACGGCTGTCTGTCTGTCTGTCTGTCTCTCTGCACTTCACGTCTGTCTGTTTTTCTCTCACAATCTCTCTTACCGCCCTTTATCTTAAGATTTCTCACAACGCAGTGACAACAAGAAAAGTTCAAATATAAAGAACACAATATCCTCTGGTGTATTTGCAAAGTTTGATTTTACCCTCATTCCTCTTTGTAACAGCAGCTAAAAAATTGGAGGCTAAATTTAGTATGCTAATGTTAGTCTAGTTACATTTTTAATTTTTTTGTTTTAAATTCCATTCTCCTAATTAGTGAAGCCGAGGTCCTTGTAAAATCCTTTTTTGTGTTTAAGCTCCTGTGTGTGTGTGTGTGTGTGTGTGTGTGTGCAGGTGAAAAAGCGGGAAAGGGAGACAGTGAAAGAACACCAAGAAAGAGATCTGTTCTAAATCAAATTGATATAATTAATATGACTGAATTAAGGGTATAATTACAGGGACCATTATTACGCCAATTAGAACATTTCAACAATTAAAAAATCGTCTATCAAGCTGTCATCTGTCATCCTTGGCAATTCAAAGCTCCTGTTTCCATGTAGTAAAACTGTTGGGCCCTGACCTAGTTCTCCACATTGTATCTTATTGTGCACGAATAATTGTCTTAATAATTGTGACTGTTCATTTAGACTAAAATCTTTTGATTCAAAGCTCTTGGTATATTTAGTTTAGCGGTGCTCAGTGAGTTTTGTGATTGGACCTTCTGGGGTCAGTGATGCCAGACGTGGGCAGCAGGCTTGCTGAATATGCATTAAAGATTGAAGACCTCCATATTGTCCCTCGGTCACTAGATCGGGTAACTGGAAACCTCATTACCAGCCTGATCTTTGTAATTGATTCTCCGGTGTCACAGGTGATACAGGACACCGGCAGAGGTAGGGGATAGTCTGGTGTGAAGTTTTCCTTTAACGTATGTGGTTATGGCAGATACAGATGGATGATGGATGTGGTCAGAGAGGAATTAATGCACTGGTGAGGGGATCATTTTTGAGATCTTATCTTCAGACGCGCAGAGTTGAAAGAATCGGCTGGGTTTCGAGCGGAAGTCATACGTCGGCGCCTCAAAGGACTTTTTGTTTATCACATCTCGCCGGCCGGATTTGGAGCACTCCGTTGGTACGACCCGAGATCAAAGTCAGACCTGGAGATCCATCTCTGAACTGGAAAGAGAGGAAAGAAGCTCATTATACAAACTTTAATCACACTCCACAGTTAAGTGTCTTGACTCGAACAGTCAAGTGTGTCCGTCGGCGTGATGGGGACAGCGCTGGATCTGATGGCCTGCCGTATGTGTTTCAGGGTGAGACGCCACGCCATCCTGTCTTGTAATAGCACACAGCGTTACAGGCACTGCGCCTTATTGATGCATGATTCCTGTGCTGTGATATCAAAATATAGCACCTTATCTAAGCGGTTGCACTCTTACACACAATATGATACATTTGGTGGGTGCTTCTATTCAACATCCGTGCAGCCTCTCTGGGAGTGCAGTTTTGCCTGCCAGATGGAAAACAGACAGGGAAAAAAATATATTAACAGATCATCAGAGAGATGTGTTATATAAGGTGGCAGTGTTTCAGCTTCCCCTCTTTTGTTTTTCCCCATCTCTTTTAATTTTCTCTACCTATAGGAGACATACGTGTTTTTTTTAAAAACTTGGGATTAAAGATAAAGGAATGTTTTTTCCACAAAAGGGATGTTTTTTTTATGTGAAGCGTTTATGCCGTCTGTCTTCTCTCTGTCTCAGGCAGCCAGTCTCTTCTATTGTTCGTCTGTCTGTACAAAAGCACTGGTTGTTGGCATTCTGGTTACGGATGCAAGGAGAATACATTTAGAGCAGCTCAGTGTTGCTCATCACTTACACGCTCTTTGGAGCACCGCTTTGCATCATGAAAATTACAGTGACAAAAACAACTGCGGTGTAGCTCGCTGGCTCACACCAAGTGCTGGGATGTAAAGGCGTGGAGGCATTTTACTCCGGAGGCCGACGATGACACAGCAGAGCAACAACAACGCCTTAATATCGAGGAAACGATGCAGCGGCACATACTGAGTTGTACTGAAACATTTGTATGCCAGTGTGCGGTCCACTGTATTTTAAAAAGACACAAAAGGAGCTGGATTAGTTAGTTGGTTGTACAATAAAATAGTTTAAATGTATTGCAATTCTGCGGTGCAGAAAAGAACCAACAGGCCGAGTAACAAAGTGTGTATGGGATTATTTCTGCGGATAAGTGAAAGGAGAAAAGAGGGAGGGATGTTTGTGTGGCTGCCAAATTGTGCATTACTGTGAAAGTTAATTATCTACCGTAACAGTATCATCTTGTCTCCAGCAACTTTCCCTCCTAACTATCACACTCAGAGGGCTGCACTTCATCCATGTTCAAGGTCAGCCCTTTCTGGTTCAGCAGCACACAGCACAATGAAAATCTTTTCCATTTATATCTTAGGTTAAAATAGCAATCACTCCCTTGTGACTTTACAAGCGCTTCTTTAATCTTTACCGAGCTGATGGAGACTGAATGCTTCTGTGTTACACTGTGTTACAGAAGAGCAACAACAATGTCGGCTTAAGTGTCTCACATCAACAGCAGCTCTCACTTCACGTATTGATTCTTAAGTTTTCAAGAATGAAAAATATAGATATAAAAATATATATGCCATAGAGCATTACTGTCATTTGTAGAATATGGAACTGCTGCATCCACCTGGAGCCATGAGAATTACCACAGATGAAAATGAATTATACTCCCACCCACCAGTGCATGGATAAAAATAGGTTTTTATAGTGATGGTTTTTGCATGTACCTATCTGTGTCCATGCACAGTATGTGTATGAAAGTATTAGGGTACATCCAGCCAGTGCTGTCTCCTGTTGTGACACTGGAAACAAACGCTGCCTGCAGAACAGCCGGAATGTGTTGTCTGATAACGTCACTGCACCTCGCTCCTCACACTGCTCCACGGTATTGGTTTGACATCTGGGCACTGATGTGAAGTCACCTTCATGCTCCTGGAAGCATCTTGAGATGATAGCAAATTATATCTGGAGGAAGTTTCCATTTTAAAAAGAAGTCTGGACTGTGTCCAGGGAATAGATTGTCATCTACTGTAGTCACAAAGCACAGTGAAAATTTTCAGAGGTGATGATACCAATGTGCATCCTGTGAGACATCAAAATACATTCAAGTTTATTGTTTTCATCAGTCATGATTTAATCACTTGACATAGCGCAATGTAATCATATTGAATTTATGTGAAATGAGTTTGCAAGTGTGAGTAACTAAGTGAAAATCTGTTTACATCTGTAAATGTGTGCGTGTATGTGTGTGTGTGTGTGTGTGTGTGTGTGTGTGTGTGTGTGTGTGCAAATGCGTAACAGCAGCAAGCTAAGGGGCTGAGTAACCACATAATCAAAGTACAGACCGTATCATTTCTGTTGATTGAATGGCTGTAGCTACATAATGCTCTGTTCGTGCTTATTTGCAGCACTTCAGTCTGACACACTCTCTGTTTGCGAGATGACTCACAAAGTTTCTCTATTAAACGAAACAAGGGGAGTCAATTTTTCTCCAATTTATTCATAAACCAGTGATGCAAATAGTTGTTAGTCACAATTTCCCGATTCACTGGAAAGCCACAGGAAACACCACAAGGCAAATTCAAACAGATCATGTACACAGATACATGCTCACACACACATGCAGGCCTCTTTATACTGCTCTGGCAGGAAACGCAGTGGTACCCAGTTTAACCAACGAGGCAAATGATATTCCGCATGCTGCTCTGGTCAAACAGCTTTAAGAGCTCACTGTCACTATTCCCTGTTGTTAATCTCCGTCTCCCTTTGGAACGTTAACGCTGTCAGGAAACTGGCAAAGAGTCACATAATCATTCATAAACACACACATCACAGAGGAAATATATCCAGAAAACACCCCGAGGTTTTTAATGGAGAGCTTAGAAGTGATACGGTGCTGTCAGTTCTGAGGTCCGTCTTAATCTGCGTGTACATCAGCACATTTGCCTCGCTAACAGAAAGCATTCACCTGAGGTAGAGGCTGCAGGGGCCTATCAAAGATTTTCATCAAGGCTTCTGGAAAGCGATTGCTGAAGATGTTTAGGGAAGAAAAAGCGTCTGCCGGGCCTGACCATCTGCTCACAAAATACCTCCCGTGATTCCCAAATCTGAGACTATAGAATCTCTCGTGTCCTTCTGAAGAAAGATCTTCCTCAGTTGTCTCTGGGAAGGAGAAGCATCTTTACGGTTTGAAATTGGTTTCCGTACTCGACAGCAACTAAGCTGTTTGTTTCCCATCTGTTTCGAGCAGTTTTGTGCTAGCGACTAAACCTCTTTTTGAACACAGTGTGTTGTTTTTGCAGCGAATCACGGGACTTTCCATTTGTTTTCATCGGCTAAGACACCATCTGATAAATCCTCAGATGGCGTGTAAACCACAAAAGGATAATTTTTTTTCTCATGAGCAAATGCAAAGAACTGCAATGGTAATGCCTCAGACAAAATAGGTGCATGAAGCATTCATTAGCCTGTTTCCACCAGGTAACCTGAGTGAATGAAGAGCGTTTGATTTTCGAAAATGAGGTCAATTGTATAAAATTTGTGGGGAGTTAAAACTGCACTGTGGGAATGTCTTTTTCCATCACAGGGCAAAAAGTAGACTGAAACTAAACAACAGAGGCCAAAACAAGTTGCAACAACCTTTATAGAGTCTTCACTCACAAAGTGGGGTCAGAAACAGAACAACACAGTGTTCATCCATATCCCTGCCCTCCACAGAGTGTAAGTCCAGTGTTTACTTTGTTTTAGATCTGGCTTGGTCCACCAGCCACCTACAAAATTGGTTCTCTGTCAGCTGCTGGATATTCTGCTCTCTACACCAGCCACTCGCTTGTATTGTTTTTCCGTTGCAGACAGAGTATAGTCAGTATTAGTGAGCTTGTCAGAGGGGAGTGGATGAGGGCTCACTTAGACCAGTACTTACAGCTTGGCGTGTTTATTTTTCTGTGGGACTGTCTGTACTCGCAACCCATTTATAATGCACGGAAATGTTTGATTCATTATTAATATAGGTGTAATTAAGTGTTGGAGCTCTGCTTGTGCTTGAACAAAAGGTGAAGAGCCTTTTTCTGAATGGAGTATGCATGCCACCCTTCAGCCCTTCAGTGGCTGAAGTATTTATTAATTGTTAATATACAGCACAGCTCGAGCTGTGTAACCTTGAAGCACTTGAGCACTAAGTGATTATAATAATGATGACAATAAATACTTCCTACAATATTATCATGGCTTTGTGCAGAAGAGATTTTTAATTGTGACCAACTAGCACTTGAAATTGAAACGATGACATGGAGCTGATGTTCCTTATGTGGAGTAGTAACAGCAGGGAGGTGTTCTGGAGATGCTCAGTGTGCACAGCTGCTTAATTCTCTGATTACATTCATTAAAAGGTGAAGTGGTTGTTGGCAGCGACATGCCGGTATAAAACCAGTTAAGGGTGCGCGGTGATGGTGGGTTGCTGCTGAGCATTATCAGGAGGACGTCACTGTCTTTGTGCAGTATCCACCTCTCAGACCCCAACAAGTACTCACTCGGACAGATCTGCTGAAAGGCCAGGGGACGACAGATGTTGAGGTGCACTGGCAGCTCCCTCGAGCCGAACTTCCAGCGGCCTCAATCAAAACAGGATGCCTCAAGGCCTTTGCAGAATTAGCACAGTAAATACTGGGGTAATTAGCCTGATGAGGTGGCCCACGTGGAAACAGGGCAAGGGATGGCGATGGGAACTCCTCCAAGCTGTGTTCCTTCTTGTGATATCATTCTTACTGTCTTCATCTGTGCCGTTCCCCCCTTTTTCATTCTCATTTTTCTGTCTACCCCATTCAGTAAAGCTTTGGCCAGAATTATTGCCTCTTTCTCATTCGCCATAAGGATAATGAGAAGTGAAATAACAACTGTTTTGGCATTGAATAGTGCTGCGGTCACTTGGCTAATCACTCCTAGCTTGATGAACTCAAGAGACTTCAGAGTACAAGTGCCAAAGTACTTTAGAAACGTTTCTCTGGACTAAGTACGTGTATCTCTTTGCTCACTTGCCATTTAATCACCAGTACTGCAAGTCATACTTAGATTGATATTCCTTCTTTGAATAGATTTAATTTGGAATATTGGTTTACGTTAACCAACATTCAGTTAACTTCATATGCTCACCTGTAAAAGTGAATTTTGCAGTTTTGGTATTTTTCTAAATGTGGAAGGCTGATTTAGTTCCTAAATCTTTGCTTAGCTGTCCAGGATCAGCAGTTGAGCTCTGCCTTGGAGTGGATTTTCTAATGTACATTTAGCTTCCTCTTAGCCACTGCAACTAAGAATTTGTACAACATGCAAATAAGCTTAACTAAAATCCCAAATTGCTATTCTGAAGAATCGACCAGCTGTACGGACTGTTTGGAGGATTTAAAACAATGTGCTCTGGCAGTGCTGATAAAGTGCCTGCAGAAAAAGGAAGAGCCAGACAGAAAATGTAGTCTTTTTTTGTCACACATACTCTTTGCATCACTCTACAACAGTGGCAGTTTTCTAAGTGAACACCTGTAAAAAATGCCTAATGTCCAGTGCATTCCCTTTATTTTATGTTTCAGTTTATATTGTTTGATGTTCCTACTCTCCGCCAGTTACAGCTGTAATGCAAATAGCCTTATGTGATGGGACATATATATGTACACACACACATCTGTCACTCAACCATTTTCATCATTTGATGATATTTCTACTATTACTATCTACGCTCTGCAGCTGCGTGCCTCTTCCAGCTCTGCTCTTTCTTATATTGGCCACATGGTGGCAGCATAATGCCACACAACAGAGGGCCCGCCTTACAATCCTGTACCTCGCTCATCTCAGCACTGTGCTATATGTGTGTGAATGTGTGTGTCTTACCTGGGTGGTGCTTGAGGTTTCTCTCTGGTGACTCATTCATCCTGAGATGACTAACACACAGACACCACAGTGGACAGTCATAACTGCCATAGGAGCCAAGGTTTGGCTGCTGACGGCCTACTAACATTCATTATCTATGGAGACTTTTATTGGAATGCACAGCAGCAGGCGAAAAACAGGAGAGAGAAGCCAGACCCTTGGCTACTTTGTGAAAATAAAACAGTTGTGTTTTTGTTTGCTCAGCATTCCTATCCTGAACACCGGTTTGACAATCAGCGCTGTGAACTGGTGGCTCAGCAGGCAAATCACATAAAGTAATGAAATCGCAGCTTTCAGTCTAGTTTATAAGCTTTTATGCAAGGCCGCCTCTCTGATTCTCCATCTTTCTGTCACCCTGTACTGTAACACAGATGTGAGATGGATAGATTATATGAATAGTACTGTAAAAATGATTAATGTGAATAAACAAACAAAGGCAACCACACGAAAATGGGATTTTATGGAGTGTCTCTTGAAGTCAACTGATTTCAACACATCATTTGTCATTAACTGCATTGGCGGCTAAAGTTAATTTAGGACGCCAAAGGCAGTGGTGAAAGTTAGTTTAGTTCAGAGTCAAAGTTAGGTTAAAAAAATGCCCAGCTTTAATGGTCTGGCCTGGAAAGGCACATTTATGGTCAGGTTGGCTTTTTTGCACACACTCATGTGCACTTACTCGAATACCCATGCACACAACTCACATCATCACACATAATTCATCACCATTTTTCAGCCATCCTCTCTTCTTTGCAGTGTGCTATTTTCCATCTCTTCCTCTTGGCCTGTTCCTTCTCTCCCTGAGTTTCTAAAAGACCGTAGCTCTGGTTTAATGGATGCGAGTCTGGCTGAAGAGTACAACTACAATCTGGTTATTTTATGTACAAACTGAGAGAAAAATACCACTCGTTTGAATGTTCTTGTTCAGTGAGACCCCTCATTGACACACATGCACGCACACACGCTCACCCAAAACAGAACCAAGAATGGCATGGGAATGTTTTCTGCAGCCACTTTGGTTGCCGGTGGTAACCAGTGAAATGGTGTTCATTAACTATGGAGATTCAGAATTGCTCCTGATCTGTCTCTCTTTCTAGCTCTCCATCAGTCCCCCCCCCCCCCACTTTTCCTTTCTTTCTCCACTCGTCTTTTCTCCCTGCAGTTGAGGCTGGGGTTTGGTTTTTACTGACATGGGAGCTCTTGCCGAGGATTACTGTGGAGTCAGTAGTTCAATAATGATGATGTATAATAATCTCCTCTCTTCTCCGTTCCTCTACTTCTGCTCTCCACGTCAACTAAGAAATGAGACTTCGTAACCACAGGACATATTTGGGGCAGTGGAATTACATGCTGTACTTACTAGCTTTGAATTTTCTTGTTCTGTTTATCCTGGCTTCGCTTTCTTGTGTGTGCAGGCTTGAACACTCTCCCCTGCAGAGAAGTGCACTGAAATTTACGTGAATCTATCTGGCCATCCAGGATCTACCTTGTGATTCTCATCTTCCAATAGCACTCCAATTTCTGTGGCCACAGGGTGTTATACAGCAGCAGCTCTGTGATTACGTGGAGCAGTGTAACCTAGACATTGGATGATGAACCTGATGATGTACAACTCCGCGCCTCCAGCATTACCTTTTACGCAGCGCAGCCCCAGCTGACTCTCCAGTTGTCGTCAGGTTATGACGACCTGGATGCTCGGACTGAGACATACTCTCACTAAACCATTTCCTGGTGTTTCATAATTTTCTTCTGACTTCATCCAGGGTGTGAGTTGGCAGAAGCTTACTGAGCAGTCTCTCAGAGGGAACTTCCTGTGGTGCTCAGGACTCTCTCAGGAGCCCTGTTTTAAATAGAGGAGATTTTACCATTAAAATTCATTTGCTGTCTCAAAAGTAAAGTAAAAATGAAAGGAAATCCCCTCTCTACTGTTGCTTGGGGTTGTTACATGTATCACCACTATCTTCTTCTGTAGTTTGTTGATCAACATGATGTCTAGTTGGTTGGCCTTAAACAGTTTGTGTGTCTAGATCTTGAAGTCCCAAAGGATATTAGCTTGGCCATTCTAACAAACTTTGGGGAGGTGGAACTTATTTAGCCCATCATCAGTGCAGATATTCCTGTACTCTATGTCAACCACTTGCATATGGCGCCCCATGTACGCTGTTTCTGCCTGCATCTTACACCCTGTTATCCTGTGCTGGACTGTCTCAGGAGCATCTTTGCACAGCCTGCACTGGGTGTCCTGTCTGGTGGGGCAGAACCCCACCTCTATTGGTTTTGTACCTGTTCTTGTGCTGCGATCACTGGTGCTTCTGTGCTAATGTTCAATCCAGACTTTTCCAGGCACTTGTAGAATCTCATGATCTTCTTCAATTTATTGGTAGTATAAATAGTGTAGGAGCTTACCGCTCCATGAAGGCTCATCCTCCTCTTCTGGATTTTTGGGTTTCTCATCTTTGGGGGCCAAATTTCTGATGTATTCCTGGATCTTGCTTGCTTTTCATCCTGAAAAGTGTCTCCGATGCTCTTCAGTCAGAGTACTTGCTCTGCTCAGTGTACAGTCACAGGGTGCTGGACTTAAGATGAAACCCTCCATGCATAGCAAGGAGCTTCCTTCTCTTGATATCCTCTTTTGGCCAGTTTATTATACCGCCGGGATATCTGATGACAGGCAGGGCATACAGTTTGATGCTTTAGATCTTGTTCTGTCCACTGAGCTGACTTTTCAGGACCTGCTCTGTGCAGGTACTTGGCTGTGACCTACTTCTTGTGGCCTTCTCATAGTTCCTATTTGTCTGCAGGATCCCAGTGTATTTGGTTTGTAGCTATCCTGAATATCTGAATATCAGTGCTGCCTTGAGGTAGTTTGACCCCCTAAGGAGGCTCAGGCCTATTCACAACAGCAGAGATTGCGTTACCTTATGCTGCACTTGATGGTAACTTGTGCCAGAGTTGTTTTCCACTGCCCATTGAGTTCTTAGTGTCCTGTTGATGTTTTGCATTTCCAAGCATTGAGTGGCATTGAGTCGTAGGTTTAAAATAATGACTCCAGGTGGTGCACAGGTTGGTTTGCATGGTCTTGCAGTCTGGGGTGACTCAGTGACTGGTGCTTGACTTCCCTGGTATTGCTAATAATTCCTCTCTGGGCCCTTCTCATGTATTGGGCTATGTGCCTATTCATCTTAACTGATATAATGCCTGGCAGGAGCTTCCATCTTGTACAGAGGTGGGGTATTGGCCATGCACACATGAAAATATTAATGCACACATGAAAACATTAAAACCTAAGACACAATGAGTTTGTTGCTGATACATCAAATGGAAATGATCTTGTTCTGTGAAACATTTTGTATGTATTTATCACAGATTTAAGTTGGCATGTAAACATTTCCTGACATTCTAATCAAGAGTTAGTTGAGTTAGTTGATGTGCTCCTTGGGATGTAAAATAATTCAAGAGGTTACTCTGGCTTCCACCAAAGTTGCTTGTCATTTACCTTCGTCTACCTTCTCCATCCGGAGTGATTGGAGGAATTGCACCGTTTGTGTCTTGCCTGTGTGAGCTCCAGTGAGCTATATGGAACACGCAGCCTCTCGGCAGCTGTTCGTCTGTTATGGTGATGGGGCTCTTGGCAAGCCCTTTTCCAAACAGTGGCTCACACATTGGCTATGTGAAGGCATTTCACATGCCTATGAGCTTGCAGACTTAGACCCCTGGAGCCATTTGAGCACACTCCACCCATCTTTGGAGGAGGTTCTGTCAAGTTGTCTTGGTCTTCCGCTTGCCCTTTGGTCTGTTTCTTCTCTTTGAATATTTCTCGATCAGTGAACACTGTCTTTTTCAAGTAAGCCAGCACTAAGCAAACACAATCGATCCCTCCTGCCTCTTCACCTCTTTCCCCAATTTCTTCTGTCCATATTCCTTCTCTGCTTTACACCCTTCCTCTCACCTCTGTCAACTCTCCTCCCCTTGCACGTCTTTCCTACCACTCTCCTTCCTTCACCCCTCTGTTCCAATCCTTGTCTCGCCATCTGCCCTTCCATCACCCTCCCCTCTTGTTCCCCCATCTCCCACCTCTATCTCCGTGTCCCCCCCTCTTTTTCTCCTCCTTCCCCTCTGCTGACCTGCCCTTAATTGGCCTGCTGCAGTTGCACCTACGGGATCCAGCCAGCTGTCAAACAGATCCCTGCCTGTTGAGGTTAACCTTAAGTGGGCCTGAGTCGGGGCCAGAGCCCGGGCTTTGAGTGGTTCTCAGGGTCTAGGGCCTCGGGCACAAAAGGAGGGCCAAAAGCATTTCTTTGAGAGCACCAAATCTCCTGTCTCCTCTTCTCCCTTTCCCCGGGCCTCCCTTCCTCCATCTCTACCTCCCTCCATCCCTCCTTCCCTCCCCTCTACCCCCTCCAGACTCTCTGTCTGCGCTGACACTGCCTTTAATAAGGGGGAGTGGGGTGCTCTGTTTATTTGTGTGGTGCGAGGTTAAAAACTTCCCCCTTAATTGACATTCCGGTAACACTTTCCAATAATGGGGCGAGCAATTTCCTTGAAATTGATGTGTGTCCACCGCAAGGAAAAACACCGCTTCTAGCTTTCACTGACCCATGGATGATCTACACTTGCGCTGCGGCTTTGTCTGCTTGCATGTGTGTGTGTGTGTGTGTGTGTGTGTGTGTGTGTGAGCGTGAGAAATTGCATGAATGGTCTTTCTTTGGCAATAGCATCATGTTTGTGCGAGTGTGTAAGGAGGCAAGCACGCATCATAGCCACACTGCATCTCTCTGCTGCTAATATGTGCTATGCTGTTTGTTCAGCAATATGAAAACGTGCATATTTCGGCTGTGCATTAATTATCACTAATATTAGCATCTGTTTACCTGTGCTTGCTATGCGTATGTGCACGTGTCTGTAATTATCTTGTTTTCAGAGCTTTTTGTTAGCCTATTTATTGCTTGTGTGCCATTTATTTCCGTGCCTGCCAAGGTGGACGTAAATAAATAATTCCAAATATTTTCATTTTCATTTATCCCACACACCAATGAGTGACAGTTGCACCACGTCAAAATGCTAAAACAAATCCACAGTCGAAAGCCTATTTTGCCCTCCGCTCAGTCAATGTCCGCCTGTGAGAAAGTATGCAAACACAAACATCTCCCTCTGCAGTAGACTGCATCTTTGGCCTCAACGATGACCACTGGATAGGACTTGTGGTGGAGAGATGGTTGGTGTCAAACGTGTGTGTTTGTGTGTGTGTGATGGGGGGAGAGAGAGAGAGAGAGACGGCGAGAGAGCGTAAGAGACAGCGCGTGTCAATAAGTAGATGGGTAAGTGTGATAAATGCGTGTGTAAGTATGACTGCGTGTGTGTCAGTGTGTGAGCGTGTGTCTGTGTCTGTGTGTGGCTGCAGGCAGACGCTGGCTGGTTCCTGGCCTTGTCATTCTGTCTCCCACACGCTCTCTGATGTGGTCTGAGGCTGCGGCTTTCACTATGGAGGGGGATAGCCACCGCACACACTCACACTGTTCTCACATGTCTGTGGAAACACACATTGCACGCTGGTATGCAGTCGCATTCTCAGAAATGCCGACGCACACACTGAAAAAAAAAACGCACACGCCCGCGCAGCTCGCACACACTCAGCCCCCGAAGGATGTAACAACACAACAGCGGCTTGCCAAAGTGTCTGAATGGACGCCGAAGGGCGCTCGTAGACTAACACACACACAGCGCTAGACGCCATCCGTGGTGCTGGTGGGCTCCCACAATAAGCGGTTAGTTAAATAATATCAAAGACAGATGTTGGCTCGAGTCCCATCATACTTTTTGTGTGTGTGCGTTCATGCTTGGGGTGTGTGTTCATGGTATGTGGATGATTGAGAAAAAAAACCAAATACTGATATGCAGATTCTTGGGAGCAACTGTTTACTTGGAAATTATTACATGTGTGTTGAGTGCTAGTCATTTGGAGCATTAAATATGTGGGGAAGAGAGAAGAAGTCCAAAGAATTTAAGTATTCTGTTTCTTTCATCAAAATAGTAATTTTGTGGGAGTAGGTATCTTTTTTCATATTCTATCTGCACACTTTCTTTTAATAATATCTTATGTTTTAGCATAACTTCAAATGTTATTGCACAATAAGAAATAAAAGGAGCAGCATTCATACAGATGTGTAAATTAATCAATAGTTGTGCAATTTATAATCAATTATAAATGCAGTAAACAAAAGATACATGTATTGAATAATTATCTTGAATTTCAACTGGCAAGTTTCATCGTGGAGTGAAAAGTTCACCTTATTATAACCGAAGATAAACAACTCTGAGAAAGTTTATGACTTGCTCAGAGTTTTGGCTTTGTAGGCATCATTCCCCATGAATCCAAAAACAAAACAAAAAAAGACACAAACAATATATCAAAAATGTACTCCCGTGCAGCTTTGGCTAAGCGCTTTATTTGTTTTCCACAAATGCAAATACCACAAAGAATGTTATATTTCGCGTGTGTTATTTTAGATGTCTGTCAGCTGTCAGCCGGTGGTCTGCGTGTCAGAACTTTAAACTAACACTCCCTCATTTATCAGAGCTGTAGTTTGGTAAAGACATTACTTTTATCGTGATGTGCATTATTCGCAGAATTCAGCTGGCCAAGTGACAGGGCTTCAGACACACTCATATACGCATGCATACACATACACACAGACACACACTGAGGCACTCACATGTAGACATATATCCGTACACACATACAGTAGAAAAACCACTGTCTCTCGTGGACTTGTGTACACAAACCAGAGATGTTCTTTCCTTCTCTCACTTACACACACACACACACACACACACACACACACACACACACACACACACACACACACACACACACACA
>JBAJHX010000024.1:19113106-19145087 GCA_037176925.1 Amniataba percoides | reverse complement strand
CACACACACACACACACACACACACACACACACACACACACACACACACACACACACACACACACACTCTCACACACCAACATTGACAGAGAGCCTCAGCAGATACTCTGTGTTACTGACCCCTCCTGGTTACATGGTGAATTGGACTTTTGGCAAGACACATATATTTACACTAATCTCAAATAAATATCTCCTTTAATGAGATATCTGAGTCCAAATCAACTACAAGTGAATTATTGTAGTTTTCATGAAAAGGGACAAGTTGTGACAGGATGGATTTACGGTCTAAAAAGACCAGACTTTTTCCAGTGTGCCCCTCCGCTCACTGTCCTTTCAGTTTTCTTTATGTTATAGTTCGCTTTATGCTCTAGTGTAATCTGCCTTGTATTGTTTTGCGTTCTTTGTATTGTGTTTTTCGTGTTTCTTGTGTCCTTCTCGTTTTTCGTTCCCTGTGTCAGTAAGTTTAGCTCCAGTTTTGCTCCCTTTCTGTTTTACTTTGTATTCCCTCCTCTCCTCACGTCTGGTGCTTGACTTCCTGTCGTAGTGTGTTTTCCCGCCTCTGATTATTCTGCTTCTCCCTTATTAGTTTCACCTGTCCGCTGTTAGTCTCTACTCACCTGTTTCCACTTCCCTGTCCCCCACGATGTATATATACCAGTCCCTTTCCTTTGTTTCTTGTCATGTCGTCAATGTCACCATCTCACCATCTCTAGTGCCCATCTGTTCTTGCCTGCTGTGTTCCTCCTGTTTTCCTGTGTTCCTCAAATAAAGAGTCATTTTATCTACTCTGCCTCCGGCCTTGTGTGCATCCTGGGTCCAACTTTACTTCGCCCTGCACCCAACCTTGACACTTTGCTTGAATGAGATGCTAATTATGGTCTATGGTCTGCTGCGAGGTGTTGTGCAGACAGTTGCTACCCTGTCTGAGGTGGCTTAACAGCCTGTTTAAGGTGGACTTTCATTCATCATCTACAGGCAGTAATCTTTATTGAAGGTGACACATTGTCATTATCATGCCTATAGCATCTTATAATTTCCAACCGCTGGTAAACGTTTGTGAAGCAAAATGCCAAGTTAACTCTTGAGGGTGGAGGTAGCTTGTTTGACACCGTAGTCCTCGGCTCACCCCTCAGCTCACCTCTGTAAGGTGATTCTTGCTCATCAATACTGAGCCACTGCCAATCCCAAAGTAGTTTGTATCTCTTCGAGGGCTCTTGAGGGGCCCTGCCGTCCCTCATTTTCTACCAGCCTGTCTCTTTAAGGTGGTGTTTGTTTATGCCGAGGCTCAGCTCAGTGAGACCTGTGCAGGCTCAGTGCTGGGCTCCTTTCATAGGGGCTCCATTTTGTTCTTAATAAAATGGCACTCAGTGGCCGGGGGACTGGCAGGCACCCAGCTCCCTGGGAAACCAAAGAATGCCGGCCTTCATTTAGCGACAAACAGCTACTGCCTGAGGAGGCTAGTTCTCCACTCTGCTCCTCAATACTACTGCTGCTGAGGCCTGTGTGTGTGTGTGTGTGTGTGTGTGTCGCTGTGGAATGGGGCCACGGTTGAAGGAGTCAGGTATGGCGGCTCCTTACATAGCTTTTCTCTTGTTGACGTTTGCTTGCACCATTCTGTCTTTTCAACGAGCTGTCTCTCTGTCTGCGTCCCCCCCTCCACCCCAACGTCCCCCTCTCCCCCCGCCCCCACCCCAAACCCCTCGTCTTGGCTGCCCACTTGAAAACACGCAGCACCACTTCTCCTCGTCCCCTGCCTCTCTCTCGCCCTCGCTCTCTCTCCATCACTCTGTGTGAATGGTGGGAACAGAGCAGCCATTAAGATGCATATTTAGAAGGACTCGCCCCTCCTTCTCCTCCCATCTCCCGCACACTCTCATAACGCACACATACACATACTGTAAGTCACTAAGAGTGCCTGTCACCAGGGACACACGCATCATTACACACACATACACACATACACACAGGCAGACTTGTTGGAAAGCTCCTTGTTATTGGCTGTCTAAGCTCAGGCAAGACTTTTCCCTGTCCCGCCATCCACTTCAGCTCTTCATTGCTCCTTCTTAATTTTTTTTAACCTGTATTTTGACAGGATTTGTGTTGACAGGACAAGGGAAGATCCAGGAAATTGAGAGATTTGATCTCTGCCTACCAGTAGGAATGGCTCCAGTGGCATGGTTTTAAGCACTGCACTATGTCTTGGCGTGGACTGAAAGAGATAAAGTGAGATGTGACAACGAAATGTGTGTCCCACAGACTGGGAAAGTTTTACTGATCTGATAACAGGGCTACCTGAGCCCTGTTGCTAACAAGACCATGGTAAGCAGATACCAGGAAAAAAAAAACTGTTTGCCGCCGAAATAGAAACAATACACGGGGTAAACGATGCAGAGAAAATATTTTAGATGGCAGATAAGAAAACAAGGACGTGAGAAGGAGAGGAAGATAGACAAGCACAGTGATAGGTGAGTTTAACAGATCTGAAGTGTGAGATCAAAAACAAAGTCTCACATGGTTTTCTCATTAATTTCCTGTGTAGACAGTCAGGAGAGGTGAGGGGAAGAGAAAAGAGACTGATATGAACCAAAAAACAAATAAAGAAAGTGGGAGACATCAATGAGAGTGAGCGGTAAGGGATGAAAGAGGAGAGAACAGACACGTGCCAATCCAAAGAGCGAAAAGCAACATGACAGCAGGAATGCTGAGAGGGAACAGAGAGATGAGGGAGAATGGGGAAAGAGGAGCCGCGAAGGAGGAGACGAGGGGAGAGCTCTGTTTTGTCTGTCGTCTCCTCCTAATGCGACACATATGAGAGGCCTCGGAAACAATGAGTCACCCCAAAACGGGACCGTCGCCACTATCAGGCCCGAGCAGGCTCTCTGCGCAAGACGATTATGTCGGCGCTTGTCATCCGGCCACCGACTTTTCCCCTGTGACAGGGCGACTTTTCGCTCATTTTCACTCACTCTGCTGCCTTTTGGAAGCGCAGCGACTCTGGTGCGGCGAACGCGACTGACTGATGCGATGCGATGTGTGTTTTTTCTCGGAAGCACACACAGGCGCGGCAACTGCGCGCACACTTGCAAGGTACATAAACGTCCGCAAAGCAAATTTATGTACGCACAAACACACTGATCTCCATAATCATTTGGTAAGCTGCATTGTTCTTTGGTGCCGCCATAGGAGAGATACTCCAGCCATGACCTCATCACACGGGATACTGACAGAGATGGACAGCAGTGTGTGTGTGTGTGTCTGCGTGTGTGTTGTGGGGGGACTAAGGTACAGAGAGGTGGAGTGCGCTGCAGTGACAGCCACTGATGTATAGATGGGCAGGTGGGAGTTGGACAAAGAGGGAAGATGCTTGTAAACCCGTTGTATGGAGTTGTCTGTCCTCTCCTCCTCCAGCTGCTGCACTCTTTCATTATAGGGCATTTCAAAACAAAGCCCCTCGCTCTCCCTCACTGTCCCTCACTCACACACCAACACACACACAATCCCCTGTCAAGTTTTCTATCCTTCTACCCCCCCCCCCCAACAATTTTGGGAGTGTTTTCATCCTTCAGGACTGGCTGTCTGGCTGACTGATTGACAGCAAATGTTGGTTTATTACTTTTTTTAAAAAATTATTATTCAAAACTGACACACAATGTTCCAGCACCATAAAATAATCACTTACCGCTAACCCCGCACGCCTTCTTGTCAGCGGCGGCAAGCTATCGCAACAGTGATTGACTGGCAGGCCTAGCTGCTTGTACAGCCGCTTATGTGGGGAGGTAAAGCAATCAAGAGCGAGTTGCAGTGCGCCGGCGGTGGCCTTGCCTTTTCTGTGGGGCCAATTAGAGGGGAGATTTCCCAACAGATTGCCGTAGCTCCGTCTGTGTCTGGGGCTGTGCTTTGGTTTGATCCCATGAAATTAGCCTGAAACAATAGGGCCGAGCCATCTACTCCGCCTCTGCCTGCAATCTGTCCGTTCTCTGTGCCCCTCAACGTCTTTTTTCTACCCCTCCACCATTTCTTTTTCCTTGTGCTGTTTGTTGTTTCTTTAACCTCACTTATACCTTTTTTCCCCAATTTCTTAGCCACCTCTCTGTCTTTCTGTGTCCTATTCATACTCTTCTTATCTTGTCTTCCCCATCCTGCCCCTCTTTCTATCTCTCCTTCCAAACATCCTCCCAAATACACACACACACACACACACAATGTAAACCAGAGATCACTAAGCAATACATTAAGAGGGCTCGAGTTCTGGGTACTGTATTGATTTGCTGTCGTACTTTGGGAGTTAGGAGACATATTAAAAAAAGAAAAGCAAAATCAGCTCATCATTGACTGAGATATGCTGATGCTCCAAAAACGCAGAGTCCTACATTTTCCACCCCCATATAGATAATTCAACTCTGTATAGATTTCCCTGGCTTCTTACAGTATATCACACACAAACAGTTTCTCAACTTCTGCTCTATCATCGAATGGTCAACTTTAACTAACAGGCATTTTCTTTCTTCCATTCTTACTTCCTTTTCTTTCATTTTACGCAAAATACTCGGTCGGGTTGCTAGGCGACGGCTCATTCAGTCTGCAGATAACGCGCGGGTCAAGGGGCCACATGGATGAGTGGAGTAAACAAGAGCGAGACAACAGGTTCTGGACGAGGTGAGCGAAAGGGAGCAAGCAGAGGTTAGGTGAAAATGCCAAGCAAGAAAGAGAAGAGCGGGGATGAAGGAGGATATGGAGAGGATGAAGTGAAGAGGAAAGAGGGATTTGGGCTGTGAAATGAAAGATGAGGTTGGATGAATCAGGGTGGTCCATGTGAGTGAGCACGAGAGACCCAAAGAAAAAGACGCTATAAAAACAATTGTCAGGTGCCGTCATACTTCAGATAGAAGTGTTTGTTGTTAAAGAAAAGTGATGTGTTCTCCGTTTTATCGAGTGCTGCAGTAAGCACAAAATGTCCAGCGTTTGCAAGTGTCGCAGAATATCCCGAAATTCTCTCTTTGCAATGGAAAAACAGCTGAATTGAAATCCCTTTACATCTCCCGATGATTGACTCGGCGGTAAACCGTTGAGTATAGACAAAATAAACAAGAAGATTTGGCTCAAACGTTCAAAGGTTTATTTGGTTCCAAAGAATAATCTTTTTGGTGGCTGTGGGCAGGGGCATGCAGAGAAGATTTAGGAGAATGACATGACGATGGCAATTGTTGCTGCGGTTGAAAAGATGAACATGGAGATGTTACGACAATGTTGTAGCCTTTATTTTTACAATAGCCTGGAAATAGGAAATAAAATCTATCCCTTGGTGTTAAAGTTCACCTCTCTGTGTGTTATTGCACGAAAGAAGGAGAGTTTCTTCGGGGGGTTGCGTGCTGAAAAGGTTGAGAAACACTCATCGGGATGATGGATTGGCTGGTAAACTCTTTTCCCCCTGATGACTTTGTGAGTTGTTGAATTCCTCTGGTTTATTGCAGATTTCAGCAGGGATGCCAAGCCTTTAAAGCAGCACTAATGACCTAACACACACATATACATGCATGCTGGACACTTGCACACACACACACACACACACGCGCACACACCTGTATTTACTTACGCGTGCACACACACTTTCTCTTTTCTTTAAAAGCACTCCCACACATGTCCTCATTATATTTTCTTCACACCAATGCACAAGCTACCAAATCAGACGTACTTGGCCATCAAAGGGGTTCCTACATAAAATAACACAAACCCACACGCAGTCTCTCCCTCCCCTCAGTTTACCCCTTATCTTTTTTTACTCTGAGCGCTTTTAAAGAAGATCAGACTAACAGCAGATACCTGCATCCATTAGGGCTTTCCAGTCACTCAACAGCAGTATTGTGATACAGGAGAGCAGGCAAGAGGACACGCTTGTCGCTCACTGGCAGCCTAAGGGAGCACCGCTTCCATCTTGACAGATATCTCTCCTCTAATGTCCCCCAAGAGAGGCCTGGCTGCCCCCTTGGTGACTGATGCACAGGGGGAGACAAGAGGGACATGGCGGGATCTCCTGAAAGATTGTGCCATAAATTCAAGACGCTCACATACTCTGTGAACGTATCTCTGAGTAGGGTCACACTTCTGTAGAGGAAAAAAATTCATGCATACTTTATTGTTCAGTCGCAAAAATACTCCAGTATTAATATTCATATGTGTAATGTAGTTTTTCGTATTAAACTCATTGTCAGAATGCAGTACTGTGTCAGTGTAGAGGTTATGTCAGTGGTCACTATGTACCACTACTGTAATACTCAAAACACAGCCTTTTCTCTCCACCATGCATTTTTAATACCTAGTATGTAATTTTTAAAAAGTATGTGCATTGCGGTCAATTTACTGTTAAAAAAAAAAAGTATGACAAGCTGCTGTGTAAAAGTGCGTGGGTCTGTATGACAGTTGTGAAAGACAATGAGGGAAGTGAATTTCAAAATGCACCTCCCTGCCACAAGTCAGCAGCACCCCGGTGACATTTCTTGTCGCAATTTAATGACAATACAACAGGATGCAACACCAATCTGAACAAAAAGAATAAGTGAAGCTTCTCTGGCCCCTCGTTGCTCTAATTTGATGGCTGACTGCAGAAAGACAACACTGTCTCCTTAATGTGGGGAGGGTCAGAGGTCACTGTATTGCATTTGTAAGGTCAGCGGCTGAGGTCACGCTCAGCTCTGGGCCTTCCTGCCGCAGACAGCTGGGTCATGCCACCTACATAGAGTCCAATTATCCCTGCCAGCTAATAACTGCTCGGCTCGTTCCACCGCACAGCTTACACACACACACAGACAAACGCACACACACACATAAAAATTCCCTGTTATACAATGAACGTCTTTCCGTGTGCGTACTTGCAGGCGCGCATAGCCGCACTGACCTGTGCCAAGTCTTTAGGACACGCGGAAATCCCAAGGGAAAAAGGCAGCCAACAAAACAAACCAATTTAAAACAGAACAATTCAAAGCAGAACAGTTCTTGACAGCTCACAAAGTGGTACGAAGGAAAACACAGAATTAACCAATTTTACAGCAGTACTTTGGGATAGAGCAACTTACACAGCTTATTATACTATTAGACAATTAAATATACTGTTATACTGTTGTTGTTTGTTGTTAGTGTTATGATCAATTTAGTAATCACTTATCACCACTTAAAAAGTTTTCCTGTGCTACACTTGTTCATACAAAATCACATCCAAGTGTTTTGTGGCACCTACGTCAAATCCTTAACTGGTCTCACTCCTTATGCTTGTGCTTGATTTATTTTTATTTGTGTGAGTTAGGCGGCACATCAACTGTTAGTGCGGGCTGCCCTTTTAAACAGTGGTTGAAGGAAAAAGTTACATCCACCTGCTATCATTATAGCTTACTGTTGTTGTTATAAATATCTCAGAAGTGGTGCACCTTTTTCTGATATATGACCCCTACTAGCTCCCCCCACCTACCGGGAGCCACAGGTTACATCTGCTGGAGGAACCTGAAATCTTGGTCCGACTATAAAAATGAATCAATGTCCTCTGGGTTTGTAAATCCTTCATTGGAAACAGCAGTGTGATAAGACAGGTCAGGTTTTTTTCTAATGTTTAAACCTGTGTATGTTGTGTATGTTCAGTGACAGTGACCCTCACACGGATCAGCCACAGCAGAGTCGGATCTCACAAAGGTCGGGGTAATTCAGTTTCTTACACAGAGGTCATTGTGTCAGTCCAGTTTGACCACGCCCGAGTGCCAACAGAATGTCAATTTTTCTGGGTTTTACTTGGGTTTCCTTCAGAAGCCCGGGAAGCTCAGCTCTCAGTTTTTCCACAATGATCTTATGGTATTTCACGTCAACAACAGGAGTGCACCCTGATGGATATTATTGAATTGTTAAACATGTGGAAAAAAACTTGTAAAATTATAGATCCCATCTGCTTGAGAAACTAAACCCTCCCTCCGGTTTTGTATGGAATGTCCTTGGTATTTGTATGTATGTATTTGGTGGTATGATTGTTTATGCCAAACCACTTACATGCCAAGAACATAAATGTCTTAGTTGCTTTTGTTAGGGCTTTAAATGTATTACATAAATTGGAGAGACATTTCTGAATTCTGTCTATCAGAGCGCCTCCTGATGCAGACACAGCCTCAGCCTCAGCCTAACCATCTGTACTACCAAACCCACATCTAAGAAAAAAATACATAATGCAAGGGAGACAGAGAAGGCCAGAGAGAGGAGATATTTTGAGGTGTATCCTGGCTGTCTGGCTCTGGCTAATGCCCTCTTCAGTGAGGTGGAATGGCACATAAGCTCCCATTAATACAGGAATGAGTTGAATTTAGCTCCGTCTGCCTGCACGGCTGGCCTGGCCAGCCCCCCTGGCTTTCCATGAAGTGTGGGGCGCAACACTTACTGAAAAGCTCCGCGCTGCGCTCCGGCATGCCACACCCTCCTGACACCCCCAGCGCTCTCCTTTGTTCTCTAACTATAGCCGCAGCCGTGCCAAGGCCCCCCGACTTAAATATTCCACTATAAAACAAGTGATAATGAACATGAAAAGCACCCAGTGCTGCTAGTTGACTGAGCCGCTAAGCACATGCAGCCGTGTGCATACACGCGTACGCAATCAGTGTTACATATATGTGTATGCACAAAGATACATTAAAGGTATACGCACACACTCGTGCAACACAGGTGCATTCAGACACATAGACAATGTGCGCACAGTGCACACCCATAACCCCACACGCCCTTCTGCATACACTCTGACTGTAGAATCAAAAAGGAACGTGTGGAGAGAGGGGATGAGAGGTGTAGAGACCTGGGAGTGGAAAATGATTGATCCGTTTTAAGGGTCCTATAAATCCACCAGCTGATGTGGGTATAAATGGGGGCACGCATGTCTTTCCTACCTGGCAACCCATCTCCACATCACAACAGGGATATTTATACTGTCCATCCTACCGTAAGACCTTGACAAACCCCTCTCATGTCAGGAATGGACAAGGAAATTAGCATGCATCTTTTTTTTTCTTACTTTCATAGGGACAGTTGTGCTCTTGGTTCTTTGTTAGTTGATGTGAAGCGTGTTTGTTGGTAAAAAAAAATTTATGTGCTGATCCATGAATGTTGCTATTATTGTCTGTGTGTTTGAGTGTGAGTATGGCTATTGATGAGCGGTGAGGGCTTTTACTGTAAACTGTATGTAACTGACTGTGGAGCGTCTGTACCGGGGGGAGGCTCCATGTAAAGGTTGCCTGTCTCTGGAGCTCCCTGGAGTGCCCAGGCAGCCAGGCACCTTTGACCAGGACTAGGCCCCCTCAGGCCTTCGCACACACAGGCACACACACACACACACACACTTCTCTGTGGGCCCCCGACTCTCCCTGGGGTGAGATGAGCCCACCAAGGCCCCTCCTGGAGCTGTTCCCCCAGCAGCCCAGGATCTCCACCTCTCTTACCAACCGCTCCACACAGACGTGGCCAAAAGCCAGGGGACGCCACTGTCGGGATCAGGGGTTGAGCGCCGTGGAGGATATGTGTGTGTGTGTAAGTGTGCACGTGCTTCTGTATATGTGCATGTGTGAGCGTGTTTTTGCGTGTGTGTGTATATATGCGCAGAAGTGTGTGTGTGTGGGGGGGGTGTCTATCCCCAGACACAAGTTGCTCAGTTTTTTGGAAAGTCTCTAGCCCACCCAAGAGGAAAGAGAAGGAGGAGGAGGTGGTGTTGGGGGTGGGGTGGGGGGGCAGACCGAGGCCTTGGGGGAACAAAGCCTTATTTCAAACTTGCCGAAAACAGGGGTCTTTATGCTGTGATGCTGGGGCCCCCTCCTATGTAGGGAGATGTTATCGCAAAGATGCAATATCCACCTCGGCATAGGGCCGGGGGGGCGGCTGCATAGGCCTCCAGTGTTACACTAAGTACCCTGGGGCACTGACCTCACTAATGAAGTCTCCCTTGGCTGCTGCTACCCACTACTGTACCCTCCTTTGTCTTTCACACGGGGATCTCTCACTCTATTTGTCTGTCTGCCTTTCTGTCAGCCTGCCTGGCTGGCTGCGAACAACAGCTGTGTGTGTGTGGCTGTTGGTCATATTTTGTCTACTTAGATAGTTTGTTTATGTAGCTTATTGTTGGTCTGTTTTGTGCGTGCTTGGTGATGTTTGTTTGTTTTGTCTGCCGTCTTGAATTGCCCCGTGAGCCTTTTCTTTGAGTCGGTCTCTCTTTGCCATTCATCTATCTGCACGGCCGTCTCCACAGCCTGCTTTGAAGTGTCTCCCTGATTTACTGTCCGGCTGTCTCTTATAGTCCTTTTGACTTTGAAGCTTCGAGTTATCTAACCGTCGAAGCCTCCCCTTTTACTCACTGTGACTTTTATACGTGGCCTTGAGTTGCATTTAAAGATGTTACACCAAGCTCTTTGGGGAATCCGCAAAGTGGGAAAAGGGAAATTTGATTTAGCAAGATGGGGATTGGGAGAAAAGCACAATTAAAGTGGACGCCCCACATTCCTGTGTGGAGCCAGTGGCCTGGGGATAGGATTTGCTCAGTTTTCCTGACAGCTTGGAAATCCCACGGCTTGATCCTCGTCTCAGCTTGCATCTTCGGTCCCAACCCAAAATTTAAAGATTGAACATTATATTAATTTCGGCAAGAGACAGAAGAGACTGAAGAGGGCTGCAAGGAATGTGTATGAGCTGTGGAGACGTCAAGGACTTGGCGGCTGTGGGAGGAGTTGACAACTTGATTTCACTGTGAAAACACATTAATAAATGTGACAGACGAGGGAATAGCAGGAGGGACCGGTGGTATAGCTATTTCTGAAGCTCGACCATCTCATCATGAGCTTATCAATAAGAAAATACAAACCTAGTTTGAATTTTGAACTTTTATCCCGTTTATACAAGCATCAGATGGATCCTCCAGCCTCCCGTTGATGCTCCCAAGCTGTCACCGTTCTCTGAATCCACCAATCGGTCGAGGGGTGTGGCAGCCCTTCTTTGAGGCACCGAGCAAAGAGAGCAGGTCTCTCTGCAATTCCACAATGCCCAGCCCCTTGAGAGCCAAAGTGGAAAGTTTGCTTTAGCACCCGCTGGGTTAGAAGATGAAAGAGCTTTGGGATGACATGGGTCTCTGGTTTGTGGGACGGGGTTGGGGGGTGGGGGGGCACTGAGCACGAGGGAGGTGGGGGGCTTATATCTCTTTATCCCGTCTGGCGTGCTGTGGCCGGGCTCGACCCGCATCAGCTGTCCACTTTTCTCCGTCTGCCAGTCGCCGTTCAGTCCAAAGCTGGCCTGTCTGCTGATGGATTACCTGGGCGAACGAGTGCAGCCCCTTCATCCCCTTTTGCTCTGAATACACGGCTCACCCAGCCCTGCCTGAAAGCCCTCACCTGAGCACCCCTGCATGGCCCTGGGGTGCAGTTATAAAAAGATGAAGGGGTCTGGAGCTTGGGCCGGGCGGGGCTGGACTAAGGCATTGGCAGGGGTTTGTGGGGGGACTGCTGTAGCGATGTTTATTAGGGCTAGCCAGGATTAGTTGGCGGCTGGTGGTTATTGATTCAATTTGAGATGCTTTTTTATCTGCGAGCCGCCTAAGGCCAGCGCACATGCTAGCTTCCTCCAATGGGCCCTAATCCCTGCTGGTTATAAAAGGAATATGCCTTTGGTGGCGGAGGAGATGCTCTGAATGCCTGCGCTGCAGCAGAGGAGGCATCTGTCATGTGTGTGTTTGGTTGAGCCGGCACTGGGATCAGGGGGGCTCGGCATGTTGGCTGCAGGTTTTAGCTGGTGCTGAGAGCTAGAGTAGGGAGTGAGTCGGCGCACTTTTGGTATGCACTCACAATTTGCACTGCTGGTGGTATCCATGTCTCCAGCATTAACATGCATGTTGTAGTTTCATTTGCTCGCTCGTGAGAGCTGCTTTTTTTTACCTCAGTCTCACAAATATGTGATCAAGCACTCAGATTATTAATGCTTGAGGTAAAAGTGAACAGTGTGCAGTAAAAAAATCATAAAGTTTCTTAAACTTCTCAGTTTTAATGCAGAAGGACATATCCTCAACTTTAAAGAAGTCAGGGAATGAGTGAAAAGAAAGAAAATGAGTGACAAGCACCAGAAGAGAGTGAGTGGCAGAGACCAGAGGTTAATGAGAAGACCAACAGAGGCTGATGGATGATGAAAGAGTGATTCAGCTCTTTTTCTCCTCCCCTCCCTGGCTTGTGTGTTTATTCTGAGATTGTCATTTGTCACCAGTGGAGGGCCTTTCTTTTCCTCCCGCGATAGCCAGCTCCAAATCATGCGCAGACAGATGGAGGGGCCAGCAACTCAAATAGAGATGGGAAGGGGGGAGAACCAAGGCCAGCATCCCACGTTTGATGTCTCTCCCCTGGGCCTCATCCGCTCTGTCACCCCCCCGGACGGCGCTGACAGATGGAACTTCGAGACACGAACCCACCGGGGACAGTGACACAGAAGTATGAAACAGAAGGAGGGATGAGTGTGGGAGATGAATGGCTCGATGAATGGAGGTTGATGCATGAAACAATGTTAAATGCAACAGCATCTCACCGTTTCAGCCTTTCATCATGCACGGTGCATGACTCAAATTTCATGTACCTCAGTGGGCATTGTGTTAATCGATAACACATTTTCACTCTTAGAAGGAGCCATCACAGAAGAATGTCACCGAAGTCAGAGATTAGCCTGTCCCGATCAATAGCAGTCGCATTGTTATTGGTGCTCTTCTGCCAATCTAATGAGACTGAGAGAGATATAAAGTGTTAAATAACTACAATAATAGAAAATAAACTGGGCTGCCATTTCTGTTTTGCCTTGTTTTTATTGACTAACCAGTTCCTGTACAGTTCTACTCAGATGACATTTGCAAGCGCACAACATACAATTTTTGTCAGTTGCGTTCGTAGTATTGAGTATCTCCAGCAGTAGAGTTGGTGTTAGCTGTTGCTGTTGAGAGTTGAGTTCTACAGGTAACCACTAGAGGATGACAAACTGCTGTGACCAGCCACAGCATGCCACTTTTACTGGCTGTTGTATTGCAGTGCCACACAAATGAAAAACAAAAAGTCAAATAATGCACACACATTAATATTCAGGATCCTCTTTTGTACAAACAAAACACTTGCCAGCTTTGAGCAGGACGTAACGAGGGAGAATGTGAGTGTTTTTTTATTTCCCCTTTGAAAAAATCTCAAAGGGAAGTCTCATATGTCTGACTCGTATTTCCTGAATGTCCTTGTCCTCCTATCATTTGTTTGGAGGACAAGATACATCCTCTGATACTAGCATACGTCTCTCAAATTCTGAAAGCATGCTCTTAAATTATGGTCGGGAACTGAATTTGTTGTACCACTGTGCTCACCACAATTAACAGGATATCCTGGATAAGTAAAATAGATGATGTAAGGTGATTGTATTAATCAAATCAACCTACTTATCCCTGGTAGCTGCCAAAAGACGGAACTGAACTGTGTTCAGTTTTTTCTTTCCGTTGTGTCCGTGCTGCCAAAGAAGTGCCAGCATCATGCCACTATGAATGGATAATTGTTGTTGTGTCAACCTCTTGCCCAATATGGAATCCGAGAAGCTGGATGTGGTGCAGGGGAGAGCGCCGGTGCCAACCATCTGGGGCTTTCACCTGCCACCATGCCTACGAGCCAAGCAGGAGACCTGGATGTTCGGGGCCTGAGGTTCGGGAGCCAGCTGCCTGGAACAATCCAACCACTCTCGTTTCCAGCTACCTATGTAGCTACCAAGAAGTCTGCTTTTGGTTTCCTCTGTGGCTTAAAAGTCAATTAAACAGAGTGGAATGCATGTTTTATTTATTGTGATGTGAGACGTATTCTGCTTTTTGACAAATATGTTTATGCTCTCAAGACCTTATTTAAACAGATGCACATTTAAGACAAGAATTTAGCATCAATCTCAACTCAGTCTTTATCACCTCTACCAGTCCTTCTACCAGTTACTGCCTGAACATGAACTCCATTTGCTAGATTGACTTTGAACTTGAATAGTATTTCATGTAAAAAATTAGAAAGCTACTAAAGAGATCATGTCTTTTGGATAGTTCCTTCTTAAAGTCATGAGACAGGCTGTCACACCATGAATGAATTTGGGGACTATACTATATATGTACTATAAATACATCTCAGGAGATGCACCCAAACAGCTCGCTCAACTTGGTCAACCTTGATATGGACCTAAGATTTTATATGGTGGCAGTATATTTCTCGCTCATTTTCTATAAAGCCTTTTTAAACTTTATTTAAGAGAGAAGAAGATAAGCAGCTGGCTTTGTCCACATCTGTTTTGCTTTCGTCTTTGCCATAAAGAGATGGTAGAATTTACTTATGTTTAGTTGCAGACCGCACAGTTTATCAGTGTTTGATAAATCTGGTGTGTCCCACAGTGAGAGAAAATTTTGCCCATGCTCATGTGGCAGAAAACGGGATGCCTGGCAGCTGTGTTCACGTCGGGGCCAAGGGGCAGGTCAAGTTTAGCCTCCCTAGCCTTTGCAGCCTGGAGCTCATTTAGCCCCCCTGTATTATGTACTGTATTTGTCTGGCCTTTGTGATTGCTGCTGCAAGCCCTGTGGAATTTAGAGCACTTATGCACAGTTGTCATTGCAGTCTCATTCCAGAAGCTGCATTCAATTGGGACATGTAGGTCTGTGTGTGTGTGTGTGTGTGTGTGTGTGTTTGTGTTTGTTTGTCACATCCACATTGCCAATCACAAGGCACAAGAGCTCGTGTCATTGAGTTCAAGTGTTCTACACTGTGCGCTCGCATTGAAGACTAAGTTTGCTTTTGTACTATACAGTACAGTACGTATCTCTCTCTGTCTCTCTTCTCTTCGTCTTTCCATTATGCAAGGCCTATTTAAACCAGGACCTGTTTTCCATAGTCACAGTCAGCTAGACCCTTGTCTCGCCCATACGCATTCCTTGTTTTGGAAGTCATGGACCAGACGTGAATAAATGAAAGCACTTGCATAGTCAGTGTCTTGCAATTCCTTCATTTGCTCCACACCTTAATATAAAAGAAACCGCAGACATAGGGAAGGTATTTGCACTGAAACACAAGTTTCTGTATCATACAAAAACACAGTTGACTATAAATTTACTCACACACACACTCCACCAAAAACACACAGTAAAACTCTTAACATTTTCTATAAAAAGTGCTGCATGGAAGATAAATAATGTTGAGACATACAGTAATATGTTGGGGTGTGAATGATCTTCTGCAAGAGGCAATGTGTGGTTAAAGCAGGTATTGATGGCCAGAAAGTGAAAAAAGAGAGACAGAGAGAAGTTAGTGGTTCGGTTCCTCTTTACCTCGACCTTTGAGCATGTACCCCTCTCGCTCACCCAGGCGGTATAAGTAGTACTCAAGTGATGATGCAAGAGCGCGCTCGGATGCCCCATTCCCTCCTCCCTTCTCCTCCCCCTCCCTTTCCTCGCCTCACTCTTTCCTCTCCCAACAACCCCTCACCCGCCCCCCAAAACTCCTCCTCCTGAACTGACATGGCACCCACCAGGCCGGGGACCAGGCTGGGGATTCTGAGGTGGCGCCCAGACTCGGATTATTTACAAGAGCTGTAGCGCTGCAGAGACTGTGGTATTTCTTCTTTCAAATGCCTGGGATGGAAAGGCATGTTATGGAGAACACAGAATCTCTAAGGCCCCTTACTCTCTCCTTTTCTTCTTTATGTTGCTCTTTCAGTCAGTTTTCTTTTTTTTTGCTGGAAGACTTGTCACATACAGTCTGTGTCACTCAAGCAGTCTCTCGTGCTTATAATAAACACTCATGTGATTTGTACTGAAACACATCTACAACAAAACAGTTTGTGTTTTGATATTAAAGGCATGTTGTAAGGTTTAGTGCTGCAAAATGTTTTTGCTTTCTGGAAATTCATTCGGAATACGATGCAGAGCTCTCAGCGCTATCACTTCTCTAACCTTTTGTGACAAAGCAAAATGTTCTCCAGACTCTGTGACTGCGACTGGGCAAGACACCTGAGCCAGCTTGCATACATGCTTCCGCAAGCAACGGCGAGTGTGGTGCAGTCGTGGGGCGCGGATCAGGGAAATCGCATCCATGCGATCCGGCATTGATGCCATGTTCCACGTGCTCAGAATAGCGAGCCGTTCGCGGATATCTCAGTACGCACAAACACTGTAAATTAGAGGCCTGGAGTTTGCAAAAAGGGTCGTGAAGGGAATGGGGTTTGGGCGGGGGGGGACCCCAGGGGTGGAAGGGAGAGGGTTGATGGGATTTGAGGCTAACCGTTGGGTGGGGGTTGTTTCTGGGGAGTGTGTGAGGCAGTGCAGAGTCAGCAGGGGTCGGGTTTGCTGTCTTGGGTATCAGCATCCGGACACCAACGCCAAAACAGCACAAACTGGAGAAACGATTAGACAGAAGGGGGAGATGGAGAGGCCGCCAGTGTGGGTCACGCTGTTTCACGGCTACTGTAGCCCCCTGGAGAGATGAAGACATGGCAAAAAGGGAAAGGAAGGAGGCGGGGGGGTGCAGCAGAATGAGACAGCAAAGAGGAAGGAGAACGCCTTGGCGTCAGTCGGGGGGGTTGGGGAGGGGTATGTTATGACATGGAAATCCCAGCCTGTTGGATGTGCCGGCCCATATGGGTTGGGGGGGGGTTGAGCGGCAAGACAGCCTCAGAGTCCCGCCTGGCTGCCTCCTACCTGACGCTGGTTGGAGCCAGGATACAAGGAATGAACCTGTCACTGACTCCCCGTAAACAAACCAAATACCGTGGGAAAGATGAGGTGTGAAGCAGAGGATGCTGCCGTCTCCATGCCCCGTCTCTGTCTCCCTCTCGCTCTAGCTCGTCAACCCCCAACTTTTTCCTCTTGTGTCAGCGAGAAATCAAATACCACCCCCTTCCTTCACCGATGTCCTGAACTAGTGAACTTTCTGAAAACCATGTGCCGTTTCATTTGTTTGCCACATGAACTGTTGAGGTAAGCCAAAAGCCGGAGCTCAGCTCTCCACGCCTGACTCAAAACTGCTCTTCAATTCAAGAGCCCATTAAACGCGCAAAAAAGATCCAGTTCCTGCCTGCCATTCCTAATGGTACATGGATATTAATAACTAATATTGTTTCTGTAGTTCCAACATTTCACCGTGTGCCCCATAGTTTTAAATGTTTTCCTCCCTGGTGGAGATAAATATAGATTTCTGTCTTCGGTTCAGCATGTTTGAGTTTGAGAGTTCCAGCTAGTTTACTCTTTTAATAATAAACCAGTGTACCGGATTAGGCAATAGTGCGGGTTTCTATGGCAACCGCAGGCTTAGCACACAGGAGATAGAGAACATGGCCATCGGCAGCCAGCGAGGCAGACAAGCATACATTTTTAACCTTGACATTTTTGGAGAGATACCATTACAAGTTAGTCCGAGACTTCCCATCACCAATCCAGCCATGAAACCCACTCTCAATGTTCTTTCCAGTTTTGGATACATATCTTTTTTTCCCCCCTCCTCCTCTCCCCAACAGGTCTCACAAACATAGTCTGTCATTTTTAATAAATGCTTGAAACTAAGCACTGTTTTTTAGTCCTGGAGGATCTAGAAATGACTAAGCAATGGCTGGTTGCAAAGACTCTCTGGAGAGGCCCTAGGGTGAGGGAATGGAGCTGGAAGGAGGAGCTGGCCCCCGAGACGCCTGCAAGCCGTCGGGATACACACTGGGCCGGCCACAAAAATGAGCCTCTGGCCAGTGTTGGCCGCCCCTCTGGCTTTGCGCAAATACACTCTCACTGACACACGCACACACCAGTGGAAAAGTGTGACTGGAGGTGGCTGAGGAGCATGCAGAGAGGAAGAAAGATGATGGGAGAATTTGGGAATAGGGGGGTGGAAGCGGAGGGTTGGGGTGCTGTAAATTCATTCATATTTCTCCCCCTCCCTGTGCGAGCAAGCCAAACCTCACTGGGTGAATCAGTGTTCCTCGTAAACAAGCCGCAAGCACACAATGGCGCCTCCAACTCGAGAGAGTGAGAGAGAAAGGAATTGGTGCACTGAGAAAATAAAAGAGAAGTAAGCGATTGACACGGAGAAGGCATGCCAGGTTTCAGACCGAGACTCTGGGGAGGGGAACATATTCTGCAAAACGTGCAAAAATAACTAAAACAGCATACAAGTAAGAGGCTGATCGCTAATATTCAGATGCGCATAGATGCACCTTTAGGCTCTAATGTCTTTTCTTCATTTATTATTTCCGGAAAGTCACATTTACAGAAATGAATTCTCTGATTTGCAGCCCATTTTTAGTCCGTTTATTCTAAAGATTTACAATGCATGGCAATTTTATTGACTTGGCTGTGGTCCAAAACACTTTGTCATATGCAACAATACTCTAATTAAGCCGTTTAAACATACACTGAAATTGTATGTACAGCGTAATTGTGTTTGTGGATGGCAACATGCAATATAATTTATGACCCGAGCCAACATTGGACCCTGTCTGGCTTACAGAGAGTCACGCACCTTCCTTACCATCCCTCGTCCTCAAACTCCGCCGTGATTGCACACAAAAGCAACAGGACCCTCTTAGGACTAATGTATTCAGATTACAGGCAATTATGGCTAATTACCATTTTGTGGGGGAAGCGGGGCTCATTTGCAGTATTTGTTCAGTGAATGTCTAATAGCGGGAAGGGGAGGGAGACGCGCGCTTCCTGCTGTGCGAGCTGTGATGCTGCAGGAGAACTGTAGCGTAGCGCAAATATTAACGACTCATTTCCCCCTCACCTGGAAGACGAAAGTGGAGCTAATCCAGATACATCAGTGCTAATAGCCTAAATAAATCACTTTGCGGCTTGTTGTCTTTTGGAGAAACAGATATGGAAAGTCCAAGCCACGGTCTGGTACTCATGAAAGGAATGCAATTTTCGAATGTTTGAACTTCTTTTAAACTGTCTCTTTGTTGCTGAAAAGTATATGCTCTAATTAAACATCTAAGTTTTTGTTCGGAGTGGTAATGGCTCACGGAGAGGTTCAGTTCTTGACATGTCAACAAGCGCCGCGCCATCGACTATTCCGCCACATTCCTTCAGGACAACTTGCATTCCGTGTTCCTTCGCTGCAATTATACACGCATGCTCAAATAGACCCTCTTTTCCCTCAGCCTTTCTTCTCTGATTCTTTTTGTTTAAACGCAGTAATGCTGTACAGGAAGTAATCACGGCTCAGTGTGTCCTTGCAGTGGCGAGCGGCAGGGCTAAATGAGGACAATATTTCGATTTTAAGCTGACATGGCTGTGTGCTATTTACACAAGAAATGCTGTCATAAAAGATATTTAAGTTTGTGAAATTATTACACCAATCAAACAGCTGAACAATGTTAAATATCTGGCAGCGGGGATGAGCTGTATCATGTGCCCGGCTGAGCATGAGCCGGCCAAAATCAATGTCGCTTCAGTCCAGTTTACTGGAAAACAAAAACAGCCTGAGCGTAAGTGTTAAGTGGCTTTTGGAAACTTGGGCTTTGGGACAGATTTCTTCCACTGACAAGAACGTAGCCGTTTCCTTTAATATTAAGAAGCTTTAGCAAGAGACGAGAGGCCTGCTGCTTTTATGGCGCAGTTCGGGGAGGATTCTAAATTGACAAAATGAAATTCTGGCGCAGCAGGCCAGCAAGCTTCCCCCTTTTACCACAATATCAGTACTGCTTATTCACCATAC
Organism: Amniataba percoides; assembly: GCA_037176925.1. Taxonomy (NCBI): domain Eukaryota; kingdom Metazoa; phylum Chordata; class Actinopteri; order Centrarchiformes; family Terapontidae; genus Amniataba; species Amniataba percoides. The sequence goes on along the minus strand of JBAJHX010000024.1, from coordinate 19,125,363 downwards.
CGGCTTACCGAAAAAGAGTCAGACGACACTGTCACTTACTGGCTGATGCGCCACGCTGTCAAAGTCAGCGTCCTCTCAGCGAAACCTCTCGCTCCACCGAATGTGAAGCATGAAAGGCCTGCTGTGTAGCGCTGTTCCTTTCCTCCGGACTCTCCATTTTTGTTTCTGTGTGACGGAGGCTGTGGCGGTATATTTAGGTGTACGGTTTGGGACAGGAAGAGGGGAAGCGCTGAGGTTATTTGATTGCTTCATTATGGTCATATATATGGCCATATATTTATGTATACTTTGTTATGTATGTCATTACATGTACACCAGTGAGTGTTTGTTTGTTTGCGTGCATGTGCTTGTGTGTGTGCGACTGAGTAAAGAGGGCTCAGTGTTTGGACCACCCTGTGAGCTGGGCTGAGTGACAGCATGGGCCTCAAGACTCTTGCAGTACACACACACACACACCATCTTACACACACACGCACTCATGGGCGCGCTCACACAGGCACACACACTCAAGCACATACAGTGCTTCAAACACACACGTCAGCGAGCTCATTTTTCAACATGTTTTCTACTCTATTAATGTCTCATGACCAAATACATATCATGCTCCAAAGCAAACATGCTGTATTAAAATGAAATAAATCACTTCGGGATCGGGGGGGAGCACACACACTCTGGTTCGACACTGTACCACCCAGTAGTATCACAGCGAATGCACCAAAGTACCTGCTGTTTTAACCCTACCCCTCTCCCCTGTATATCTCAACACCTGATTTGAAAAGACAGATCAAACATTATTAAGGTGCTTTAGGAATAATATTTTCTCTTTCTCTGTGAATTTGAGGAATAAAGTAAATGCAGCGATGACATGAAATGAATTGTTACTTATTTTCAGACCGTTTTGACTGTAATTTCCCATTAGTCAGCGGTTGTTTCTCTTTATTACGACGTTTTGCCTGTAATGAATAGAGGCACGAGTCCATTTATCCACCACAATGAAGTGCTAGCCTCACTAACAGTGTATGTTTAGGCCCCTACTCAGAAATTCAAAACAGGTCAGGCTGGGATGATGTCATTCATATCAAAGGTTTATTTTTATTCTTAACTATTTCTTTTTAGTGGTTTAACTTGTGTCTGTGGCCTGACCTCCCCCCGACATCATGTGGAGCACACACACACTTGCATACACTGGTGGTTTTGCTATACTCACGAGGACTGTGTATAGACTGCCATTTATTTTGCAGAAACTTATATAAGTGCTATGCAGTACAGCAACTTTGCAATATTTATCAGAAAAAAATTCTTCCTGTGAAAACTTTTTTTTTGTTGTTGGGTTTTTAATGTGCATGCATGAGCATTTTTCTTTCTTATCTTAATCTAATGTTTGCATATTTTTGTCTGCCATGGCTGCCATACTGCAGTAGTGTTATACTGAGAAGGAGGCAAACACTCCAGATATGATATCAAATCCTACATCTGCTGATTGGTGTCAGTTTATCAAATGGCAGTAAACCATTTTCTTTACTAAGTGCAGCATTTCCAATAATTAATCATTAAATGTAGTTTCATAAAATCACTAGCATGGAAACCAAGAATCAGATTTGGCTTTCTGAAATCAATGGCTGCGAGTCCCCGTTGTATTATTGTAGTTCTCTCAGTATTTATCATTTTTATTTAAAAGTTAAATCCAGAGTAGGTTTTATGAAACTTTTGTAGAAGTCAGGTGGTTACCTTGGGACTCCATTATGGTCAGTGCCTTCTAGCCTGAACATGTGCATGGGAAATAAAGGTCGAAAATTTTGATGCACTTTTTGGAATTTTTAATTTTCTCTGCATACATGACCATAACCATGACCATGACGTTACTGGAGAATCATCAAGCTTCAGACCTTGAAAAAAAAATCTGTTGTTATTAAGAGGGAGAATCTTTTTTCAAATTCTCTCAAACTGAGAATTTTGTATTCCATCTCATGATCAATACAGTCTTCAAAGCTATGAATTAGACTATTTAACTGTAGTTCAGGCAATGGTGGAATAATTGAAATTCCCAGTGTGATAAATCTGTCTGTTTGACCTCTTAATCTGTCTTCTCTGACCACTTCTGTTGTTAGACAGACTGCTTCTGAGACTTAGTCTCAGTGCTCATAGCTTCATAATATTATTGCATAGTGGAAGTCCTAAAAATAAGACTGCTGAGGGGGAACTAATCTAGAAACTGATAAACCAGCCATCCTCAATGAGAGGCCAGTGCTGGTAAATGAGAAGCCGACGGGATCTTTCTCTTATTACTCTCTAAACTCATACTGTAGGTCCTTCCTATTGGGCTGTCCCTCTGGATCAGCTAACACATAAACATTAGACAGCATTGAAGAAAGCACCACAGCTCCACTATCACTGTCATATTTCATGCAAGACTCTTACAAATGTTCTATAACACCTGCACAGTCGTGAAGATTTTCATTTTAGATTCAAGTCACACATGCCAATATAGTCTGGTATCTCTCTGTTTACTGTCTCTGTGTCCATTTGCTGGCCTTTCCACCAATGCACTCGACTGCCAGTAATTAGACGGAGATCAGAATGCTTATTACAGTATTTTGATAGATGTATGACTCAAACTGAAACAAGCTTTGCAAAGTGCTGCAGAACGGGCAGCTGTTTGCAGTAGCAGAGAGAAAGAAGGGAGGAGAGACATTGGCTCGCTGGTTGGCTCGCGGACTGACGAGGGACATCAAAGAGGACGAAGCCAGCGCCGAGCTGAGCTCCCTCAAATGATTAAAAGCCAGGGCAACAGTAACGTCAGGATGGACGATTTAAAACTAATGAGGGAAAATAAATAGAGCCATGGCCACTGGCATGTGAAGGTGGAGTGAAAACGTGTGCGTGCATGCATACTGTATATAGGTGTGTGTGTCTGCGTTTCCATCTGTGTTTGTGTGGACATCAGTCTTTAAGGAACAAACAACGCGTGTGCGCAAGTTACTGGTACAGTAATGTGGCAGGATGTTGGACGCATCAAAGCATAAAGAAGTCAACTTTGAGCTACATCCTCTGTCTTACATCGTCATAACGTTATGTGACATACAGTAGAATTCCACTTAGATCCTCTAGCATTTGAAACAAAGTGCGTGCTGGCAAAGTCGGCCTCCTCGCTGATGTGTCACCGCCTGTAGATCTATTCTTAACCCCAGCATTGATCTGTGTAGTCATATGCTGATAATTACCGTCATCATATTTTACATCAAAAATTGACTCACCCTGTGTTGCTGAGAGTGACTGTTTATAGTATTGTGTGTGGTACGCTCCGAAGGATGTAGGCAGGAGGCATTTGGTTTTATGAATGAGTCATGTTACTCTGGATCATTTGTCCTTCCCGCACACTGGTTGGGATACACACACGCAGACACGCAAACAGGAACATGCACACTGAATGAGGCGGGTGACGGTGAGTGGAAGTGAAGTGCTGACATGGTCACATCAATTTACAGAGAATCTGGGGGGCTGACAACAACACCGTGTTTTCTGATTCGTCAGAGGTGAAGGTTATCGCTGCTGCTTTCTATAAGTAAATTGCGTACGTCACGAGTGACATCAGTACTGGATGCATTGCAGGCGTTCATTAGTCATCAAAAGTGCCTGCGTTTACTTTTCGAGCATTTAACTCAACCTCGTGAAACAAAGTGCTAGGAACTTTTGTGTTTTTTATTCTTACTTTTCCTCAATTCCTTAACCAATGTGCAATTTTCTTTTACTATTCTGCTTCTGTTTCTGTTCCTACTATATTTTCCAGTTTCTTCTACAATCGTTTATTCTTGCCTTGCATCTCATTTTCTAATTTGCAGCTCTCTTTGTCTTTTTTTTCCCTTGTTGTCATCATCTTTTCCATGTTCAAAGCACAGCTTAAGCAAAGGCACAGACGGCAGAGCTCCTACAACAAGCCATCGTTTTCTTTGTTGATAATCCAAGCGCTTGGCTGGATGATAGTACGAAAAGCCAACCCATCTTAACGGATTCCAGGCCCCTTTCACAATGTGACTTTTTTATTATTACAAGTTGCATTTAGTGTCAGAGTTGAGTTATTTCTCAATCCAGTGCTCTTCCAAGATCTAATGGGCAATTATCTGTGGAGGAGAAGTTAATGGGTGTCCCATTTCACAAAGTCCCCAGTTATTTATGTCAATGAGCGCCATTGTGTGGAAACGTGGCAGACCCGTGCTAACCGCTCGACTTGTTTAGATTTTCTCTATGGAATCCCACACCCATTGTAAGCCAGAACTAACCACAAGACCAGTGTGTGTGTGTGTGTGTGTGTGTGTGTGCTTTCGTCTATGTTACAGTGTGTGTGTTTTATGCGTGTGTTAAGTCCAGTCTTAATAGCAAAGTGCGCGTGTATATTCACGTGAGTGCATATAGACCAATGTAAAAAGGTACCTAAATGCAGAGACATGATGAAAGTACATACTGACCAATACGCACACACACATTGGCCACCCCGGTACACACAAACCCATATAAACAGACATCCCGCCTCCCACATACACCACACACACACTCACCACAGACACTTACACAAGCAGAGCCGTAGACTTACAACCACATACCCAGACACCCCCCTATACACACACACGCACACAGCTAGAGACCCACAGCCACATATGCAGGCATCACCCCCCCAATACACTCATGCACAGAACCAGAGACCCACCACCAACATCAACACCCACAGGCTCGGGCTCGGTGACATCATGGCTTGGATGACAGCACGTCTTCCAGGCCTATTAGTCTGATTGTAGGTGGCTCCACTGCAGTGATTTATGGGTAAATATCCATAGTCTCTTTCTCTCTGCTGTGTTGATTTATGGGCCATGTTTTAGTCCCTTTGGTCCCCAGACCGCAAGACTTGGGAGGGGGAATCCTGTACAAATAATGACATTGTAAAACTGGAGACAGTGAGACAGAAGGAGAGAAGACCCGCCCTGTCACTCTCTCATCACCCAGTGCTGTTGACAAGTTTTGATTGGTCAGAGAAATCAGGAAGCGCCGCACATGCATGTGCAACGCCAACTTAAACTTCCTCTTTCTGTCATCATGTAGTTTTCCCTCTTTGCATACACCTGCCCACCTGCAACTGTGTACCCATGTGCACCCATCCCTTTGCATCTGTCTTCCTGTTAGCCACGTCATCTTTCCGTCCATTTGTTTTCCTATTGATGTAATGTATCTGTCTTTTAGCTCTCCTTTGTCATCTGTTTTCTTTGCCTCTTTTGTCTTTGCCTCAGAAGTGTCTGAGTTTTTAAGAGCCCTATTAATTCTGTCTAACACCACAGTGGAAAATGGATTAGCACAAGCAAGAAAGGAAGAAATAACACACTGTTCCTCCACATCAGCCTTGCATTTGTTTTTGTGCATATTCACTGAGCGTTTTCCTCTTTGTATTCTGTTTAATAAATTGCACAGTAAAGTATTTGAACTCTTTGGCTTATGGGACCTTTGCAAAACTAAGAAACACCTTGTGGTGATTTTCAGAAAGTTTTTTTGTCCAGAATTGACTATATTTTTCTAAAGTTTTGGAATAACAAGAAGTCAAGAGTATAATTACAACTACAATAATGTAATCATTTTAGCTTATTTGGCTTTCTTTTTTTAAAAGTTTTCTCACTTTCTCCCATTTGACTTGCATTATTTCCTTTTTATCTCCCCTCATTTTTCACCCTCTCACCCTTGGCTTTCACTCCTCCAACCTAGATGCGTAGGAGGCCCCCAGTTGACTGCTATGAGCTGCTCTTTATAATTGGGTTGTGCTTTGTTACCATAGCGTGCAGAGAGTTGCCTTCAGTCCAAACATATATTTGGCAATCGATTAAGCAGTAAAAATGCACGGACACCGATGATGTAACAACTAGCAAAAAGGATAGCAGATAGCCGTAAGTGTCATAAAACTCATGGTTTGGCTAATTTACTGGCCAATTAATGCTAGCAGGACACACCGTTGGAAGAGTTTTCTCTCAAAGCTGTTCTACTTTCTTGTCTTTAAGTGCCGTAGTTGTGTTTTATATTAATATGTATATCCCTTTACCTATACTTGGGGACAGATGTGGATGTTTTTATTGCTGTAAATGCCCACAGTAATGTATTGCATATATCAGAATATTCAGTACTATTAGACTTTAACACTCACTTTTACAGTTGTTTAAATGCATTGCAGAAGTTGCAGTTATTATTATTGGTGGTAATTATTATTATTGGCAGCAGTATTATTACATCGCTGTTGTTAGGAGGCTTCGCAGTGCATAGTGTGAAGCCAGCTGCCACACTCTCTTCCCAGGAGGCTTTATAGAACGGATACACTGAAAGGCCACCAGGAACCCATTGAGAGCCCTTCAAGGAAGTTGCTAAATGTGTGTGTGAAAATGTGCATGTATTAGAATGTGTGTGGGTGTGCACTGAGATGTACAGGGATGTGTGCGTAATTGTGTGTGAGTTATAATTAGAAACGCCTCTCCTGACTGACAGGTGTTGGGACAACCTGCTGCGGCCCCTCAGTGGTGCATGCTGGGTGCTCGCATCTCCTCTAGTCTCAGCCTCAAGATTTTGGCAGGTGGATTTTATTGTCGTAATGAGAAAGCAAGGTTGGATGGAGGGATGGATTGACACAACTAGGAAAGGGAGGACGAAAAAAGAACCTATGACAGTATCTCCTGTGTATCCTTTCAGAGGAATGCCAGCATGTTTGACATTTCCAACAGCTATGACTAATGTTCCCTATACCGCTCTGCGCTAAGGCTACACAGTACTCACTCACCGGACAATGAGGTGGCAGATATTTGAGTGTGCCCACAGCCAGACGCCGAAAACACACAGTGAGTCATAAGAACACACACATACTGTCGCTCATACATACACATCACACATACAGACTCGCCCACAGCCGTTACCCACAGTCTTGCTGAAGGTCACTGGCCACTAAACACAATGTAGATTTCACTACTAAATTGATTTATATTGACGTTCACCAGAGCTAAAAGTCTAAGCGGGTGGGGTATTACTGTAAGAGGAAGCATGATTTGCCTGCCGCTCATAACTATCGCTCTCCACATGTGCTGCCTGCATGCTAATTGTCACATCTAATTCTCCTTTTAAGCCAATACTCAACCTGTGGGTTAAGAACTCAGTGTTATGCTGACACCAGACACGTGGTTGTGAAGCACTGGTCAAAATATTTCGTTACCAACCAGAGGACCTGATTTCTTTTAGCCATACTCTTTATAGAATACAGTGAAATTATTACTTAAACATATTTAATACACTTTTAATCTGTAAAAAGCTGATAATTAATTGTACCATTGGTCATAACTTATTATTACATGGCTATCAATGCAACATATATACTGAGTTTAATAGAGACAAGATACAATTAATTTATGTGGGGTTAGGGTTAGATTATTTTACTGCTCCTTTGTATTTAAAGAAAAATGACTGAAACTCAAATGAATAATGTACAAGGAGACACAGTAGATGATGATGGTCAATTTATGATTTGCAGTGATTCTAACTACATCGTATGTAACCTGAGGATACTGTAGGTCGATAAATACCATATCACTCAGTTTTATGATCGAAAGATAAGTTGAAAGTGTAAACAGTTAGGAGGCAGTCAGATTCATTGTGATGCTGCCTAAGCCTCAGTCAAGGTCATTTTTTTGTTGTGGGTAAAATGTATCTGGTCACTGACATGTACAGATGTGACTAGCATCGCTGTGTAGTATAGATCTTTCACGTTTTGAAAGAAGCATAAACTTAATAATAAAATATTGGAATTTTGTTAAAATATACATTTTCATCAATCAATCTGCTATGCTGATGACTTGCTGCTATTCTTGCCTAATCAAAGAAGTCATGCCTTTTGCTAAATTTAGTTCTCATCTGAAGCTTTTAGCATTCTGACAACTGCAGTGGTGTGGTTATGTAAATAAATCTTACATATATCATGACATAATGCTTACAAAAATGCTTATTTTAGCTGTTTATCAGCTTTAGACACCTGTGTACACCAAAGACAGTAATTAACACCAGGGAGTTGTGTCAAAGGGCTGAAATAGATAATTAGCTAATTGTTTATTTACTGCTGACTCTGGATCTCTGGATCTTTAATACATAATAGGAAAACAATGCCAGCATTTAATGAGCACAAAGCTAATACTAACCCAAACAGAACATTTTGAAAAAAAAAACCCTATTTGATGCATAAGTAGAAAAAGTGACAGGGCTTTGATTAAATGTGGTGGGTGTACAGACGTTCTTTGTGTGCTTTTTGCTCCACCTTAATTACTCCAGGTTACAGAAGGTGGTAAAAACAGGGAAGCGCACCTGCCATGTGAGGCTCCCCTCCTCTCCATCCATCTATGTCGCTCATCTGCACAACTTCTTCCCCTCCTGTAAACCTTTCCCCTCCTCCCCGACGATCATTCTCTTCAGGCTACTGTGTCTATAATGAGCATTTCCTTCCACCCCCCTCCCGCCAACTATTCTCTCACTTTCTCCCCCCCTCCTCTCCTGTCCTCCCCTTCTCACTGTGTGCAGAATTGGAGAAGCTTATCGCCTAGCAACCACAATTAAAGTACAACAAGTCAGTGGCGGTAGCAGCCACCATCGGAGCAAGCTTCACAAACCTTCGTGTGACCAACGGCTTTAGACAGAAAGAGAGGAAAACTGAGGGAGTTAGACACTTAGAGAGCGAAACAGAGTGAAAGAGTTGAAGTCGGACAGGTGAACAGCAATTAGAGCCACCACTGAAACACCATACTGAGGACTTTGGGCTTTGAAAACAAGAGAGAAAAAGAAGACAGGGAGAGTGGAGTAACGTTCTGCGACCGGGTTCACTCGGACCTTACAGGTACGTGTGTGCGCGCTGGAATCATGGACTCAAAAGTGAAGGTATTCTGCAGATATGGTGCTGTTTAATTTGTGTGTGTCTGTGTGTATTACTGCTTGTGTTCGCTTCTGAGTCAGTGTTTGAAGAAAGCAGTGTTACCGTATTACGCTTTTGAAGCAAGACTACAGCATGTTGTCCCTCACTGCCGTGGCACCTGCTCTAAAGATATGCATTCACACACCTGCTCCCATACACAAACACCCACACGCATGCTAAAAAAGATGCAAACTTTGATAAATGACTTCATACGCATTTGTTATTATTAAAGCCTTGGTCATTCTTTTTTCACAGTTTTTAACATTATGTCACACACAAACAACCTACACTTGGTGCATAAAGCCAATTAATTGTCTCACACTCTAATTAAGATAATCGACTAAAGAGTAAAAAGTAGTTGTAAGGTGTGATGTCTCCTGCTGCCGTTCTCTATGGAGACGTGGCTTTTCCTTTTGGGCTGAGGGGGACTTGCGTATTGTGGCACAAGAATTATATAAGATGTACAGGGAGATGAAGGTTTTGTGTGAGCAGCCAGGGTAGCTCTTGTGTGATAGTTAGTGATGCCTTTTGTGGGCACAGGTGAGAGGGTGCAGATGGCAGGTCGCATGAACAAGGCTTGTTTGTGAGACGCAGGTGGATATAAGGGCAAAATATCACTCGATGGCATTAATTTGATGAATGATCATACCTAACTCTAGATTTAGAGACTGATCAAAGATGAAATCCACATGAAACAGCATTTTAATTTAAGCTGGCACCTGTAACTTCATATAGTTTATATTTTCATGTGAAGGGGTATATTGTGTGTGACATACAGTCACATGGTGAACGGTTGTGTTTGTTGTTGCAAGTGTTTCTACTGGTCAATACAGGTTCTTCTAAATAGATCCCATTCAGCCGTCAGGATGCAGTAATGCTGCAAGACACTGACATAGTAAGATTCAAGAAGAACTCTGAACACTGAAAAGTAATTATGACATATTAATTTTGATAATTATCAAATCAATCAGATATTTGATAATATCTCTGTGATACTTTTTGTTGTTAAAGTTTCCATTTACTTAAAGCATCCATAAATGATACCTTATTATAACAACGTTTCAAATGCTTTATGGATCTTTGTAATGAGTTCCAGCTCCATAACTCGTGGATGTGCAAACAAGCACCTGTGTGCTAACAGGATCCCTATATCAGGTTAAAAGCTATTCATATATAAATGTTCTGTTATTGCAGGTTCAGAATATTTCCTTCTGGAACAGTCAGAACAGAAAATTATTTCAGTCATGTAAACATTTATCAGGGAATGTGAAAACTACAATAAACTCTGGCGCTGCAATACTTGTAATTCTAATGATCGTTATGTAAAGTAGATAATTTCTGCAAAGTTTCCTCCTTCAAGAAATTAAGTCTCAGCCTACTTATTCATGTACTGATGTGGCAATTAATTCAGCCTGGAAGGTGGCTCTAAAATAGTCCCCCTTCACCCCCCGCAGACCTGTCTTTCAAATCCTTCAAACACCCACCTGCCCTCATCCCCATGGCACAGTGGCACTACCTGAGGGCGCTGTGGGGGAGCTGAGAGGTGAAAGGTCACTCACTCGGTATGGCCTGTCCTTTCCCCACCAGGAGGATGAAACTCACATGCAGACTTGTACTCGCAGAGGAGCCAATCGCTGGTCAAAATGTCACTGCACTGCACACATAAAAGCGCACGCATACACACATGCGCACACGCTCGAAACATTTCCCTCTGATGTTCAATTCGAGATTCAAAGAGAGGGAGTGCTTTCTCCTCACTTCTTTTTTAAGCACACACTCACAGTCCTGTACCACTAACATTGTGTTGGAGAGCCATAGAAAAGGAACCGCACTGAATACCAGTGGATGTCCATTAGTGGCTCCAGTCTTTTGATAAAATTGGAGCCCTTTTTTTCATGCCATCTCAAAGACCAGTGAAAGCAAAGGTTTTTCTTGACCTTATGTTTTGGTGCTGATATGCGAGGTACATTGAATTCAAACAGTGCAGAGAAAATTAATGTAATATGGTTTCAAGGATCAAAATCCTTTTGTGCTCTCGAATTTACATATTATTCACCCGTGCTGTTTTAGTTTTAGTGTGAACATCACCTATTTTTAAATTGGTACAGTACATTTCCTTGTCAGGGGAAATGAGTCAACCAGTCACCACCTCTACACAAGTACTCATCTTAGATTGTGGCATAGAGAAACGTTACATCACATTTTCAGCTGTTTTAATGGTTAAGTGCAATGAGCTACATGTAGATAATTTGGGAAATGACTGAAAACACTGGCCTGGCCCACTCACTAAGGGGTGCAGATGCTTCTTTGAGTCCCAAAGGTGCCAGTGGTCCTGGACTGAGGCAGGAGGTGGGAATGGCTCATGTAAGGAGCTTGAATTGGCCCTCTTGCCAAAGATAGAAATGCAAAACAGCGACAGAATTTCACTCCAAAAATGCCGTCTGCAGCCTGAGGCCAGTTTGTGTGTGCGCGTGTCAGTGTGTCTCAGCACGTGTCACCGCTCAGAGCCATACACCTCCAGAAGATGCGGACAGCAGGGGGATACTTTGTACGTGTGTGTGTGCGTGTGTGTGTGTGTGTGTGTGTGTGTGTGCGTGTGTGTGTGTGCACTCTTGTATACAGGTATGTTTCTGCGGCAGTGCATGTGCTCTATACACATGCCTAATAAGTTTGCTCTGCCAGGGGGATGCAGACAAATGTCCCCTGTTGAGCAGAGCTGGCAGGAAGTATTATTTTTGCACTTGGAGCTTTTGAACTCAGTTGACTTCATCATCAGGGAAATTGTCTCTCATTCTCTCATCTTGCCTCCTCTCAAACTTTTGTCTTTCCTGCATACACATGCACTCACACCACGTTTGATAAATGCATGTGAGTAAAGTAAATCCATTGGATAACTCTTTGTAATTATAGCTAGGAAGCTAATTATTTTTCACTGGAGACAAGGTCATTACCCATGTTATTGGATCTTACAGGGTGGTATTGATCATTTTATTGGTGTTGCCTTGAAGGTAAATGTCCAAATTAGCGGGAGTGTGGGGACATACATTAACTTTAGGTCACCTCAGCTGTAATAAACCAAACTCAGTTAAGGGAGAAAGGGGGATATGTCTTTCTTTGTGTTTGTTGAATTGAACTGTTTGTAAGGTTAATTAACTAGCTGATGCCTTGATTGAGGGCAGTGTGCTTTTTGCAGTTGTACACATAATTAATATTCAAGGTAACATCTGAATCTGAGGGGGGGGGGGGGGGGGGGGGGGGGGGGGGGGGGGGGGGGGGGGGGGGGGGGGGGGGG
>JBAJHX010000024.1:19060627-19112811 GCA_037176925.1 Amniataba percoides | reverse complement strand
TTGGAAGGTTAGTGAACGAGTTGATTCTTGGATGGAGGGAAGGGTGTTTTTTGGAGTTGTAAAAAGAGTGAGGCTTCAGGGGAACATTGGAATCGAAACCCCCCCCCCCCCCCCCCCCCTTTAACTATGGCTGAATTATCTTTATATTCCAAGTCAGTACTTAGGGATGGAAAAACACATTATGCTTGTTTTAGATGGTGATTATAATCTGTGTTTTTCTTCTCTTATTTCCAGAGTCTGGGCTCAGCTGACCGCAAGGAGAATCAGCATAAGAAGTAAGTCATTAGCAAATTAACATAACTGATTATGCCTAACGTGTCATTTTGGTTAAAAAAGAATATTAGGCAGCTCAATTCCTCTGTTTTTGGCTGCCAGTGAATTACAATGTGTGTGTGTGTGTGTGTGTGTGTGTGTGTGTGTGTGTGTGTGCTTGTTTGAAAAGCAAGTTAAGTCTGTCTTAGCCTGACCCATAATCCATTCTATAACAGTAATACAGTTTTTTCAGCATGGCGCTGTTTGGATCGATCCAAATCAGAATCTGCTCTGATTTGTCACATGGAACAAAAGCACACACAAGAGTTGTTCTTTCTTTTCATTATCCCCAAAAATAGGTTGAATGAAAATCACTTCTGCAAACTCAACACTCAATATGAACAAACTAGTCACTCAGTAACCATTGGCTTTCCTAATTTGTTCTTGCTACTGTACTATGTTTAAAATAATGGGGCAAAAACATGCATCTTACTGGAATGCATGCCTTTGGTATGTCTGAGATCACTGTGTGAAAAACTATCACCTAACAATTAACTCAAAATTTGAGGCACACTGCACATCACTGTCAACTGACAATGGACACAGAGTGAAAGACAAGCGGGGTGGGAACTTAAATCAAACTTGCCTGTATACTTTAGTTGCCCAGCAACCAAAGCCATGGACATGCATACTTATCTTCAGCACATATCTCTCTCATGTCTTGGTCTTCCCAGCAGCAGTGCAGCCACCATGGCTCTGCATGCCTCTGTGCACGTAGTTTCTCTGTTAATGGATGCTTGAAATGGCCATGGAGGTCGTAATATTTTTTTTTTCTCTTTATGTCGGATCAAGACATTTCAAGATGCCTCACTTTGGTTCTCCTGAAAGCATTGAACTTACTCTTCACCGTATGTAACCCTTAGGTTTTTTTTTCCCAGAGTACGTCTCAGGTGTCTCAGACAGCCAGGTATTCTTGAAACCATCAATTGTTTATCTTTTCACAAGCAGCGTGACCATGATGTTCTCTTTGGTAAAATACAGCTTTCTGCGCTGCATTTGAACTGTCTATACTCGCAGTGGTTTTATAGTAACAGACAGGTCATAAAAACACAGCATTTTACATAGACCTTTAACAAACAAAAACTCTCTTTGCTGGATTGTTCACTGATAAGTGCATCTTAGCTGTATTGTATACTTTCTTCTTCATATCTGATGGTGCTAATGTGCCAGGTGTTCTGGCACAGCGAGCACTCCTTGTGCCATAATGGGAGACATCTGTTGCCAGGAGACAAGCAGCTGTATTGATGGAGCAGTAGAATAATTGTGGAATGTCAAGTGACAGGAGTCCTCCCCAGACAAAGAGGAGGGAGAGAGGTGTTCGGCATGAGCTGCCACACTTATATCTGTGCCTGCAGAAACGTGAGAATGAGCATAAATGGGCATATATGAAAGGAGAGAAGAGAAACAGCACGCACGCATGCATAGGTGCACATGTTTTACATCTCAAAATGGTCCTGACCTGTGGAATGATGAAGTGACAGTGTACAGGTGTGTGTGTGTGTGTGTGTGTGTGTGTGTGTCGCTTTCCTCTGTGGCTAAGTATTAGTCTGTGATCTTTAATATCCTATCTGTATTATCTCTCCCTCCACCATATTAACAATCACATCCTCTCTATCCTGGCTCCTATTGTGTCTTTTTTGTTTGTCTTTTCTTTTATGAAGATGATCAATAGTTTTCAAGGTATATTTTATCACTGCTATAAAATGGCAGTCAACATTTTTCTTATATACAGAATCCTTTTTGAATAAACAAAAAGGATTATATCGCAGGTCACTTTCTGAATCTCACTGCATTTTGCTTTATCTGCTTTACTCCACAAGTTAAAAGAATGTATCAGGTATCTTTCGTTTATTAATTTGCTTACTTACTCTTGACCAGTGTGTCAAGGATTTGAGTTGTTCCTCTTCTTACCTTTGATGGAATATCACTAGAATATAGCTCATTGTTAGTCCAGATCATTCTTTCCTTTATTTTGTCCCTCTTGAATCACTGCAACTCTTTTTTAAATGCCTTTGCAGATAAAAAAAAGTGTTTCAGGCTGCCTTATTGTATACTGTGCAGATATTATCAGGTATGGTGCTACTATACAAGTCTCAAATCTTTTTTTTTGTTTTGCACATTAGAAATTTTATTGTGCTTTTATATTGTTTTGGTGTTGTTTTGGTTGATTTATTAAATTACCTTTTTGTTAAACTTCAGCTGATCAGAGACAGACTGAGGTCCTCACTCAAAGGCTTCTTAGCTGTACACTGCTTTAAAACTACTCTGCTCTGTGTTGTACTTTTGGAGTTTTGGCTCCTTGACTCTCTTTAGACACCTTTAAAGAGCAGCTTGAACTTGTTTATACACACTTATATGCTCACAATTGTGAAGCACTCTGTGCTCATGAGGGTTTGTACTGTATATAAGAAAACTTTAACTTGTCTTTCCTATCCGTATGCTGGTACAGACAGTACAGGAAGGAAGGAATAATAGAAGGACGGGGCACTGGGGCTGTCTTGGAGGCTGGGGGATGCTTCGCTTTTTTATGGAGCAAGGGATTTAGGTACGGATGTCAAGGAAGAGAGAACTTGATTAGACTAATTTATTCACGGGAGCAGGCCATGTAATTGTTCTCATATGGGGGTGACGTAGGTGTGTGTGTGTTTGTGTGTGTGTGTGTGTGTATGTCTATGTAAGATGGAATAACTTAAGGTGAGTAAGATGGCAGATTTGTTCTTCAGCGATGTGCCTGACTTCATTTTGTTGAGATAATAGAACCGTAAACTAATTTGGTTTAATTTCACACTTCCACATTAAAATAATTCTAGACATCCTGTCTTCTGGCAAACCACACTTGACAGATGAAGAACAACTTTATGCACACCATTTGGAAAACAAATTTAAAGTGAAATTAAATCTATAATAAACGGTTTAAAGTATAAAAACCTTTTGTTAAGCCTGCAAATTTAAGTCATTAATCAATAAAGATAATTGCTCATTAAGTGATTACATTTCTTCGTGAATTATTTAGTGGAGGAGAGCTGGTTTTTGAACTCTTTTCCCTCTATAGACACTGTCCCCCTCTTTTTTTTTCTTAACCGCCACACTCCCCACAGTTGAAGGACTTTCCTCCCAGCAGTAGCTGCTTGTTGCCGTGGTTACACAGGAGCCAAAGCCATGCAGCATTGAATTCACAGCACAATGTTGGTGACATCACAAGTTTTATGAATTTCATTCAGCGTACGCTGCACAAAGAAATGAATGGGGCTCATCAAATAGATCCACAGATTAGAGGACAGGAGATGAAAGATAAAAATGAGCATGCTGTAATATCTTAAACTCAAAGGCCAGTGAGCTACATCTTATCTATAAACCACTAGAGACGCTTACATGCCAACACACTTTAACACTGAAAAGATGCCTGTTGCACACCAGAGCAGTTTCATGTCTTACTTTTTTTTTGGGGGGGGGGGATTTGGAGAGAAAGAAGAAGAGAGGAGAAAGTGACAAACAGAGAAGCGAGTGCGCAGACACGAGAGAGGACCCACCGCATTATTCTATCTCATCCCCCTGGGGGACAATCCAAGGCAAATTCTAGCAGAAAGATAATAAGGGCTGAGGGTTGCCGCTGTCTGACCGACACGAAACACATTCCTTCATTTTTCCAGGCTTTTTTTTCTTTTCAGCTCGTTTTTTTTCCAGGGTTTTGAAATCCCAGTGTAAATACATATTGAGGAGTATTTACAATAGTGGTAATGGTGGTAGGAGAGGGAACTAACTCAGTGGGCCGGAGGAGTCTGCCCCTGGCTGGCTATCTGAGTGTGCGACTATTTGTACAGTTGATCTACAGTGTATGTGTGCACACATGTTCTCAACAGCAAAGTGTATTTGTATCTGTTGATCCAGCGTGCGTTTCACAAATACGGAGAGTGTATACTGGTGTGAATTTATCCCCCTATCTGTGTGTGTATGTGTGTGCGCGTGTGAGTGTGTGTGTGCTTATTTGATGTGGTTTGGCTGCAGTCATGTTGGGTTGTTTGAGAACTTCCCAAGAGCGAGCTGCCAGGCCAAAGTACTGAGAAGGCAGAGACAGCCATTGTTTTGGTAAGGCATCCTGGCCATAATTGTGTGTGTTTGTGTGTGTGTGAGAGAGAGAGAGAGAGAGATGGGAGAAAGCACTTAATTTGAAGTACTTGAACAGCAGCAGTCCAAAGGCTTTTCCATTCTAGCTTTAAATACTAGAGCGCGCACACACAGGCAACAACACAACATACAAACAGTCCATCCTCACAACCACACTAGCTTCTATTATGTTGCACAATATGCCGAATCCTTTACCAAACCTCTCTCCTCCAGTTTGAAACCACACATCAAAATCTGATCAGCGTTCCCAAAAACATCTCAACACTTTGGATTCTCAGAGCTTGCTGGCTCACAGTTGTACAAATATGATTTCAGGATTAAACTGCTCTCGGTACAAACAGGCCAACTCAGCATTTCAACCGCGATCACCATTTTATGGTCGCTCACAGGCATTTTGAAATCAGCTTTGACTCCACAGCATCGTCCTTCACTTAACCTTAAAAAATGTTTCTGGCACTGCTCAGTAGGCACCGTCATGGTGGCCTGCTACATTTGTTAATTCCCACGACAGGGGAACATGGGACATGACCTATGAAGTTGTAAAAGTGGGATGAACTTCTACCTTACCCCCATAAATGAGACAGTCTAACAGAAGAGTCGCCATAGCGTCATCAGTCCTTCCTGCCTTTAGCCTCAGAGAGACTGCACCGAGTGCACTCTTCAGAAATTCCTCATGGCCTGTCAAGTGGGGAAGTTCTGCGTTTACAGTCAAGAGGTGGGAAACAGGTCCACGCTGCCAGAATAAAGAAATATCATTTTTGCTGAGTACTCACTTAAATGTTGTTTAAACTTCAACAGCATATAATTGGATTCTCACCCGATATAAACGCCTATTTACCAGAATGAACAGGGTCCAACCCGCATCCAATCCGGGTTGAGACGGCGGCCGCAAAGCCAGGGTGGATGATGTGCGTTGACTCATTCAGATGGACCGCCAACGTGGGTTTAAGCCACGTCACTTTGTCTGTCTGAAAGGGGTATTTATTTGTGTGTATGTGGATGTGAATGTGCGTGCATGTGTGTTTTCCCTGCTCCTATGCCCAACACTAACTTTCTCTGCTGAATGCGTAACCTTAACTTTCCCAGACCTAAACCCAATCCTAGTAGCTTGAAACATAAAAATCCAGCTTTTAACTATAAATTGGCTCTTTAAATTGCAACTGTTGACGTTGGAGGATTTTGCTCAACCCCCTGTTCTCAACGCAGACCTGTGGTCCTCACAAGTATAGAAATGCGCGTTACACGCACACATCTCTCTCCCTCCTCGAGGTTCCCTTCTTCTTTCCAGCATAAATAATCCCCTCAGTCTGCTGGCTCAACCCTGATTGGAATCTCGACGCCGTGCTCAATTGTGGGTTGATGGGGGAAAGCGGGGTGCCCTGTGCATGTGTGTGTGTGTGTGTTGATGTTTAAAGCTGTTTCAAGGCCATAAACACGATACCAGAGTGGAGTCCACCTCCATCAGGCCAGGCCTTCAAAATCTTTAGTTTCGAACTAAGGCTGGGACACAGATCAACAACAACAAGCTCTTCAGACTCATTCACTTAAATGATCGCATAGATGTACTCCGACTGGGATGCATGCGCACTCTTCTGCTCACTCATTTGACTTTTATGCACCATTTATGCAGTCAGCCAGCGAGCCATGAACCCTCGCACGCCGGCAGCAGTACTGAGTCTGCCGATACAGGGGGTTAGGATCCAGGCTCCACAAGGTTTTATCAGCTTTTCTGTGTCCTAGAGGAGACCAGCTGGAATTTTATGTGGAGTTTTATGTGGAGATTCTGTGGAGAATTATGAGATTCTGTGCAGAACTATTAGTGGGTTACAATGTCATGTGATGTTGTGTTTTCGTGTTGTGGCGCGGCGGCCTGCGAGCGTCGTCAGCATGGTGTCGATTTTTGACGCCAAGAATGAGGCTTTCAAGTTCGATCAGATAAGTCCGGCTCCCGAGACACTTGAACATTATCGGGTTACTCTATCTTTCCTCGCTAATAAATCACAGAGTCCGAGCTTCTGGTCACCTTGAATTCGGGAAGTAACTAACATTTAAGTGCCTTCATGGTGTAAGCGTGCAGTGTGCTCATGCATGTCTGCTGGAATGGCGCATGCCGCTGTATGTTCAATTGGGTGTTCCCCAATGCGATCGCTATTAAATTACCCCATATCACTTTCCTCCAAATCACATTCGCATTATCATCCAAACTTAACCAAGAGCAAGTGGAAAGAGAAGGCTGTCTGTGGTACTGCTCGCTTTGCCCCTCCCGCCTTGGTGGTACGGCACTCCAGCTACAGCCTCTAATAGTTCGCTGGCTTCCACGCGCTTGTCAGCTCAGCTCAAGATTAATTCGACTGCAGATCCATCATCGGTATATCTCACTGTGTTGAGTCAGCCTTATGCCACACATCAAACGCAGAAGGGGGACACAGAGGGAACGGTATCAAACCCAACACCGCAGGGAGCCAACCAAAGTGAAAAAAGACGCCGAATTCCTCCCTCATTTTTGTCTCCCTGACAAATTCTGTATGTGCCGATTCTGTGGAAAACAGAAGTTAGGGGGAGCAAAGTAATAAAAGCGAGACGTTTGTGAAAAAAAAAAAAAAAGATGAGACATTGAGTGTGACTCAGAAACGTGCAAATGAAGGGATGGAGGGAAAGGAGCCGAGATGGAAATATCTCTGTTTACTGGAGTGGGTGGATGGGTAGCATATGAGAAGATGTGCGTAGGGTGGTAACAGAGTCCCCTCCTTTGGCACGGAGCGCTATGATTAGATCATTAGCACTTGAAGTCGAGGCAGTTATTGGTAAGATTTATTTGTCAAGGCAATGAGCTGGCTGCTCAGTGCCTCCCCTCTCCTTTGGACCCATGTGGGTGCTCGACGAATTATCTTTCTCATCAACATATTTGCTCCGCGTTGACTTGCCTTTAGTCGTGCGTTGTATAATTCTGATGCGTTATTTCAGACAATTTTATAGCAACGAGAGGCAAGCCAAATTCATTAGACCCCAGAGTGCATCAGGTATTATGCAACACACTGCGGTAATATTGCTTCTCATTTATTGACCCCCACTGCTATCGATGATTAAACATCACTTTGAGCAATCCAGATAATGTAATCGTATCACAACTGAAGGAAAAGCTTGTTAGCTCGAAGAAATATCGGTACGTTTTATTGGTGAGACCTCAGTCCAAGTGAAATAAAAGCGGCCTCCACCATGTAGAGAGACGTACACACAGACATGGGTTTGGATGGAGATGGTGAGTGGAAAACAAGGCTTTCTTTGAGCAGATTTTAATTAGCAATGTTCATAGCTTGGCTGCGTTCTTTTATGATTGGACCACTGAAAGCCTTTTTGTTTGCCTAATGAAACACATTTAGGGGTATGTTCCTGAATTAAACCGCGCTTGTGTATGGGTGCGCGCACGAGCTGGTAAGCATGTGTGCCTGCGTCCATTTCATTTGCATGTATCTGTTATATGGGTGGGTGCCCACATTCTTTTTGGTGTATTAGAGTTCCATTGGCAGGGATAAGAAGCCATAGCAGGAGAGCGCTTTGTTTTTCCTCCTTTCCAAAATAGTTGTTTTAGGTAGGCAGCCATTGCCCATAATTGCTGAAACAGGGTCAGGTATTTGTCTGTCCTGCTTATGATTTACTATAGTGTCTGTGCCTTAGTAATCTGAAATAAGATCCGCGGTTAAGGGCAGCCCAACCTCAGACAGACCACATGGATTGTGTAATGCATATAGTTCTGCCGGTTTCAGCGGGATCCCTTTATAAACACGTCTCAAAGAAAACCCACTGTATGAGCCATGCAGGGCATGCTTGTCATACTATTTTGCATTATTCATGGTATCATCCAGATAAGCAGGGACGCAAAACATAGTAATAAACTATAATAGTGTACATTTGTTAGAAAAACAGCTCTAAGGATAAAGAGATAGAATAAAATAGGCTTCAAGTTATAATGACAGAAAAAAAAATACTAAAATATAAAACATTATATATAAACTAAAATATTATTTTTCTTACTTATTTAGCAAATAAGTTACTTTCACAGCTTTGGAAGTATTTCACCAAACCAATAATTGAATAATTGAATAATGAATAATTTGCACAATAGAGAGTAGGAACTTCTTAATTATTTATTTATTTATTATTTATTTATTTACTTATTTATTTCTAGTTCCTAGTATTTGAAATTTTACTAATGGTAGTAATGAAAAGTGATAAAGATTGTCTGCGTTGTAAATAAGCTTCTCCCTGTGTCACACTGTTAAACGTCTTTGTGCTGTAGTGGTTTTGCTTGAATTCCACGCAGTCTTAAATCCGCTCTCAAATAGCAGCGGGTTACTGAGGCTATGAGCGGGGTCAAAGTGCACACTCGATAGCTTTGTGTACTGTGAGCAAGAACAATCAGTTCTTTAGTGGAGTTTATTCTGCACATGAATACCTCTGAACAGTTAATTGCTGCCATGGCAACAGAACAGAGAGGCAAAGTGACATTAGGTGAGTTGTTTGCGAGAAAGCGATCCCTCGCAGTGACAGCGTGAAAGTGTGTGTGAGAGTTTTAGGTGTGTATGCGAGCATAGGTGAACATTTTCTCCGTATCGCCACACAAGCCATTCACTGCTGACAAAAGCGCTCTTGTGCTGCAGGATTGGGGAAAGTTACTAATGCTGGCAAGATCATAATCTAAGTCACATTGGAGTGAGGCAGTGGTGGGCTGCCACATTAGAGGGATTTATTAGGAACAGCTATCGTATCTTGTATTCCCTCGGACTACTGTAGGAAAGCGAGGACATGGGATTTTATGACAAAAAAACTGAATATCAATCACAAACAAGGTAGAGATCTGACTTTTGTGTTTAATTAACTAATCTGAAAATAAACTGTCCAATCCTCAATCAATCAATGTCTACTCTTGATGCCTATTTCAGGAGTGTACAGCTGTACTAGCTGCAATGAAAACGCTAACTAATGTTTTTCATGCCTACCATCTTAGTGTGTTATCATGCTATCATTTGCCTTTGGCAAATGCCTGCAGAGGCGAGAATGCCATCGGTTTCACAGTTTGTCTGTACCAGATCACAACAGTCCTCCCAGCTGTTGTTAGTTAGTTGATTTCACTCATAACTACAAATGTCAATCTCATAGTTAGGCTGGTGGAGATTGGAACACAATATTTAGGTATTTATGTAGAAAAAAATTATGCCAATCCATCAAATGTTTAGATGTTTCCCTGGAAAATTACGGATCACCAAAGTTAAAGGATTCATCCTCTGTGTGCCATGTATGTACCAAGTTGGTAAGCATCGTCATCTTAGAACCACAGAGGTTCACAGCAGTCCATCCTTTAATGGACTGAAGCTGGAACTTTGAGGCCCACAGTGCCAGCACTTGTAAATGAAGGACACAAAGTGGAGCAGAAATTTTAAAAAGGTCAAACAGATTCCAGTAAAATAAAAAATACAAAGAAAGATGGAAAAGAAAGCTTCCACTGCGGAGCTGCTGGCCATCGTGCGCACATGCTGTGCAGCTTAGCTCCACGAGTGATCTGCGGCCTTTCTGCATGTGGTCTAAAATGATTAAAAACAGCTTTTGTCTGTGTTCACTGAGAGCAGGACTAAAATGACTGAGGTGTGTGATGGGAAACTGAGAGCGTCTGACACATATAGGTGGCTCTGGAGGTGTAGGTGTAAAGGTTTTTGTTCATGGCAGTCTGGCAGGTGCCCACACACTGGCTGGCTCTTATGCATTTTCCTGGTGGTAGTTTACATTAAAAGCTTCACTTGGTTGTGTTTGTTTGTGTGTGTAGGATCACACGGCTTCGCCATCACATCATGTTTTAGTGATATGATTTAATGCATCCTCTGCGAGCCTCAGTTCAATAAGGAAAAACAATCAATCAAATGACTGATTTCTTAAACTGTAATCAACACCGGGAAAATGAAAGAGCAAATATAATTCTGATGAGAGGATAATCGACCGGGATATCCTGAGTGGGCCTCCAAGGGGATTGCATCACCGCACTGTGCCTGCTGTGATGATGTTATCAGGGACAGCTGCATGGGGCGGAGCCAGGGTTGAGGCTTTCAGGGAGCCAAGAGGCAGCCAGTTGCCAGCAGATCCCCTCCACAGAGACCCACCTGCTTCGCATGTCCATTTTTCCTCTAAACCCCTCAAAGGGATTCCCTGAGTCCTCTTCTATGTCCATTGGCCCCCACTTCTTTGAAGTCGTGATCCTATGTGTTTTTGTGGCATTGAAGTCATTATCCTGTGGCCCTGTCGTGTCATGCGTTTGATCCAAAAGTTTGTTTGAAGTTTCACGGGGAACTCTTAGCGTAAGTATTGGTCACAGGCCAAACATATTAAATCTATATGGACCAAGGTGATTATTAACAACCAATGATGATCCCAACTAATCACTCCTATAGTCTATTTATGAATCTGAATTAGTCCGAGCAGCAAAATCTACGGCTTACGTAAAGGCGCATCAGCATCAATGGTTGGCAGTAGCTGGCATGTGCAGGGCAGTGCTACTAATTTAATTAAAAGCCCTTGAAGAAGAAGAAGCCCAGCCTAACTTAATACCATCAATTAGGGGTTGCTCTGCCATCTGACCAAAATCCCACACCCCATTTGTGTGATTCATACAGGAAAATATGCCTCTTTGTCTTCGAGGTCAACCAGCTCTTTGGAGAAGCTGGCGTAGGGTCAGGAAACAGTAGTTGAGGGTGTAGGAGTGGGAACGAAGGCAGTAGGACTGGGGGCTTTTCTCCTAGATAAGCCATAGCATGAGGTCATTTTGAATGAGAAGTCACGTATTTTCATCTCAGCTTATGGCAATGTCTTCGTAGTGAGACAGCTGGCCTGTTGTAGAGCATGAGAGAATATTTCCAGGGTTTTGTTTCAATCAAAATGCTTTCCAATTTTAGACAGACAGAAGTGCTTTTTTAGGAATATTTATTGTAAAGTAGCATCATACTGTAGGTTTGTTTGTAGTCCATGATCTAGATGCTTTGATTTCATGCCACTATTATTCTGTAAAATATTTAAAACGTTCTCTTCATTTGGCACTTTGTTTTTTACAATACGGTATGGGTGCATGGATTTATGATGCCTGTCAAGGATGTGCATTCTGCTCAGTTTTAATGGGATTAAATTAAATTTTGGCAGTTAAGTGATCTTATTACGAGACATTCATATTCCTATCAGGTTAAAAATAAGGAAATGTTCCAAGCAAGGTAGTGGGAAACCCAGTTGCCATGGATCTGCACCTTTAAAAAGGGGTTCAATTTAATTTCCAAGGTCACAGCAGTCTTTTATTCACACCTTTGGGAACGTTTACAAGTTTGTGATGCAATAAACGTCTTGATCCAATTTAATCTTTTTTCAGTTATCATTCTCTCAGATAGAAGCATTACACTTGACAGGACACTCTCAGACCTTCTGTCTTCTCCTCGAAGTAAAGCAGCCTCTTGGACAAGACCATCTGAATTACTCATTCAAGGTCCGATCAGACGTCTGCATTAGGATGCCAAAAAAAGAGCATCTGACATGCCAATTTGACAATTGAATTAGGCGCAACTGGATGCATCACCAGGCTGTCATTCATCCATGTCACCGTTCAGTAATCAAAGGCAACGGCACAAACTATTATGTACGATTTCATCAGTCTCGTTTTATCAAAGCCTTATGTGGACCGTTATTTCTGCAGAATCTCACATGAACTGGTGACATCGATGGCAGATACAGTTTTTGTTTCTGAGAGGCGCCCCAGTAGGCTGTGCTCCTCTCAGTCCTACCATCCCTGTAGTTTGTCTCCGGCAGAGCTCACCATGGAGACTAAAACACTTTTTGGCTCAGGTTGAGAGGAGATCTATGAATGTGCGCGAGTACGTATGAGTCAGTATTAGGAATGTTTTATCATTTTATATTGAAATGCAAATGGCATGTGCGTGAGTTTAGGTGAGCATAGAATGCTCTGTCAAAAAAACACAAGTGGGAGATTCCTTCAATTATTCATTTCGAATGTTAGTTTTTTGGACAGTGACTTGATTTACCTTAAAGTTATCCACATATTTTTATTCACTTTGGCTACATTTATATAACCCACCGCTTAATAAGTCTTGAGAATTTTTACATCACAGAGTCCTCTGTGCTCCGGCAATGTTCCTCTGTGAGCCTGGCTCTTTGATAGAGAATATTATTACTTTTTGATTAGTCCCCACTGTTACCACAGCAATATTGAAATGCTGAGTCTCATCAAATGTGTCCCGGGCTGGAATGGAAGAAATATTACATTTCCTGTTTTTAATTTTGAGCGAAAAGTTGAACTGGGACATTGGCAGCCCAGCAGAGGAGATTAAAATGTGTGTGACTTCACGTTTCGTTTTTTCTGTGAAAAAGATTTGGAGAAATTTAGGCAGGAAGTATGCGGCTTTCCCTGAAACCTAATGTTTCCTGTGGGAACTGCAGCATTGTTACACTGTTTATCAACTTAACGGACTACATTTCCACTGAGTATTGTGATTCCCATAGAATTGAGCTTAGTTTTAGGCATATGATGATAAGAAGATTCATTTTACTTGGACATTCATGTTCTCCAGCAACAGTTACAGCAGTATCAGCCCCCTTCTGTGTTTTCTTATTACACATCATTTATTCTGAGAGCTGAGAAAAAGGAACTACCAGAACATCCAGTGGATGTTAACTGGATGTTAACTGCTCTTGAACTCACATGCGAGAAAGTATAATGTCTGACATGGGAATATGGTGAAAAGGTTTTTGAAGATTGCTCAAAAGGTGGGACAGACGTCATGTGTACCAGTCCCAGTCAACTTATGCTGTCTTGTGTCTTATGCTGATCTATTTATTCTTCTTCTGTCCCCAAGGTCAGAGTCGGGGATTTCCAAATTTACCCATCGCCTGTCCCTCAAAGAACGGGTGCCCAAAGCAGAGAAGACTTCCTCGGACAGACCCCCATCCTACAGGAGACGGTCTCTTAGTGTGGACTGGTAAGACCAAAGACCATCTCTTAATCTGTGTAATCACTTTCTTTCATGATCCCTGAGAAAGTGGGCTGCGATGATGCACTTCACTCCTTCCTCTCATAAATGCTGTAAAGTGATGAGAAACAGTTGGGTTGAAACCCAAAAAAGTAACGCCTAACAAGTGAGTGACAACTGCTGTTGAGCTTTGCAGAGTCAAGACTGAGGTCGAGGAGGATTGGGGGCTGGTGTTTGAGGGCGGGGGCAGAGAGGGGGCGGAGTGGTGATAGGGTCCTGCTCTGTCTCTGCGTCTGGGTTTCGTTGAAGAGCGCCAAGCAGCTCCAGTGGCGCCGGCTCATCTTGCTCTTGTAAAGCTCCAGTCCTCAGGCAGCCGATGAAAGGAGTTTGAAAGCGTTCCATCACGAGGCTGCCTTCCCGTCCCCACCCATGGGACTCCTTCCCAGTCTCTCCTCTTGTTGCCTGGCCTCCACTCGTTTATCTACCCATCCATCCTGCCGTCCGTCCATCTGGCATCCCCCCTGAGCTTCCTGCTATGTGTTCTTGGCTCTTCCTTTATATGTCTCTCACCGCTGGGAAAATAGCCCCGGGTTAAAGCGGATCTTACACTTCCTTTGCACTTAATTTTGTCAAGTAAAAAATGTCCAAACAGTCACGGGTCTAAACGGTTTCCAGGTTTCTAATTGCTGTGCGGGGACTACAGTAGCTATTCAGCGGAGTTACTTTGCGGTTTGTGCAGTTACAGGTGTGGAATTCTCTGAGGTCCAATCGAATCATGCTAGGGCCCGGTGTGAGGTCTTACGAGGTCTTTTGTCGGCCTTATGAGACCTACTGTGTGGTCTCGGACTAGCGTTGCGATGTGTGGTCCGCCAGTAGAGTAGTGGCGTTAAGTGTACGAGCGTTGGAGTGTATGTGCGGTGTGAGGTCCTTTACTTTAACTGCTCCGTGTGTTTTTCTCCCATGTTGCTGGAGAGGGGACCTGGCCTTTAAAGTTCAGGCCCTGATTGATGTAGTCTGGTTTTAATGAAACACAGTGGGTAGATTGGACATGCTCATTTATGAGAGGGATGGGGGGGGGGGGGTGGCTACAGCTGGATTTCTGACTTTCTCCGGGGCGAGCCACCGTTACAGGAGTGTGATGACTGGCCTTTTGTGACATAATAAACAAGGGACCCCTGGAGGAGAGATTCTAGGTTGAGGTCTGAGTCATGCTACTGGGAGGTGAAACGAGGTCGGTCCGGCTCCCGACAAGACCGGCGCAGCTCCTCTGGAATGCGCAGTCATCAACGCGGTCAGAAGGAAAACATGTGTGCTAGTAGCATCAATTGAAAACATCCCCTGAGTCAGTCGCATTTTTGGGATTGTCCGACATTTATAGAACTTCCTGTAGTCCGTCTCAGCGTTCCGTCTTATTGTTTTACTCACCATTTATGAGCATTTTTCAGAAGTAACTGTGGCTGTATTTTAACTCGTCAAATATATTGGGTTGGAACGTATAGTGTACAGCGAAAACCTGCAGCACTAAGTTGCGATGAGACACAGTGCTTCTTCTATAGCTAGGCATTTTTAAATATCACAATATTACAGTTCATCTTACATTAAGAATGTTATTTTTTCCTATTATATAACATATTCAAATATTGCGATGCAGTTCGTATATATTATATGTTATATGTCTATAAATGAACATCTATATAGGTATCTTTTGTCTAAGAACTGTTGGATGCCTTACTGAGTCTCCTGTGTCTTGAAATGGAGGCTGTAAAACTGTTAGAGAAAGCACTGGAATGTGTTTGCCACTAATGAAAATGAAATATAGAAACGCGGGGTTATCCACCGATAGATACTTTACAAATTAAGGTTTAATCACTTGTATCTGTGTGCAACCCCCTTGCTTGCACTCTTTAAATCAAAACGTTTAGGAGGAACGTAACACGAGGATTATATTAAATACCAAGCTGGAAACCTACCAGCAGCCCTCCGCAGTAAAGCAGTCTCAGGTGGCTTAACACTTTACTATCTATTTAGTGGACCATTGCCGTTTATGTCGATTCAAGTCAGATACCCAAACAAACTGTGACTATTAAGGGAATTCTGAGCCAAGGCAGCCCATATACAAACTTGAAACAGGAGCTGTTTTGTAGCTTTATCAAAGTCTCTAAGAGCTGGCAGGGCCTTGGGAAAATGCGATAATAAAAGATAATGGCGGTGTTATTGTTATTGGTAATCATAGTAAATGGGCTCTAGGGTATGGGTGGAGAAAAGAGCAGAAGCAGGGGGAGAGAGGGAGTGTTGAAGGGGAAATAAAAGGATATTTTCCGCCTGTTAAGATTGCTGAAAAAATATTTACCCTTTTTTTTCCCCCAGGAAACCATTAGTATTGATAATTACAATGTACATCTATGACGTTGTTGGGTAGAAATGGTGGCCTTGTGAGATTTCTGTTGAGAGAATTCTGAATAAAAATCTTCTTTAACTTTTGTTCCTTTTTGAACCTTTTAGAACCCTTTTTGATTTTGCCTCAGCCTGTTGCTGAAGTTGTACGTCACTAAGGGGATTCTTTATTATATATTCATTACAAGAACATCATTTCAATATCTACACTAATACACTCGAACATAGGTGTGTTTCCCGCTGGCGCCTGTATTTGCTGCCTTGTTTCCTGTGCATGACGTGGACACGGGAGACATCCAGTAGAGTCTTAAGAGTCAATACTGGGGCTGTAAAGGGACACGGGTTCTGTTCCAGCACGGGGCCAGTAAATAAGACTTTATTTCCATATCCTCTCATGGTGACAGAAAGGCAGTTCCAGCCCTTAGCCAAAACCCCTGAGTACAATGGAGAGGCAGCCATCTATGTCGGCCAAGCAGTTTTTATTTCCCATAACAGTTCCCCCGCAGTACGCCTGGAGAGGAAACTCTATACATAAGTACTTAAACATCAACGTGTAATGCAGCATTCGGCTCTCGAACCATACCCGCTTCATAACTAAAAGTCGAAATCGGAAAGAGTGCTCTTGGTAGTTCACCAGTAAGTGTTTGATTGCGATGTGTGTGGTTATCCAGTGAAGGGGGGGTAAATCCTCTCCATCCCCTGAAGGCCCCTCTGCTCTGCCTGGTGCCACCCTGTCTTCAGGGATAACTCGAAGCTGACAGCACTCTAACGTTGATGTCTTAATTTCGATGTCAGGAGAGAAAACCAGCCTCCCCTTCCCGTAGCTGATACACGAACATGCGCTCAAATGCGCACATGCACGGAGTGGCAGCAAGTCTGTCTGTCTCATGTCTGATTTTCTTCTTGATATTCATGCTCACACACATTCATGAGCAAACACACATTGTAACAGTTAGCGTTGTGTTGAGTTGGGCGTATAGGGGAGAATGGGGGTTACCAAGTGCTAATCCTTATGAATTGTGCACAAAGGGGATAAAAAAAAAAAAAGAACACAGAGAAATCACCAAAGTCTTAGTGGAAAAAGAAGGGCAATGCTCAAGAGGCCCGGGTGTAAAGTGGTTTTGGACACTGTGCCACTCGCCTCATTTGGTTCTAATTTCATTTAATATTCCCCACTCTTTCTTTTTCATCCTCTCTTTAGACTTTTTCTCCTTTCTTCTGTGGCCGGGAGCTGTCAGTTCAAACAAGAGCAACAAATGAGGAGGTTATAGATCCCTATAATTTTTCTCTTTAGAAATTCTGATCAGAACACACTGTTAAAGATCACTACAGAACAGCCCAGATTCCTGCTTGTGCTGGAATGTCTGACATTTTACTTCTGCTTTGTGGTTGCCTTAAAATGACATTGTTCTGAGACTTTATTAAACCCCAAAAAGCTTTGACGCACACAATGGTAGAAAACACTATTTTAGTTAGATGTAGCCCAAGATCATTTATAATACAGACAAAATATTGGCATCAAAAGCCAATTATTGTTTTTGGTTTGTTTTCTTTTTCCTTTTTCACTGAAAGTACAGTAGAAACAGCACAGTTACACACAGAACATACGTAGGAAATCATAATCCACATAAAGAGTATCAATTCGACTGGGATCAAAACGTTGTCTACTTCAATAAATAATCTTCTGTCATTTGGAGTCAGTGTGCAGGTGTTACTCATCACGGAAAATATATACTATTGTTTTTTGTCAGTGGCCTCAAGCCGACGTGGACAAGAATTCCTTAAAGTGCTCCGATGGAAACTTAAACATCTGGTGATGAAGATCATGTAATATGATCGAAAGCGCAAGACCAGATACAGCACCAAGGAGAACCTCTGGTGGGTCTGAACCATGTTTAGTGCCTCCAGCACTGTTTGATGAAACAATAGAGAGAAGATTAGTTTTTATTGATGCACTTGAGGACACAGAAAACATTTCCCATCAGAACAAAACGGTTTATTCACGCTGTTTCCTGGGACCGTGTCCTGTTAAGTTTGTGCTGCAACTGCGTCTTGGCCTGCAATATTAATTTGTTGAGACTGGGTTTTTGGCGGGATGAGGGACTATAGATTCCAGTCCACATGAGGGAGCAGAATTTCTGCTTACCTCTCTGCTTTTGGACAGACCCTGGGCTATTCTTTCTTACACATACGCACACGCACACTCTCACATAAATAAACACAGAGGCACACAAACCAACTCACATGCGTGCCCGTTCACAAATACACATACTCACACAAATTAAGTACATTAAGTGCACTCGCCTACATGCACACTTGTCTTCTAAAAAAAAAAAAAAAAGAACACGCATGCACCCACACAGAAATATTCTACACGCTAAGGGAGATTTATGAGGCTGGCTCCCTCTTGTCCTGTGTGTCTCCGACTTGATACTCTGGTTTCCACTCCAAACCTCAACTCAGCACACAGACACAGAGAGACGGGGGGGAGAGGAGCAAGGGAGGGAGGTAAAGCTGAAAGAGAGAAGTAAGGATTGGGGGGGGGGGGGCTCAGACTGGAATAGGTAAGAAGAGGAGGGGTGAAGGAGGAGGAGAGAGTGAGAATGATTGAGACTGAAGTAGATGAAAAGTCAGATTGAAAAGATGATGGAGAGAGACAGCGAGAGTGAGTGACGAAGACTGAAAACCGGACCGAAAAGAGAGGAAAGAGAGAGAGAGGAGAGGGAGAAATTACGAAACAGAGTGTGGGAGAAAAAAAGCCAGTTGATGTAGTGTGTCTGTGTGTGTGTTTGTTCCTGTTTGTGTGTGTGTGCGTGCAGAGACAGACAGCCAGTGGGTCAGGGGGTTAGCGTGGCTCCATGTGTTGCTTATAAGCTGATAAAAGACAAGCGAGGCCGAGGAAACTGCACCCTTCTGCCTACTTTCTGCGAGTGTGTGCGAGTGCGCGAGGGTTGCATTCAGGGTCAAAAGCAGAAAGAAAATCAGCTGAGGACCCAAGAGGCTTGTGGTTTGAAACTAGTCTTGGAAAATGGTTTACAGATTTAGATAGGAAACTCAGGTAGCACACACACTCCACACCCATGTCGGTGTACTTTACAGTGGTATAGAATCAGTATCCGAGCCAGGAAAAAGGTTTTGTTAACACAGAATTTCTCTTATATGTGTTTTCTTTTTCTTTTTTTGTACAATTTCTAACTCAGTCAGACATATGTTAATCAATCACCTTGTTATAATCAGAATATAAACTGTTTCTTCTCTGGGCTGTCAGCTGTCTCTTCAGTGTCCAAGTTGACATGATTCAGCTCCAGAGTGTATCCCTATCCAGTCCACTGAGCTCAACAGGAGTCTCAGCTGAGGATCCATCTTGATCATATTTCGTCAAAGTCCAGTGAAGGCCTCAGGACCATATCGCGCAGCCCCGAGCCAGACATTAAATGCTTGTATTATATTTCAACTCACATTTCAACACACCACTCAAATACTGCGTCAAACTGCACCACCTAATGAGCATCTGTCAAAAACAACAACTTGTAGAAAGCCACTGGTTGCGTAGCTACTGCTTGTGCTGTTAGCTGAAGTTAACAATCTCACTGAGTGCTGTCTGTGTCCATTTCTCCTTAGCAGCCTTCATATGCTGGCTTTGTAAATTTCTGAATTCAAAACGTTTGAAAGTCCGTGAAATGTTCACGTTCACCACCGACTCCATCAGTGAATGTTCACATGTGGCTCATGAGCTGACTCTCCATAAGAAGCAGCATTTTCACAATAAGGGCTTCTCAGCGCTGACATGCACATTCAGAGTGATTTTTTTCCTGTATTGTCCCGCTTGTATCAACACATTTATTTCATTAATAGCTGTCTACACCTTCATTTCTATTCTTCTGCTGACCGAAGTCAGTGCTCAGTGGATCAAATGGACACACACACACACACACACACACAATGATGTCAGATGAGTGTTATCACGCTTTGACACATCACCTCTTCCATC
Organism: Amniataba percoides; assembly: GCA_037176925.1. NCBI lineage: Eukaryota > Metazoa > Chordata > Actinopteri > Centrarchiformes > Terapontidae > Amniataba > Amniataba percoides. The sequence continues at coordinate 19,092,978 of JBAJHX010000024.1, read as the reverse complement.
TCTTTGCCTCCATCCATCCAGTCAGGATTGTATATATTTGTGTGTGCGCATTTTCCTTTTTACAAAGGATTTACCACAGTCAGGAGACCCCCCCAAATCCCTCCATCACTATCCCAGATAAACAGCCGTGGGACTTTAAACATGGCGCCCGGCCGGCGTGTGACTGAGAGAATGGGCCAACTGGTGGCTTCAGTGGCCAGGGGTCGCCCCCGCCCCTCTCCTCTCCCTGGCTGGGTGGGTGGCATATGGCGGCCCAGGCAGGGACCCCTTTGGTGTGACACACACACACTGAGAGACACACAGAAGGCCTGGAGCCACCCAGGCTGGGCCCACGATCGCCGTGGGAGACATGGTGTCACCAAGCCTCTGACAGAGGAGGGGTTGTGCGTATGTTTGTGTGTGTGTGTGTGTGTCTGTGTGATCCCACCTCAGAAGAACCACCACCACCCCCCCCCCTCCTGAGAACGTCGGCCGCTGCCTGCCACCACATCCCCATGGAGACTCCGCTGTTGTCTCTGCTCATCAAAATTAGAGAGATTTACCTCTGCGTGCACACACAACACATGCACACACGCAGAGCCAACAGGTGGCAGGCCTTGCTCGGCACAGCAGGCCCACTTCAAAGGTTAAACATACAGCGGACCGCCCACTCTTTCTCTGCCACTCTCCCAAAGGAGACAGAAAGTGAGAAGAAGAGGACAAGATAAAAGGAGAGACGGAAAAAAACTGTGTAAATAGGAGAGAGATAAAGGGCAGTCTCAGCATGTTCATGTGGGAGCATGCAGTATGGCAGAGAATATACCTGGTGTCCACAGTTCCATCTCCCCAATTATGCACATAGCTCGCACTTCAAAGTAAGTCACGTCTGAGTTAAAAGCATAAGTAAAAACATCATTCCTACAGGGTTTTCCAGTTCAGCTACTTTTTGACTAAGTGTGACTAACAGCAGATGTGAACAAACCAACACAGCCAGTGATCTTAGCACAGACTTCACTACATCCCAATCTGCCAGCGTTCTGGGATCCAGCCGTGTGCATCACACGCAGATGAGAGAGACGGGCCTGACTCACTGAAAGCTTACAGCGACTAATAAATATCACCTCAGAACAACTGAGTGCCATCCCCACACACCTAGCTTAACAAAAAGAGGAAGTTGAGGCCACAATGGACGGTGGATTAGCAGAACTGGATGACTCAACAGTGGAAAAATATTGTTTAGATGGTGTGAATGTGGCGTAAACAGAAAAGCCCATGGCTTTATCCTGTCTGGTATCAGTTGTACTGTCTGCTGCCTGTGGTGCAACGGGCTGGGTAATGTTTTCTCAACACAAGAGGTTGCTTGTTATCAAAAGAACATTATTTGACTTACACAGTCCCTGGTAATAATCTTGCTGATCAGGTACATTGCGTCCAGGCTGGTCTACTGCTTTTCAAATGCACATCTGGTAGGATAATCCATCCGCATCTCTCTGCGAAGACGCCTAGGGGATAAAGTGAAAGGGGATGTTTTTAGCAAATGTGTACCTCTGAAACAAGAATACACTCATGCATACACCTGATACATCCCTCAATAAAATCTCATCCATAAAATCGGCCCCTAAAGAGCCTTACGAGTCACTCTGATTGTCTTCTTGGCTATGAAGCCATGTGAAATCCCTTATGCAGGGCCACACATATGCACATGTATGTTTTAATATGCAAGCACGAGTGTATATGTCTGCATTTGTTGTGTTGCCATGCCAACGTAGTGTGCATGAGGGGCTGCAGGTCACAGTGTCGGCGTGGCCTCACGTTGCCTATAAGCTGATAAGAGCCAAACAGAGGGGACGGATATATGAATTCTCCCTCTCTCTCTCTCTCTCTCTCTCTCTCTCTCTCCCTCTCTCCCTCTGTGCGTCCAGCAGCCTGCCTGCTTCCAGCCTGTCTGGTGCCAAGACTCAGATTTCAGAATTTCCTTCTACAAGCCACATTTAGAGCAGCCAGCGTACTCTGTGTGTGTGTGTGTGTGTGTGTGTGTGTGTGTGTGTGTGTGTGTAACTTTCTCCTCTCGCTGTCTGCCTCTCTGACCCCCACCACCCTGTTTTCAGAGAGCACTGTCCTTCTGGTGCCGCTCTTTGCCTATTCTGCGTCGCCCTATCCATCTACCTACCTCCAGTTCTTTGTTTATTTTATGGGACTTGACCTATGCAGACAACCAGCGCAATACATGTCAACTAATATGAATGGTCATTTGTGCCCGCGTGTAATAAACACCATTAGACACACTCTAACATGCCGCAGAGATTTATGTGTCTTCGGAGCAGTAAACTAGCTCTTGTGAGGAGTTTGGAAATCGGGGTGGGGGGGTGGTGGTTCCTGTCACCAGCTGACCTAGGAGACCTTGTGACACACTGCGATGGGGCGGCAGAGGATGGAGTTGGGGGATGAGGTGGAGCAGAGGCAAGGGCAGAAGGAGAGAGGTCTCATTTCTGTCAGATCAGCAGAGGAAAAGATATATAAAAAAAGTGGTGTTAAAGAAGACATAAAACTGATGTTGGATGTAAAAGAATAGGAAATGTTTTTTTTGTACATTTGCACATGTAGGTGTGTATATATAGTCGCACTGACTGTTTTTGTTACTTTTAAATAATTATTCTGTTGTCATTCACTATCAAAATGTATTTCTTTGTGCTGCCGTAACTAATTTGGGCGGCAATCCATGCAATGTGTTTCTGTGGCATCTACATTCGCATGCACTTATGCACAAAAACACACATGAACACATGCCAATAGGCATAGCAGCATCCAACAAAACATGTAGCTTTAGACTCATTGTGCCTCTGTGTGTGTGTATGAGAGTGTGTGTGTGTGTGTGTATGTGTGTGTTACAAAGAAATGTTCCATTGTTTATAGTTTAGATTAACGTTATCTATATTTATAGAAGCAGCAGGCTCTAGCCAAGAACATTTCTTCTGCTCACATTCAAGTTCCCATTCGTCTTAGCCATTCCTACATCGCCCAGTAGGGATGAACAATTCATTGTTTTTAAATAGTCACTTTCCTAATTTTTCCCGTTAGTTGCATCAACAAATGTCAAGAATGCGTAACACCACATGACACGCAGAGGGGGTTGAAACAAATACAAAATGTGTGTGAGCGAGACAAGTTGAGACAAAGAAAAAAAACAGAACCAGGAGGGACAGTGAAAGAAAATAAGTCTGAATAAAAAGAGAAAAGCTATCTAATCTAATCCAGATTCTGACAAAAGTGAACAACCAGAACAGGACAGGTGTCTATTAGCTGTGGATGATTTTACCGCCAGCTCACCAAAACGCTCACATTTGAAACTGGGGAATCGAATTTTACTGACAGACGTGTGTGTTTCCGTGAGTGCGTGTGTATGTGTGTGGTTTCTCCTGTGCTGCTGACAACAGGTTGGATGGATTCATTCTTTCTGGTCATTTATATGTTGCAACATAAACTGGGAGTCGTCAGACTAAGCAACATTTTCCACTCCGCTGTCAGTTTGCTGATTTGCTTTGAAGCGTTTCTGAGATTTCCCTCCGCACACCACTGGTACGAGCTGTTATGTGCATACTTGTGGCCGCCTTTTAGCTCGCACAAAAAAATCTCAGAAATTCTGCGACGCTGGCACCAACTATGTATATTTTCTTAAATCACAGGTCTTGACTTTTAGTCAAACACTCAGTAATTGTCTAGATCCTGTCTGCGTATTTAATATGTAGTCTTTGTTTACACGTGACTCACTGTCTGGAGGACTAAACTGTTTGTGTAAACAGGCTGATATAACTAATAAAGCGGATGCTGTGTGTATGTGTGTTTGCAGCATGGGGGTGTTGATTGTTGTGTCGGGCCGATGCAGTCTCACTGTAGCAGGCCGGGTGCATTTGATGTGGGATTGATCGGGGGCCAAACATGGAGTCTGGCTTTTGGTAGAGACTTTGGTTTCCCAGAACAACTGCTTCCTGTTTCCCAAACCTGGTAAAAGAGTAGGAAATTTTGTGACATTGGCTCTGGGTTTATATGTGTGTGTGTGTGTGTGATGCCTTTGAGCTTTGATCTCTGGTCATTTATTCAGATTGTTGTCGCAGAAGAAGTCTTGGTCTGAAAGCAATGACTTCAAGATGGCGAAGGTGTTGGTGATAAAGTAGACGTATGTGGGTATTACCGACTTCTGTTGTCAATTTTCATTCAATTTAAATGTTTGACAGTTTTTCATAACTCTTTTACATGCCTTTCAAAGTGTTTGGGTAAATCTGATTTGTCATTTTTCGCTTTTCAATACCCATATCGGCCCTGAACATGAGGGACAGGAAACGATACATGAACGTAATCCATTTGTAATTTAAATCCTTAACCCTGTATCAGAGCAGGATTACGAAGGCAAGCTGAACATTTCCTCCTGCTGATACTTCACATAAAAAGCATTCAGATACTATTTTATTGTGAAGTGGTTACAGAAAATGCAATTAGTTATTAAAGTGCACTGTCCCTGTAAAATACACGAATAAACAACAGGCTGTACATCTTCAACTCCTCAGCAAAGTAACCTATTCGACCTCCATTGTGTGGAAAACCTTGTATAGAATGAAATTAAACTTTGTTTTCAGTTAAGTCACCAGGCCCAGATTGGATGGGGTGTCAAAGCTCACACATAATACTCATCAGCATCAGTATGTATAAACGTGTTGCTGAATGGCTGCATTGATTTTTTATCATCACTCTTTCTAATATAGTCGGAGCGTATTGCTTATTTACTCATTTTTTGTGTCATGATTGTCTTTCATCTTTCTTTAGGGTAGGGACCATGTCATTGGGGAATGACATCCCGACTCACGTGTAGGATGCAGCATCTCTTTGAAAGTACACACACACGCCCCACACCGCGGTACATACTCCCTAATGTCGTCAGAGAGTGATGGGGCACCGTCCTGCCGACAGAAAAAAGTTGTCTGTTCCATCTCAGGCAAATAACAATAAGCCCGGGGCTGGATTCCAATGGGTTTTCTCTTTGAAATGGGATACCGGCACACGCATTACAAATATATCTCTTGTTTTATCTTCCGGGCCAGGCCCATGGAAAAATTATTCCAAATACCTGCCGCGCTTTATCTGGAACCCTGGAATAGGTTAGGCCCAGCCGGGAACACGAGGATGGCTAAAATAAGCCCTCTATTACGGGATGGAGTGGAGATGGATGGGACAGAGCGGGAAGGGACGGGGATCGGGGGTATTTTAGGTGTATCAGCCCTGTGAAAAAGGGCTTGTTGCGGGGGCTTGGAGCTGCTTTAAAGTCTACTATGTGGGCCGCTGTCAGCTGTTGTACAAACTGCATGTGCTGGGGGAGGGTTTGTGTGTGTGTGTGTGTGTTTATGTGTATGCGTGCGCGTGCATGTGTATGCATGCTCATGTGGGCTCACACGTCCATAGCGGGAGTATAAATAACATTTTTCCTACAGATGTTCTCACCTTGACAAATCTGTTCTTGGCCTGTGTGATACTTCTTGGCATATGGCATGATGGTCCAACGTAACTCAACCTTTATTTACTTTCCCCAACCTCTCCCTGGCCCTGTTCAAACCATTGCTTTTTAAGAACAACATTGACATTTGCGGCATTTAACTGATGTTTTCCAGGGTGACTGATAATAAGCAAGCTTTTCTTGAGGGCTTGAACAGGACACACGACAAGAAACAAACAGGGATTCAAATTATGCCCTTTTGGTTACTGCCAAGTCTTTTAATTATTAGGTCAGAAAATGTCAAATCGAATACGGTGATTATCTTTGCTTTTATCAAAATAAAGTGAGTGGTGTACCAGTAAAATGGGAATTCGAATTGAATCAAGGCAAGAGGAGATTTGTCATGGAGAGAGGGAAAGGAGTGAGACGATGGGAGGGAAATGAGAAGCAAGTGAGGAGATATGGGAAAGACAGAAGCCAAGAGACGGGAAGAATCAAAGCAGAAAAAGATGATAAGATGAACAAGTTCATAAGATGCTGGGAGAGAGGAGGGAGAAACTGCAGGAGAGAGAGAGAGAGAGCTGTTGAAAGTGCGTCCTTGAGGAATTCATTTATCTCTCGGCCTCTGTTTGGAGGGACCCCATCACGGAGTCTGTCACCATCGCCCTTAGAGTCCTGCTGACATTTCCTTCAGCAGTTGAGTGTGTGTGAACACCACGTACCAGACTCACCCTAGAAACACAATGTCATCAGCATAGTTCCCATGGCAGAATGCAGGGGGCCAGCGTACTCCTCATACCAGCGATGCCAAGACACCAGTGGCAACAGATGCCGATCTCTCGAAATCTCGAAGAAAGAGATGACGCCACAGAGCAGCTCTGGCAAACTGGCTCCCGGTCTGGCATTTCCAGGGCAGCATGACTATTGACTGAGAACTGATAATGCCAACCCATCTGGCAGATCAGAGTAATTTATCGCCATGCCATAGATCAGTGGTTCTCGGCCAAGAGTGTGGATCCCCTCTCAGGGGACTCAGGATCATTTTTTGGTTCCAATAGGATAAAAAAAAAAAAAACAAAGTATGTAAATGTATTATTCCTTCGATAACCATGGTTTGTAATACTTTTTTTCTCATAATCCTACAAGATCTGAAATAGGTAAATAAGTCTTCAGGCAGTCACAATCTATAACAGGAGGTCTTTTTTGTCCCTTTTTCATGACCAAAGTGAGCAAATTGTTAAAAAAATGTTAACCACAAGTTATAGGTAATGATGGTTTCAGTTCAGTTTGTCTTTATCCCTCCACCATTATACAGCACAAATTACTAATTTACTAATGTTTACACAAATTTGAATTCTTCAAATTTAAGTCAATGAGGCACATCCCCATTTGTTTAATGGAGATAAGCTGCAAAAACGAGAGGAGGGCAGGCTTTTAAAGGGTTTTGGCTTTGTTGCACCTTAGCATTTGTCTGTGAGTGCCACAATTATTTTTAGTGATATAAACTTTTATAATTGATGTGAGACGTGATCAGGCTCAACGTGGTCTGTGTACTGAATCAAATGTGATATTACTCTCTTTTTTCCCGCCTACAATAACCCTCCTGTGTCTTTCCCACCCGTCTCTCCTCCAGGGCTGACACTGCCAAGATGACGCAGCCCATGAGGGGGGACCAGGCCCACCAGCCGGCCCCAGCCCGCAAGTCGGCCAGCCTGTCCTCGCCAAGCGCGGCTCGCCGCCTATACCGCAACTTGTCTGGAAAGTTCCGTGTGGGCACCAACCCTCCTTCCCTGGAGGACAGTGTGGTGTCAGGACGGGGAGGAGACAAGGAGAGGCTGCGCAAAACCACCATAGTAAGTCAGAGAGAGAAAGAGAAGGAAAAAATAATAATCCCGGGAACAGCGGTCTAAAAATAGTCAGGGAAAACATATAGACTGAGATAGTAAAATAACGTCAGGTAGTAGCATCATACTCCAGCCTCTCAATTGTTTAGCAAAGTGGTGTGCAGGGAGAGACAGCTGAACACAAGTGCAGCGATCAATACTCACTTACACGTGGTGAAATGGCCAAGGCATCACAACATTTCTGAACTCTGTGTAATCTTTCTTTGTGTCACAGTTCCAGAGTAATGAAGCCTTGTTTGAGGCAGTGGAGCACCAGGAGCTGGATCTGGTGCAGCTGCTGCTGTCCCAGTACAGTCTAGAGGAGCTGGACCTCAACACCCCGAACAGTGAGGGCCTCCTGCCCCTCGACATCGCCATCATGACCAACAACGTGCCCATGGCCAAGCTGCTGCTGCGAGCCGGCGCCAAGGAGAGTCCACACTGTGAGTAGAGGAACACAAAGTACCTGTTGTACCTGCCCAGGCGCAGGGTTTTGGTGATTTAAGGGACCATTTGAACATGAATCCCACCATAGAAAATGCCACCTTGGCTTTGAGCAGGAAACAATTTGCCTGATTCTTTAGCCAATTAATGCAAACATCTGCCAATCAAGCATTTTTCCTTTGTGACGATGATGTGAGAAAAGGACATTTGTCACTTCCTAAACCCTGTCTAGTGTCTAGTGTTTTTAGCGTTGCTCAGAGCTGACAGCAGAGAGGGTTTGTTTGGGTTTCAATAAACGCTCGATGGAAATCAACAACTGTCGCCGTGGTAGCCAAGGCCGCTGCCACGACGACATCAGTCGCCACACGACAAACACGCAGCTCTTAACACGGCGCCTCATCGTGCGTTCCAGCAGTGCGATCATCCACGCGCTGTTGACAAACTCGCGCATCTTTTTCTTTTTTGTGCTGGCAGTGAAAACATATTAATGGCGATGAAGGGGGGCTTAATAATGATGCAATATTAGTCATCTTCGTAAGCACTTTTCACTGTCTGTGATCTGCTGAGCCTCTGCTCCCCTCCTCTGTTAATGATTAGAACTCGCCAGTAAGGCTCCTAAGCTGTTTGTGTTTGTACTCAGACACACACACACACACACACACACACACACACACACACACACAGACTTCTCCAGAGCAAGCCAGACGTCTTATAAAGGTATCATTAAATTGAAAACACTTGAATGGAAAGTGATGTTTACTGAAGTTTGCTCTTTGATTGTGCTCTCCCTCCAGAACTCAAATAACTCATGAGAGAATGTGCGTTGTGTGTCTGTGTAACAAAGACTGAGACGCAGAAACAAAGGGGCGAGAACAGCGGCACATGAAGAAAGTAAAGGCTCGCCTTTTATTTTCATAAGCATGCACTAATCAAACTCCATCTGAGGAGAATTGACATCAAAGCCGCTGCAGACTTTTCCTTTGCGCTTTGAAAGGAATTGATTTCGAGGCCGATAGATATCGCCACGCTCGACTTGAGTTTGTGCAGTTACCAGAGAGACAGACAAAGGGCAGACAAAGACAATCAAACACATTCACACAAGGAACTTCACATTCACATTATAAATCCCTCGGTGGCACTTCATAGGACAAAGCCACTTTAATGTGCTGTGGAGGATCCCGGCCTTGATGTGAAATAAGGACAAATCAAGACACACGTACACACTGGTGACAGCATCTGGACCAGTTTCGAGGCCTGGCAGGGCCGGACGTGTAAATCAAAATGGACCTTCGACTGTTATTTCCATCCGTCCAAGAGTCCAAGTCAGAGATCCTCAGGAATAATCCCAATTTAAGCCCCAACGCTAACCTTAAAACTCAAGCCTGAGCCCTGCATTATCTGTTTTAAAAGTGACAAGCGGCCCCTCGAGTCTTCACACGAGCGGCTGAAGGGAACAACAAAACTGACACCCAGAAGAGACACTCGGATTCAAAGAGAGGCTCACAGCCACCGAGGAGACACAGAGGGAGCCGCAGAATTAAACACCCAGATGGACATTTTGACACGGAGCTTTAAACTTACTGTCAACAGTGGAATCTAACGCTCAACAGTGGAATCTACAATGAACAAACACAGACCACACAGACTAAACACAGACACACACCAGTCCCAAACACTCCAAGAATGACCAGCCACCAAAGAAGAAGTACAGTATGCTACTGTCCTTTGTGACCTTAACAGCGTTACGTTACCTGCTCTATACTTTTATTTGGAGCGATCTGCAGACGCCGGCAGTTGCAAGTGCTGTTGTATTTGAATCTTTGATCTTTGTATTTTGCCACCACTGGCCACTATCACCGACCGCACGGCCATGATTTGAATATTTTCATTGGGTGTTACATCTCATCTACTATAGTGATGGGTTTTTTGTTTAAGTAAACATCAATGTTCATTGTTTTAGTAACACCCTACCCCCTCTCAGAAAAACATTCCTCCGATGGAGGCTGTGCAAGGCTGTGGTATACGATATAAATAGATCAGTTATACAAATTTTTCCACGAGTTTTGCAGAAAAATAGTTTTACAATGGCAGTTTAAAGTGATGCCTATGCATGTTTCCCACCATTTTGTGTTCCCTTATAACCGCATATGAAGAATACTCCTCCCTCCCTCGCCTCTCTCGCTTTCATTGCCACATATTCTTTCATTTTCTAGGTGATGTCATCCCTAAAGAGGGACTGCTTAGTTAAATGTTTATTGAGGAATCTGCCGCAGCATTTTGGCAAACAAAGACATTAAAAAGAGCGGGCTGCAAAAGCAATTAGCAACAATGCAGGCAGAGGGTTTCTGGCAGTGTTTGTGTAGCCATGTGCATCGCTGATAAAAGTAAAAACCAGGACAAAATTTACTTCTCTAATTGAGCTGGTAAATGATTTTCTTATAAACATGGAGTATTTTCATTAAAAATCGTCACTATCATCAGTTCACAGTATCATTGTATTGTGCATTTATTCTTCGAATCTGTGTTGGAAAAACGACTAAATTTACCCACTTTATGTGTGAATATAAAATCATGTTTATGAATATCACAGTAGTTTTCACTTATCACGTTAACATGTGTCAAAGTGGGATGAAACTCTTCTTTTAATACAGTGAACATATATAGTTTTTTCTCTCCCTGTCTGTCTCTCCCACGCGTGTCTTAGTTGTGAGTCTGGAGGGCCGGGCGGTGCATTTAGCCACCTTGGTGCAGGAGGCTGAGCACCGGGTGTCGGAGCTTCAGGCCCAGGTACGGAGCGACGGTCCTGGTGAGCGGGAGGCATCTGACCGGGAGAGGCAGCTGAAGGCCTGGGAGTGGAGACTTCGCCTCTTCAGACGCATGCAGACAGGCTTCGAGCACGCCAGTAAGAATTTGGGATGACCTTGATAGCTGTTAGATTTTTTTTTTTTTTAACAGTCTGAACAGTGGAGGGAAAGTTTGCCGCTCACATCATTTAAGCAGTCCAGCAGTCCTCTTTGGTTCCCATTTTTTGAACCTTTTTTCTCTGCTGGCATTCTGTCTGTGCTGAGTTAATGGCTTCCACACTGGGAAGGCGAGCACACGACTGTGTGAGTCTGTGTGTGTGCAAACATAACACGCCTGTAGTCCTGTTTAATTTTTTTATGGGCATTTCATGACACGCTTAGTGGCAGGGTAGACAGCCACCCCCGAAAGCAGCAGCACTCACACGCACACACTGCTCGGCAGACACACTCCTCCCTTCCACCCAAAGCAATCTGCGCTTTAATTGCAAAAAAGGATCATTCCCGTCTTTGTAATTCCACATACTCATGTAGTTTGATGGGTAACTTGTGTGAACATGGATGCAAATTATAGACCACATGTCAAAACCACATTTATGTCGTTACAATCGCAATCACAATCAGTGACATCCTCACTTCTCTTCTGTGCTGATTGAGCCGACGTTAATTTGTGAAGACATAGATTACAGATGCAGCGTTGTTTTCATCCATTACTTGACACTTATACTTTTCCAACTTCTGAAACCGTGATGATGCTGCTCACTTCATTACAGTTATTATAATATGCAGGGTGAGATCTTCCCTGTCTGTCTTTCTGTTTATCTAGTTGCCATCTTTCTGTTTATTTGCATACCCAGGCCCTCCAGACACTCCAAGTGTAGTTCGTCTGTCTGTCAGTAGCAGCACCAGTCTAAGGGTGGACTTCCAGGAACCTCTCTGTGTCAACTCTGCTGTAGTTACCAAGTACAAAGGTCAGTCACCGTGCCCAATCCACCGCTTCATTTAGAAACAACCACTCACTATCACAATATGTAAAGCTTTGATGCTAAACAAAATTTCAACTTTTTTAGGTGTTTTATGAGTCACAAGCATTTTTAAACATGACTTAGTGGTTTACATTTCTGTCCTTAAGGTGTATACTGAACACAGTGAAAAATTGTGTTTGTTTTCACTGCGTATGTGTTTGTGTGTATTTGCAGTAAGCTGGAGCAGTGCTCCATCATTCAGTCCTCTGCTGGGTGAGATGGTGGTGGAGGACACAACTCTACTGCAGTGCAACATCACTGGACTTTCCTCTGTAAGTTCGGCCAGAATCTCTTATTTCCATGCTGTCAAAAGGGCGCAATAAATTTCTACATGCATTTTGAGCGTTTCTTGGATAGAACATCTATAAATGTCTATTTATTCTCTCCTGCATGCATCTCCTCTACTCCCACCTTATCTTTTAAGAACTACTAGATACAAAGGATACAATTGTGCATTATGTGATACTTTATGGGTGACAAAGCAACACAAAGAACCACTAAGCTCCAGCTTCTCCAGCTGTTGGCGCTGACCGATAAAAAATTTAGAAGCTATTCTCCCACATGAAGGCCCCTGATATTATTTACATGCGAGCTTGAAGGCTTTGCTTAGGCGACATTTGAAGGCATTTCCCAAGTGACTCTTCTTTATTACATACATCAAACTCCACACACAAGTTGTGGTCACCATCAATCCCAAATGACTGGGGGGGACTTGTGACCCCTGCTAAAAACACAATTGGACAACACAGTTTATTTGTTATTTGTTGAAAGTCTCGAGTGTTGACCATTCATAAGCAACAGTTGCAAAACAGCCTCCAAAATGATAAAAAGAGCAGCTTGGTAGCCTGCCACCTGATTTATGTTTGGCATTTTTAAGCGGGCATGTAGACAAATGGACGCTCCACTGGTTGTTTGTTATTGTGTGAGAGAAACCTCCCCCTTTAAGACCCCCGCTGCCAGCCAAAGCTCACCCCTGTCACATGACAGGGGTCAAGGGGAGGTCAGGAAGTGTCGGCGGCTGGTTTGATTGATCTGGCTGAGAAAGGAGAGACAGAGGCCTGCTGTCTGCACACTGGGCACAGAGACAGACAGGGCTTCACCCTCCACACACACACACGCACATACATACAAATGAAGCCAGGGCCTAGGAAGAGACAAACAAATGCACTGAACTACAAACATACATTTGTATGTGGTTTCACACCTTTAAAAATGTATTCCACTCTCTGGGTTATAGCTGAAATGTTGCCTTAACTGTCACGTGTCCTGTCCTTACAGGGTACCTATTACTACGTCCAGGTGTCTGCCTACAACATGAAGGGCTGGGGGCCTCCTCTAGTCTCCACTCCAGCCTGTGCTGTGCCTTCCAGTAAGTCTCCATCAATGTGCGCGTGCCTAAATTTTGCATAACACAAAACATGAAAAGTAAAGTTAACAACAGTTCCAAGCGGGACCCCTAAGGGTTTTGGCTGGCGTCACTAAATTAACACCATTGCAAAATAGCTTTCATGCAGAACTTAGCTGCAAGACGTGCGTAAGCGGGCTGTTTGTTCTGCACAAATGACACAATGTCTCATAGCTTTCCCACACATGAAAGGGACATCCACGCAATCAATTTGGTTATTCAAACGTCATTCCGACGTTGCTTTGACATCATTAGGGGGGTGACAGCTGGAACCTCCTCGGCCAGCAGGCTGGGTGGGTTTTGGGACCCCCTCTGTGGACGTCAGTGTGTGTAACCATAGCCTCAGGATGGTGTTTGGGGCTGGCTGGCAGAAGAAGGGCCCCGGGTTCAGCCAAGAAGTTAACCGTGAAGTCATGTGCAACAACAGCTGAGGTGTTGACTCACCGCAGCAGCTCTGACCCTCTTTCTATCTGTCCATTTGAGGTTTTCTAATGAGTTACAAAGGACACATTGAGGACTCTAAAATGCAGTATACTGTACATAGATTTTATGTTTGGCCAAATAGTATAATATTACATTTGTGGCTTTGTAAGTCAAGGAATTTATTTATGTGAAATAATTAATTCAGCGTATTGATTTATGAGATTTAGGGTCGGTACACTTTAGTTGGCACACACCTACTGTAAGAGAGTGAACATAGGTACTGTGATTGTGTGCATGTTGGCACACTTAGGGCACATCTGGTGAACACATGAACATGTTTGTCCTCATCAGCACACCATGTTATTCAGCGAGAGAGAGAGAGAGTGTGTGTGTGTGTGTGTGTGTGTGTGCGTCTTCATTTTAGGAGACTGGGCTTTCCCTCTCTTTTTTCTACTGTCCACCTCCCTCCCTCCCTCAGAGCTAATTTCGATGTTGCGTGTTTGTGTTTTCCATTTGGGCCTACCACTGGAAATATTTGCATGTCTGTGCTGTAGCACGCGGCGCGGCCCCAACAGTGGGGGCCTTATACCGGGCCGTGGACGCCCATTAAAGGGCCCGCTTGTCCTGTCGGGACAGGCACCTTTCCGGGAATAGAGCTCACCGTGTTTCAGCCCCACGCGCCCTCCGGGGGGCTCCGGGAGAGGGAGTTGGGCTGGTGGTGATGGGGGGGTGGGTGGTGGTTGATGGTTGTGGGGGGGGGTTATCGCTGACACATCCTTCAGTGAGCAAGCAAGGATACAGGCTCACTAACGCAAAAGGCAGTAGGTGTTGAAGGATCGTTTTGTGCAGAACTGTCATCTATGAGGAGGGAAGGGAAAGTGTGCGTTTGTAATATAGTGGGCAGTATGTAGGTTTTTCAGTGTTTTTACAATGGAGTGTTGGTAAGTGTGTCTGTCTGATTGGGAAAGATGAACACAGGGACACACGGGAAGAAAAAACACCAAGACAAAAAGACACAAAGAGGCACAGAAACAGAGTTTGTATTAAAATACACAAGAAGAGACTTTTGCTTTTGTAGGTGTGGCGGGATGTGTGGCGTGTTACACTCCTCACTTTCTGTCACTGGTCTGTGGACACGTGTGTGCATGTGTGTGCATACTTACTGTTCTGAGCCCAAATATGTGCAGGGCGGCCGGTTGCAGAGGTGATCACCAGGTCTGTCTGTCAGCCAACCACAGCTTTCTCACACTGGGGTGGGTGCTGTTTTCTATAGTACACACACTAGACCTGTTTGAGAAGCAGGCCATCTCACACACCTCGCACTCAAGCACAGGGAACAAGGTCAGTCCACAATCAAGACTTTTGGGGTCCCAAGCAGTATAGATGATGTATGGTCATACACTAGTCACACCAGCCAAGGATAACCAAGATGATGGTTATTTTTTATGACATTTAAAATCGTTAGAAGAAAGAGAATGTACAGTATAAATCTGTATTATGAGCATTTCAGAACAGTTCTGCTGCTGAGATGAGGTTTGATTCTGAGGCGTGAGTAAGATTTCCATGAAAGTTCAAACACAAAGTCCAGTTTATTTTCATCTAACCAAAAGTTATTGCTCCGTAGTCCATAGGTCCAGGTTCACCAATTTCAAACAAACCAAATAACGTTGACGCATTCAAACTTTCCACTGTGAGCACAATCTGTATGCTGCCCCAGTAGCAGCCTGGCGGCAATAAAACTCTTACAAGGTTTGCACTCCAAAAAGCAAGGAGGCGACTGACAGTAGTCAACACTGGTGGATGTTTCTTTATTCACAGAAAGGAAGCCTTGCAACTCGAACAAAATACTTTTTCTTCCATCATTAATTAACTGAACAACCTAAATTAGCAGCGTGACTCTTGATAAATAAAAAAAACATGGCACAATCACTTGCCTGATATTGTCTTACTTCTATCTGCAGGTTGGAGGGATATTGATGGCCGCGCTCCACGTCAGAGAGGCCAGAAGGAGGCACTTGACCAGCTACTTGGGCAGATAAAGGAAGCTCACCGCCACTGTGTCTGCCACGGTATCAACAACTTTTTGATCGATTCGTTGGGCGTGTTTGCCCAAAAGAGTGAACAGTAATGTGAGAGTTTAACAGTTTGCATGGTTGACCCCTGGTGAAACCCAAACCCTGGAACCCGGTAGCGGTAGTGACTTGATGTACCCATTGAACTACAAGCGAGCACATGTTATCTCACACTAGATGTTTTAAGCTGCCATCAGGTTTAACTGTGGAGCAAATTCTTAGATAGAATGACAACTGGAAGCGCAAATATGCCCGACCCACCCTAACCTCGAGATCAGTTTTTAGTACGGCTATCAGTTGAAGTGCAGAAGCTGGAGTGAAATGCACCCTGAGTCGCGGCATGAGCTCCTGACATTAACCCGAGCTTCTGCTGTTTTCACTGCGGCCGTCACATTTAAACAAACACATCAGAATTTTCAGCCACCGTCCGGTTCGTGTTTCAGAAACATTCTCGGAATAAACAAACGCGGCTGCGAGAAATGGACGGTCCAGCTCGCAGGTGCAACGCGTCTCACCCGCTGCTGTGTTTCATCTCACCTTGACAGACACTTTACAATCTCAAGCACGACAAGTACTTCGGGGGGGCGTACACCCTAAGACGGCATGCCACCTCAAAAATAATACCCTCCCCTCTGTCTCAACACCCCCCCCCCACACACACACACACACACACACACACACACACACTCGCCCTCACCCCCTTGTGCGTCTTTCCATGACTCAGCCCTTCCTCTGCTGAATACCTCTCTCTCTCTCTCTCCCTCTGTGACAAAATGCAGATCAACTTCTCTCACACTCATGCTGTTTATATCCCCAAACACTGCTGGCTGTAAGCTGGTCCCATAAGTGTCAAAACCTGTCCACACTGACTCTTTTACATGACGGCAAACTGCATTTAGCATGGAGCACGTTGTCTCCCTTTTTCTCGCACACACCCCCCCCCCCCAGTGCCCAAACACTCACCCCACTTACTATTGTCCACTGTGGGCCAGACCATATTTGCAATGGGGCGAGACGCAATATAATAGTCAGTATTGAGTGGTTCTGGGTTCTTCAGACGGCGACTGATCAAGCTCGAGAGTTCAGGCACGGTAGCCAAGGTGGCGTGTCCCGGGGTCATGTTTGTTATTCCTGTAAGAGACGAGTCCCGGGCTGGAGTCGGGAGAGGGCATAAATTAACACTGACTACTGCTGCCACCCCCCCGTCCCCCCCCCACGAGCCCGCCAGTCGGCCTGTCTACTGTCCATACATATACACACATAAAGATAGACAGGCGCACGCATAGATACACATGTATGTGAACAGACACAAATATTCAAGTACATGCTCCCTCTTTCAACTCTGACTCTCTCCCACATGCACATGTACGCACTCCCTCCCCAACCCCACGCCACATTCTCCCTCTTGTCCAAACACTATTAATTAAACTGTGAAAGAGGCCTTGACTAACACAGGCACCCCAGCAGTCAGCCCTACTTGTCTGTCTTACTCAGTGTCAAACAGGGACTGAGGCCAGGAGGACTGGGGCCGAACAGACGCGCGAGTAAAGAGAAGTTTGGGGAGGTGAGAGGGGTCGAAGGGCGCTGTTTTTTCTTGTTACTCCACCTCGACTCGTCCACCTGAAGAGAAAATTAGTTCTTTTCGGGTCCTGAATGGGGGGATTTATTGACTTTAAGTGGCCTGGGGCTGGAGTAAGATCACCTCGGAGGGGAGGAGAGGGAATCTGTGAAGGGTTTGGGACTCAGGGTTTCTAATGAGTTGGGAGGTGCGTTATCTCACCAACAGGCGCCCACACAAACACACACATACATACATACATACATACACACACCTCCCTCTCTCGCCTCCAACCCCCTCCAGGCCCACTAAAAATAAACATGTCCCCACAGACTTAACTGACCTCCCTGTCAGTGAGTGGCAAAGGGTTAAGACACATACAGACACACACACACAAATTACTACAGCTTCTTGGCTCCACTCACATGGCTGTAGCTCAAGACATGCCATGCTCCAGCAGCTATAGTATATGCAGGTAAACACACACACACACATACATATACACACAGTTAGTGTCCCTCTGGGACCTGAGAGCTAGCGGTTCCCTCAAGGCCCATAGTCTGCTGTTGGCAGCCAGCATGACTGTCAAATGGTGCTGCGCCACTGGAGCGCATGAAATGTCGAAAAACATTCCACTCCGACTGTGTTGTTGGACTTGTCAGGTTGGTTGTCAATTAGGTAACGGCCTGTCACTGAAAGAGATGTTTTTAGAATTTGTCAGGACAGCAGTATTCATTGGTGTTAGCGAGAAAAAAAGCGCCCCGACTTTAAGCATCTAGAGCATCGGGATGTTCATTCAAAAGAAGTAACCTGACTCTGTTATTCTGCTGCTGTGGAATTAATAATCCCCTTTCTCTTTTCTCTTTCTTCTCCACACAGAACAGTGCAAAGCTCCACCGCAAGGGAGGAAGCACTCGGTATCTAAAAGCCTGCGCCACCTTTTCCAACCTACCAGCAAATTTGTGAAAAGCTTGAAAAGGTTGATAAACTTTCTGTCCCGCTTTGTTATATGAAATATGTGTTGTAATTACCATGTGTATAGCTAGATTAGTGTTGAATTGGTCAGTTTACATGTCTTTAAAAGTAATATTCATTGTGGTGTGTTTGTGAAAGTGTTTTGTGAATAAAACATTATATGTTGAATGCTGCACATACATGGCCGTAGTGTTTCTTGTGTAACACGTGCACTTTCTCTGTGTTGCTCTCCAGAGGTCTCTATCTGACATCCATATTCTACAGAGATGACAATGTGCTAGTGACTCCGGAGGATCAGATTCCTATTGTGGAGGTCGAAGATTCCTACTCCAGCTCCCTCATGCAGGACTTCCTCTGGTTTACCAAGGTAGAGAGACTTACAGAAAGGTAGAGAGAGAGATTAGAAAAAGATAGATGGAAAGAAACGTATGACAAATTCTCAGACAACTGAGGACACACTACAAACTTACTACAGAATTTAGTCAGTTTGATTTCTAGAAATTATAATGGATTATTATAATGCATTTTTTGGCCGTTTACATGGACACATTACTATATTTCAACTTATTTTTAAATTATTCATGTTAATATTAAGTGTTGTTATTAACACTGTTATTGTCCATGTGTCAGGTATCCTATCTTTGGGAGGAGATTCCCTGGTTGCAGCAGTGTCTCAGTCCTTCACAGTCGTCTTGTTCCTGTACTCTGCAGACACGCCTGAAGATGCTGCAGGCTGTCTCCCAGCTACAGGTAGCACAGCGCTCCGTAGACCCGCCCTCAACACCACAAACTATTAGGGTTTATGATTTTGCAGCTTAAAATATGGCGCTCGAGGTAACTTTGGCCTCATAATTAAAGAGTACAGTACAATTACTATGCATTGTCTTTCCTCAGGGCATGCTGGGAACTCAGGACCTCGGTCAGGTGTATTTTGAGCCAATCAAAGACAAGCACGGGAACGCCCTGCTGGTGCTCCTGAAAGACATGAACGCCTGTCCCAACCTGGACGGGGTTCGCTGGACGCAGCTTTGCAAACTTCAACTCCAACGCAAGTCCATCTCGTCCCCTGAAGAGCCCACTGCGTTGGACATGCTTCTCATCACCCTCCATGTGAGTTCTACGGGAACAGACGGGCAGTGATTGGAAGTTAGTTCAGTTTTGGAAAATTGGTTATTTTTGCTTTTGTTTTGGAGACAGGCTGCTTCCACAGCAGTCGGGAATGGTAGGAGGGTTTGTCAGCAGTGGTTGTGGTTTTTATCAGACTCATTCTTTGCATTTTCTGTGACCCGCAGATTTAGCGAGATGAAACAGTGCAGTGTGAGGCACTTTGTCAACAAAATGCCCCCAAAAGCACTGGAAAACATTTATTTATTGGTATCGCTGTAATGTTTTTAAACTCTCATTCACAGAAAACCAGTAAACACAAGAGTCCCTGGCCGAAACAATAGTCCTGTAAATTGAAATGTGCTTCCAATTATGAGCTGCTTGTGCAGACACTCTTTATTTAGACAAACATTAATCATCTTGACTCCGCTCTTCCATTTGTCACCTTCTTTGTGAGGACACGTTTCAACTGGCTTTCCATCAAATTAATTAAAATGCCATTTCAGGTCAAATCTTGGATGCATGCCAGCCCAACATGAACGTTAATCATCTCAAAGTCACTTTACTTTCAGCCGGTGGAAATTGGAAAGTTACATTTGAATTTCAGCGTTGTGGGCGTGATGATGATAACTTAGCTAATTGTTGTTGTTTGTGTTTTGTAACTAATTCTGTGTGGCTGTTTTGTTCAGAACAACCACAATCTGGAACTCAACCACAAGTTGATTTTGTCTATATAGCCCGGTAAACTCGATACCATTGTTGCAATGCTGTTTTGTCTCCAGTGTAAGTTGGTTTGGCCTTGTGGTTCCAAAACAATGGTGGAGACTCCCTTTGGCAAAACCACATTTCACTGAAATATTTGTTTTGTGGCCAGTTATGAACAAATTGTATGATGAAATACAAAAAAATGTGCTGATGGGCCATTCTGCAGCGCTGACTTCCACTTTAAACATGTTGGAACACTCAAGGACTAACAACAGTCAAACATCAAAACAACATCATTTAAATGAATGTGATGATGCTTATAGAAACAAAATTAGAGCCACCACACACTCAACCCCAGGCAGCTCTGCCACACCGCTCTCTTACTTTGCCCCTGTCCACCTGCTGCTTCCAGGAGAAGCTGGCGTATCACAGGCGGAACAGGAAGATGTTGTCTCCAGGCTTGTACCTGGGCTACCTGAAGCTGTGCACGTCAGTGGAGCAAATCAGAGCGCTGGTCCCCCAGAAACTCCCCAACGTCCTCTGCCACACCAAAATTCGGGATAACAGCAACGTGTCCAGGTGAGGATCATAGTCCTCTTAGTGTTAGTTTGGGATGGACGTAAGGTGCAGCGGTTTGAAATTATGCATGCGTATTATTTTAGAGAGGAGTGGCAGTGGCTGCAGGCTATCAGCTCTCTGGAGGAGTCGTTGGAGATGGACAGCGAGGTTCAGAGTGCTCCACATCGCCTCCTACAGGACCTGCGCAGCGCCATCAAGGACCTGATGGCACACATCAACGTACCTGGAAATCAGGTGAGCGTTAGGCCAGAGTCGATCTGAAACACACGGTTCTACTGTGAGATCTGCAACCATTTCTTTATCCAAAAAAAAGTGTATTTTGTGTTGTATGACTGATTTTGACTGATACATGGAAACATTAGAACGTTAGATATTTAGCCAAGTTCCAGAGGCAGACAGAAGCAAGAGCTCAAAGCAAGGAAAACGATTCCAATGGATAATCATCCAGCTCTGGTCAGACCACTAATTCTACATGATTTCTGTAAAAGAACGTGGTTGGAATTCCAGCACAATGGCAATCTTTGTCCATTTGGCTTTAACCTTTTACTACCCACTGTTCCTACGAGTACTATAAGAACAGTACAGACTGCTGCTACGATGTACGATGAAAAGCTACATGAATATTAATGCAAATGTATATTATAATGCACGTATCAATGGATTAAACATTAGAAATGAAACCTTAAGTATGTTGTCTCTAGGGGGGATGGATGTTACAAGAGGATAAAAAAAACAACAAATATGGCTTTAGCACCAAAATACTTTTACTCTCCTGCTCCACAAAAGAGCCCAACAGAGTATTAGTGATATGCAATAACCCCTACTTACAACAAACCATGCAATTGCCCTGTTCCTTACTTCTTATTCCACTATTGGAGCTGGAGCCTCTGGATGAGCAAAAACCAACTTCATGGTGGCCTGGCTGTCTATGATCCGTACCTTGTAACTGTGACTTTCTGTGGTTTGGCTGCAACTGAAGACTCACCCTTTACTTCTATATAACCAATAGGAGCTTCAGTGGCCTTAAAAATAAATACATTTTAAAGGATTTTTTTTAAAGTATCTAATAATAATTTAAAAAAAAAAACACTGCCTGAACATTAAAGCAAGTGATTCAGATGCAAGAGGACATAGTGTCAGTATTCAATCACTGCTTTAAGACTTAAAATAAACTTATCACCTGTGTCTTTTGGGGCCTACAGGCGCAGGACTTCCGGATCTACAGCCAAGAAGTGTTGGAGTTTGGGGAGAAAGTGTCCTTCCTGCTCCTCCTGCCACCTTCAGATGAAGTGTGCACAGCTCCCGGTCAGAATAACCCCTACTCCCCCCGCTCCGGCTTCCTCACCCTGCCCCTGCAGATCTTTGAACTCGGTCAGTATATCGAATTTTAGCCAGAAAGGAGTTAATAATCATGCGTTTTGCATTATATAAAACAAATATTTGACACCAACTGCTGTTCCCAAATCCATATGTTTCTGTATTTACTGGCAGTGTTTTATGTTTCTTTTTTTCTTGTTGGATTCCTTTTCTCCCACAGTCCACTTTAACGCCTATTGCCCCAGTTTCATCGGCCAGTACTGCAGAGTATCGGCTTTGCTGGAGCTGGAGTCTCTCATGTCCCAGCAGGCACTACGCGAGGCCTTCTCGGAGGCCGAACTTCTAGCAGCTAAGAAGAAACATCAACAGGTCCAGGAACACATACAGGTAAGCATTCAGTCAGCCTGAACAAAGAACAAAGGAGACAGAGCAGCTGGAATATTCTGTATGTGTTTCTTTAACACACGTTTCAACATCCAGATGCTTGGATTTTGTTTATAAAACTTGTGTGTGTCAGATGAAATCAAATGAATCAAATAATACATTTGATTGTTACTGAGATTAACAATTATAATGCTGGTGGCAACGCAACAGCAAATGGAGGAGGTGTGGCGTGACGCGAGGTGGATCATGGACGCCTTGCAGTACGCCCGCTACAAGCAGCCAACCGGAGGCATCTCCATAAGCTGGATAATCGACTTCTCCAAGGAAGTGCTGCCCGACAAGCCTCCCTCCACCTCCTCTCAGCCTGACTTCATGCCCTCCCCCATGCCTTCACCTGAACCCTGCCGCAAACACTCAGGTCAGAATCCGCTCTTAAAACTGTGACATGATGCTGTGACAGAATTTTATCTGTGGCATTAACATTCAGCACTTTCATTCTGCAGATTTTGCTGGACTGTCAGATGAGGAGGGCTCCTCTGAAGTCTTCCTCACCACCGACAGTGACTATGACTCCAGCCGTGCCCAGAGTCCCCGTGAGCTGGACCTGCTGCCCCCCTCACCCCTCTCGTCCTCTGCGCCGCTGGAGCCCCGCGGTTTCCTGCGCAGTGACGGGAGCAGCTCGGGAGGAGGGATGTGTCTCGGCGGCGGAGGACGCGGAGGGGGAGCTCTGAGGGATTCCACGCCAGATGTCCTCCAGGCGTCAGAGCCGCAGCACGGGAGGGAGCCCGAGCGGTGTGGCGGAGGGGGAGGAGGTCGGTGCGGAGGGGAAAGGCGAAGGGGGGCCCCGGAGCTGTTTGACAGTGACTTCATCCTGCCCAGCAGGCAGATTGAGCTGTTGCACATCACGGAGAAGAGACAGGCCTTCTGTGTGAGAACCAGCAGCCTGGAGTTCCCTTCCACCACCTCAGGCCACCACCAGCCTTACTGCGACCACACCACTTGCCCCTCGCCCTCCACCTCCCCACAGCGAAGGTGGCACAGGCCCTCGTCCATGGAGCGCTGCTGCTCGGCCGAACGCTGCCTATCACAGCTTCCACCGGCGCGCACGTTGTCAGAGGACAGCGGCACACAGAGACTCTCCTCACCATCACCTGCCGCCCTCAGGAAAGGCTGTCACGCCACGCTCAGAGTGTACCCGCAGTACCGCACAGGCCTGCCAAAGGAGACCAGCGTAAAGGTAAATGTTGAAATAATTCACCCTTTAATTGTTGTTCTATCTGTGACATGCTGGGGAAAAAAAATTAATGATATCTCTGCCTTTCAGCTTTGTGTGACCCCGGGGACATCGGCACGGGAGATGGTGCAGCTGGTGGTGCAGGAGATGAACGTGGTGTCTCGGCGCATGCTCGGTAGCAGCGGAGACGGTGGTGAACAGGAGCAGTGTGTGTACTACAGCCCCGAACAGTTGAAGCATTTCGGCCTCGTGCTGGTGGTGGACAACAGAGAAAAGTGGCTTCAGGATGATTTCTGTCCCCTTGAGCTCCAAAACCCCTGGCTGAGGGGCAAACTGTGCGTTCGCATTAAAGAGTATTCGCCACTAGCGCTCAAACACAGCCGGGCCACCACCGTGTGATACCTCCAGGAGAGAGAATGAGATAGAGAGAACATTTAGGAGTTCACATCGTGTGTAGATTCTCTTGTGCATTGAAACTAAGGAACTGTTGTAATTGTGCAGACAGGCGCCTGAACTCTACACTGTTTCCTCCCTCACCGTGGTGTTACCGTCACCACTGCAGCTAAAACATGTTGTCATATTTTCTGCTGTGCTCTTGCTATCAGAAAGGCTTCTGTTCCAAGTAACAAGTGTTATCCCGTACGTAGGAGTTTTTTTTATGAATACCAGAGACCCTCATATGGACACCAAATGAACAACAACAAAACGGAACAAAGAGAAAAGAGTTTTTTGTGCTGTCAGAATTCATTGGGGAAAAGATTGTGATGCAGAGCAAGATTAATGGAGCGTAACTCTGACTTCTGGCATGATTGACGCCAGCACATCGGGGCCGTGCGCGATGCCAAAACGACATGGGCAGGATCATTGCCTCCCCAGCCACACGCGGACACGGCTTTTCCTATGAACTCTCTCATTGTGTCATTCCCAAAGAGCTGTCGGCTGCAGCCGCCCGGCCCCATGTTCCCAGGATGTGGGCTCTGGACGTGGCCCAGAGGGCAGGAAGGAAGGGAGAAGTACAGAGGGGGGCTGGCGTCTCCGCTTGGGGACGCAATCGGCCCAACGATTTGGCCCGTCAGCCTGTCACTCAACTGCTGTTGGCCACTGTACTGTCTGGTAGCAAAGCAGCCAAGAAAAGGAGAGCGAGCTTGATAGGGAGTGTGTGTGAGAGAGAGAGAGAGGGAGAGGAGAGTGGAAGCTGCATCTTTTAGAACCTGGCACCGGCTCGCTGGTGCTCTTTTTCTCCCTTTTGCAGCAGCGAATCCTCTGTGTAGTAGACTCAGTCGTAGTGTAGCTAACAAATACGATCAACCCATGTTGTGGAGTGACGCGAAAACAAACCCAGCTCATTTGGATTTTCACAAGAGGAAAAAACAAGCAATACTTGACTGTTTTTGTTTTTCTAATAGATAGAAAGAAGCATGTAAACCTTCCAGAATTGTGCTGAGTTCATCTGAAGTACTGTAGTCATGCTGTGCTAAAAGTTAACCAGTTCAGTGTTTTGTTGTGTTTGGTTCAGTGGTATTCCCAGATGCATCAGAAAATGGTGCCCGTCAGTCTAGAGCAGGATTTCCCAAAGGGATTCTGGTGTGAAAAGGATGACTCAAGTTGTTAAGAGGCCCAGAGTTTGTTAGTAAAGTAACATATAATCCAGACTGTCTCCTGCTTCAACTAAACTATAAGATGGTTTAAAATATATTTAAGCCCCTGTGACACACAGGAAACTCTCAACGAACCGCTATGGCCTGCAATGCACATGAGCAGTCAAAGCACCGGTAGGTAGTAGAAATTGCGAACTGAAATGCAAATGTTTTCAAATGTAAAAAGTAACTATAAGAGAAACAATTAAAAAACTTAAAACATCCAAAATATAACTTATTATGCAACAATTTTTTAATCAGAATTTGAAAATCAAGAGTATTTCTGATCAACAAAGCCATGTGTAGAAGCCATTGTAACATTTAACAAGACATAAAACAGTCTTGTCAAGCCCGCAGTCATTGTGGTCTGATAATATTGTACTAGCTCGCACATCCAACTGTCCGTTGGCAGAGGCTGGCAGACAGCATTAATGTCGACCCTGATCTGTCACGTGACCCTCACCATGCATGTCTTGGCGAGAGTATCCAGTGATGTGCGAATTCTGCTTCTAATGTGTCGATTACCTCAGTTACCAAAATACTGACGCAGGTATTGTACTTTTAGTAAGAAGAAAAATTAAGGAATAAGGCCTTGAAACCATCCTTTTTAGCTCAATTTTGGGGATGTGCCAGGTTTTGGTTTCTCTTTTGACACAACATAGTCTGTGAAACCTCACGACATTACACCTGAAACACAGTGCAACACATCTCACACTCACCACAGGCTACTTTAATTTGACTTTTTTTTTTAATATCTGTTTCTGCGTATGATAAAAAAAAAACTTTTTTCCTGCCATAAAACATCAACCAGTCTCATAAAAGTCTCACCGTCATACCACAATAATAACCTGCAGCATTTACAAATGTAGCACCAGAAAAGGTCCAAAAAAGGAGAGTTTGACGGGTGAAGTCAGCGGACCTGGCCTCAGTTATTGTAGCAATCCAGGTTCACAGGATGCTGTGGAGCCTGTCACCAGGGGGGGAGTGAACAGTGGTGTCTATCAAAGTGTTTACAGAGTTTAGTTTCCTCCTTCAAAGATGTGTTTACGTGTAACTACTGTATAAAGATGTCTTAAGACAAACTGATGTTATGAGTTGTAATTGGTTTTACTAATGGCTTGAGCTCTTGTGTTAGCGCTTAGATGTCTTCTTTATTCACACTGTTAAAAGCGGGTTTTACGAGGGCCAACTGCAAAAACAAATCACACCACTAGAACCCATGTACATAGCTAAACAAGACCAGGGGATGAATGTACTGTATCTGCCCTAAATGTGAAAGGAAGTGAATGTGGGGCTGTCATGGCTACAGAGGTCAAAGGTCAGTGAAGTTATAGGCAGGAGGCTGTCTTAAGATTATTCTGAAGGGGGGGGTTAGATTCCCTTTCCAAAAAAAAAAAAAAGTAGAGCCCCATGTTTACAAGGAGCTGTTGGCAGATCCGTCAGGCGAAGTCATGAAGGAGACATCACGTCACTTTTTTTAAAATCTATTTTTATTGAACAATAAATGAATATTACAAAATAAAAGCCTCGGTTGTTAATGTGGGTTTCTTCTCTTTTAACGGACCGCCGCACACGAGTGTAGGAAGTTGCTAACCTTCATGTGTGTCCCAGTGAGCACCCAACAACATCTTTTATGTGATATGGCCGTTTTCATACTTTCAGTTTGAGAGATCGACCGCTCGGAGTTCTGATATGAACGAGAGCAAATGACAAATACAGGGCACTTGTTTCCTACAGATGCTA
The DNA here is from genome assembly GCA_037176925.1 of Amniataba percoides. Classification (NCBI taxonomy): domain Eukaryota; kingdom Metazoa; phylum Chordata; class Actinopteri; order Centrarchiformes; family Terapontidae; genus Amniataba; species Amniataba percoides. Next base: position 19,066,228 of record JBAJHX010000024.1, on the reverse strand, counting down.
TACGGCAATGACCTCATCAGCGTTTGCCACCCAGCTGATGAAAAGTGAATGGTGGGCAGCTGCAGACAGGCATCTCACAGTGTAAGTGGTGGGCATGGCCACATGAAGCCTGCGACGTACACTCGGCAGGGATGAACAACGATGTTACTATTGCCTTACGAGGGAGTGTTTTTTAGCGTCAATTTCTGCAGCAGGTTTGAATAAACTCAGCATTAGGTAAATACTTGACATAATGACGTCCCCTCCGCCAGTTTCAGTGAGTGATGGGCATTACGTCAGCTTTACGTTCTCAATGCAGTACTGTGATGACGAGATATGCGTATTTGTAGAACTACACTCACCACGAAAAAACATTTAGAGGCCTCATTTTTTTATGTATACTGATGGAAATAAATAAAATATAGTTTTGAAGAAAGTGCTGTTACTCATATAAAATAGTTTGTATCTTTTGTTATTCACAGTTAAATTAACAATACAAAAGATGAAGCCTATAACTGTCAAGTAGAAGTGTTATGATCTATTGCCACACTAATAACAACAGAAACTACATATTAAACCTCAGAAAAAGGGGACTACCGCTCATGCCTTTTCATCCTTTAATTCCCCTCCCTTAAAGTATAAGATATTAACTGAAGTCCTACATGTTTCAGTTCAGGGAACCTAATGCCTTTGTCTAGACTGACAGAACAGTATATTTTGAGCATTTGTCACAGTGTCACAGATTTCACGGTTCACTGGAATACACCTTTGCACCGCTTCAACAAGGTGAGGTGTTGAACTCAGTGTTGGTGCTTATTTCCTTGCAAATGTAAATGAAATTAAATGTTACAAACAAACATTTTATAAATAAAGTAAACATGTCATTTCTGCTGCATGTGCATGTCACATATTTAGTGTTGAACCTTAGAGGCACACTGGTACAAAGAAATATTTTTTAGCTTTCCAACTTAACTGGAAAAACTCAGAGTGTGTGTTTTTGTATATGCATTAATGATGCTTTGTGTTGCACCGCTATGTTATATACAGTGTTAAAATCTGAAGTTGAATCATGATCCCAGGGCTGAATGCTGGCTAGCCAGGTTGCTTTCAGCAGGCTCATATCACAGCGCTCCCTTGCTAGCGCCATGTGTTTTTTCAGCCCTTGAGCAAATAAAATGCTGCATGCTTCCCTGTCAACAGATCCTACAAACACTAATGTGCAGATGGACACACAAACACGCGAAAAAAACACACAGCGGTGCACATAAGCGGCATGCGCTGAGGAATCTTGATATTTAGATGTGCAAATGCACATGTGTACCATGTAGAGGATTTACACTTTTGTACTATAGCAAGACAAAGTCACACACACTTTCCCAAGCAACTTATCGCACACAAATCATGCCATAATGCATCCTTGCCAACACACTATGCCTTTAAGAGCAGCCCTTTACAGTTTATTGACAGTAACTTAAGAATTGTACTGGAATTCTGACACCTCCTAATTTTAAACCTTCTGACTCCAGGAGGACCCGTGCTAAATATAAACCCTGGCATATATCTGAATACCTATAAAGAAAACATTCCAAAAACACCCTGAATAGTGGCTATTCATGCTCATAAAGGAGATTCAAAGCGGAGCGTGCTTAGCTCGGGCGCAGTGACTCGTGACTCATCAAAAATATCTGCAGCTACAGAGCGAAGTTGTGTATCTGGGAGAATCACTTGATAGGTGATTTCGTCAGCACCTCCCCTGGCAGGGAAGCAGGATTCAGAGGCTGTTAAGCTGGAAGACTGCAAACTGCCAGTTGCACATGAGCCCGCGCTCCGGTTCGTGTGCAGCTAAACCGATCCGCCTGCAAAACAGCAACTGATGCAGCTTGAAAGTGAGCAGGCCTCGGGCCCTAATCTCTTCGAGACTCAAGGGTGCCCCAGCGCGCTCTTCAACTTGACCCTTCCTGAGGTCGTTTAGGATTATGGCCCAAAGGGCTGATCCACACTTTAGCCAGATAACCTCACAAACACAGCCTTTGGGGTCATTTTACATCCATCAGAAATGGGCACACGTACCCAGCGTGTACAACTTTCATACCCAAACATGGAAGTCTGCGAAGGAAAATGTAACCAAATACACAAAACATTTCTCTCATATACTTCAAAGTGGATTATCACAATGCGTAGCTGTTAACTAAAATGTGAGCTTCTCTGACAGTGACATCCCTCTCCTCCTCCTCCTCCACTTCACTTCTGCACCGACCGATCACCTGTTCCCCTCGGCCCCTCACATCCACCGCTGCCCTCTGCCCCACCCTGCCTCCCGCCAGCCGCTTTCAGCCTGGCACTCACTGGCGGATTAGCGGCGGCGTACATGTATGTGCGTGCGGGCATGTGTGTATGTTTCTGCATGTGTGTGTATGCAGTGGGTGGGAAAAGTGAAGCCTGCCACTACTGCATCACTCATTTCTCTCTCTCTCTCTCTCTCTCTCTCTCTCTCTCTCGCTCCCTCCCTCCCTCCCCAGGGCCCATAAACCTTTAAAGCACCTATAAAACACTTGGCGAGGCCTTTTTGAAGTTTTTATGAAGATCTGGCTTTATTGTTCCCAAGAGATGAGCCCCGCTCCGCTGGCGCCTCGGAGCTTTCTGGAAGTGCCAGTGAATTCAGGGGGGTGGGTGGGGGGTGGGTTGGGTGGTAGCAGAGGAGGGAGTCCCAGGGAAAGAAGGGCTGGGAATGGGGGTGGGCACTCACTGTGGAGCCTGTGTTTTTTATGCCCCCCTGTGCATATGTGTGTAGTGCGTGGTGCATATGTGTGTGTGCACGCATGCGAGTGTGTGTCAAGGTGGCAGATGAGCTGCAGATGCAGCGTGAACAGCAACAGTGACTATTTTATCTTTGAGTGCTGAGTTTATATACTTGAGGTGCATTTTAGATTTAAGACAATGTCAGATCAAATGCAAGTCAAGAAGAAGTTCTATTAAAAGCACACGTGTGTTTGAGCATGCATGTGTTGCGGCATGTGTGTGTGTGTGTGTCTGCGTAGACGACGGGGCCAGCAGGTTGCGTCCTTGTTGTTTGAAGTGGGGCTCTGTTGTTCTCATAGAGCTAAATGAATGGAGCCGGACCCCCCTCCATCTGTCTGATCCAGCGGCACCGGCCCTCCCTCCCAAATCCCGGCTCCGACGCCCGACGCACCGGCCCCCTCAAAGGAACAGTTGGCAAACGGACGGCCCATTAAACAGCCGAGGGCGACAAGCCCTCACCTCTAAGCAACATTTGTAAGAGCAGAGAGAGAAAGAGAGAGAGTGAGTGTGTGTGTGACACAGGCAGAGAGAGAGAGAGAAGGAGATAAAAGTGATAAAAAAATGTGTGTGAGGAATGCATGTGTACATTGTATGTGTGAATGTGCCTGCGAAATGCAAAACCTGACTGTTTCCGAGTGCAGATTTGTGTGTGTGTGTGTGTGTGTGTGTGTGTGTGTGTGTGTGTGTGTGTGTGTGTGCGTGTGTGTTGAGAGTGGCAGTTACAACTCAGTGGCCATGACATTAGCCATGCTGGTGGCTTTGACTGTGCCTTTGCCCTCAACAACCCCCACTGTCACAAAAGGTGTGTATTCTCACTTTCTAATCAGGGCACTGACAGGGGAATGTCTTCGTTTCTTTAATGCCTTCGGTCATCTGGCCCTCATTTAGTAATCCACTTTAATTACTTGCCTGAGTAGAAGGCAGTAAATGGGATCTGATTAAATCACGCCTTTATGTATTAATTCCAGCTGCACTTGTCATTAAATGTGTTTTAAGCATAACATAAACACATTTTTGTACACAGTGACCATGGGGATATCTGATCCTTGTCTAATCACCTACATAGAAATGGCTCTCCACTTTTATAATGGGAGTCTGTTTGGTGCCTTCTGTCCCCAAACAAAACAGGGTCATGTTGGATTGAAAGGAAAAGGGTCACATCTTGACAAGATACAATTCATCCCACATCCTTGTGGAGTTTCACTGCAGCCCCCGACGCTTCCCTTGTCAACCATTTGTCATCCCGTGCACAGTTATGAAACACGCTGATTTGTTTGAAAGTGCTCCAAACTTCCCTCACCCACCCCGCGTTCGAAACGCCGGGGAAAACAACAGCTTGGGTGTGCAGTGAAAGTTGGGCGCAAGCAGAGGAGCCAGAGCGTCGCACAGAGGAGAGCCAATGCCGATGGCAACAAATCTAAGAGGCAGACAAAGATGAGAGAAGGAAGGGACAGCAAAGAACCAGCCGAGGGTTATTCTGCGTTCAGTTTCGGGATCCTGCGCCTGGCAAACAACCTGAAAGCAATTTATTTTCTTTCCCCAGACATTTAGGATCAAATCCATGTTAGTCATTGACATGAAAGGGTCTCAAAAAGAAGGGAAAGAGGAAAGAGAAAAACACTTGTACACACACACACACACACACACACACACACACACACACACACACACACACACACACACACACACACACACACACATTGTGTGTATTTTGAGGATTCCCATTCTTTGGAACAAAAAGAAGAAATGCAAAAAGGAGTTGAACCGCTAATATGAGTAAAACAGGGGAAAACAAAAGAAAATAAGAGAAAGGACAAATCTTGCATTTCAGCCAAATGCTGTGACTGATGGGCTTGTACCACTACACACACACACACACACATTCACACATACATCCATATTAACCCCAGCTCCAGCCCCATTTGTGAAAAGGATGATGTCATGCCTTCTGAAAACATGTGGGGGGCGGCGTCGGGGGGTTTAGGGGGGATTCCTTTGGTCCTTTCAAGTTTGCAGGGGGAGCCTTGGGCCACGGCAGGGTAGACAGTACGAGGGCAGGAGGCTCAACGCTGCCACCCCCCACCCCATCCCACCCCAGCAAGCAGTCACATTAGGCACGCTCCGGCCACGCCATCAAAGGCCCGGCTTGCAGCACACACACACCAAACACACACACACACACACACATTTGCATCTGCACACACAAAAGTATGCATGCACACAGTTGCTTCCCGACCGCATGTGCGGACTCTGACACAAGTCAAATGAACGTGTTCGCACCCAGATGAAACGAACGCATGCCTAAAAATAACAACACACACGCAAACACACAAAGTCCACGCACATACACACACACTCGCATACCAGCAGATCAAACACGCACACACTTCAATCATGCCCACCCCCCCCCGGCTGTGTTATTGTTTTTAAAATATGATTGCGGTGACGGATGGGGTGGGGAAAGGAGAGGGCTCTGGCAGGGGCGAGTGGCAGGGCCCCTCTATTGTCCCCGACCAGTGTGAGTCTGTGTCCATAGCTATAGAAACTGGGGCCACACTGGGAAGGCATGCTTTCATCTCCACCACAGGCTCACCGCTGGCAATAAGGGGTCAAATAAATCCCCCTGGATGCAGTGAGGAAGGAGGGGAGGGTAGGGGAGGGGAGGGGGTTTTGCAGGCATACATGCAGGCATGCACACGCACGCACACACACACACACACAGCATGTTTACCTGAGCTATCTCATGTTCACACAGATAGATAGATAGATAGATAGATAGATAGATAGATAGATAGATAGATAGATAGATAGATAGATAGATAG
>JBAJHX010000024.1:19038097-19060587 GCA_037176925.1 Amniataba percoides | reverse complement strand
AGATAGATAGATAGATAGATAGATAGATAGATAGATAGATAGATAGATAGATAGATAGATAGATAGATAGATATAGACCATCTAATGTTCCCACTGCAGACGACGAAGCAATATTTCTGATTAGAGCAACAGACAGCGCAAAAAACACTTTTTTACTTCATGTATTTATCAAGGTCAGCACACAATGATGGACATGTTAAGATTAAGCCAGATTAAGCCAAAAGCAAAAACTTCCATTTATCATCATCTCATTTTTGTTCGATTTCTGACAGAGAGACCCTCGTCTGGCCACCACAGAGGTGTTTTAGGTCGCTTTGGGTAAACGCGCCCTGAGCGTGCAGCACATGTAACACAGGATCACAATGTTGATCATCAGGATTCACAATGTCTTGACACATTCCAGACCCACTGATTGCACACAAACTTAAACACACACTCACACACTATATACACAAACAAAAGCATGCAAAATTGTCTTTGATATACACACTTGGATTGCTGTTCGCAACATGCTCACACGTGCAAATAAATAAGCACTCAATCACATACATAGACAGCAGTGCTGCACAGAATTTAGATTTGACAGAAAGCCATGGACTTCCTCAGGGGATCTTCATTACTCATTCTGACCAGATTGTTTGATGAAGCTGCCATCATCCTCCCCCTTTTTTCTTCTCTGGTGTTATAACACACCAGTCCATCTCGGCTTCATCTTCAAGGCCCTGAGCTCTGCCCTGCTGAGGACCAAACCCTTGCGGATTAATGTCAGACTCACTCATTATAATGCTCTGTGTGTGTGTGTGTGTGTGTGTGTGTGTGTGCGTGCGTGCCCACAGCCCAGCATGAAGATGTAAGAGCTGGATAGTTGGATCAACTGACCAAACATTAGACAAACATTAGACATGTATACAGCGTCTGGAGCCGTTTGGATCACTTCATTTTCTCTCAGTCACTCTCTCGCACAAATGTTTACACTAAACGTTCATATTGTGATATAATATATCATTTCAGGAAAACCATCCCGCTATTGACCCCCGATGGAGACTGTTACGTCAACATAACACAAACATTGAAGGGTATCGGTTCGCACACGTTTCAGTGTGATTAATAATCGATAAGGGCGTAGGGAAGTCTTTACCCGAGATGTCACGCACAAAGCGAGCTGCCAGCTGTCCCGCTAGCACCTGTGTGTGAGCGGTGCTGTGGGGTGGGGTGTCTGGTGGAGCCAGAGCCAGTCAGAGAGTCACCAGGCCTGAGGAGAGGAGAGGAGAGAGGGAAGGTCAGCACCACCGCATGCCACAGACAGACTGACGATACTTCTACTGGGCTCCACGCCGGGGACCTGGCTGTAATTACACCACGCACACACACACACTTACACACACACACTCATGCACGCACACACACTGTTACGAGACAGACTGAGAAAGGTGCTCGGCTCCCGAATTCTGTCTCTCTCCTCTTTTGGTCTCTCTATCTCATTATAGTTTTATGTCCACCGTGACATCCTCCATCACACACCTGAACAGCTTCAGACTGCTCTCAGCAAGCAGTGTGAGGTGACAGAAAATACAGATCTGTAACACAGTGACTGCATGTCTGAAAATCACCAAAATAACAGAAAGTATATACAAAAAGGCCAAAAGTAAGTGGACACATGAACATTACACCCACGTGTGACTGCTGAAGAGCTCATTTTCAAACCATGGGCATCAGAATGTTGCTATAATAGCTTCAAGTTTTGGAAAGGATTTCTGTAAGAATCTGGAACCTGGTTGCAGGGATTTGCTCCTGTTCAGCGCAAACCTTTCGCCAGAGAAGAATATTTGCAGTGGAAGATTGCAAAACCCTGGATTAAATCCTATGCCAGTCTTTTACATCTCTGAGTCACCCATGCAAGGCACTATGGGATGGTTATGGTAAGGAAAAGATCACAGTTATTGGAGATAAACTATGGTTAAGCTATAGTCAACAAAAAAAACTTCAGGTTAGGAAATTATCTTGGTCAGCTCATAAAAAAACAAATACATTTACAGCCAGAAACACACTATAAGCCCATCTATCACTGATGTCTGTACCTTTACTGTAGCTATACTGGGTTGATTCAGCCACAAGAGCATTAGAGAGGTTGAGCACTGATGGTGGATGATAAGGCCTGACTCGTGTCTGAAGGTCCACAAACAACTCTCTGAAACATCATTGTGCACTGTACCATTAAGATTCTCCTGAATGAAACACACTATGAGCCATCACAAAAGTCTCCACATACGTTTGGCCACAGAGCGTATCTCAATGGTCAGATTCAGAGTGCTCTCACACAAACATGGATTTCCCAATTTTCTTTGTGAATGGACACTTGTAGTCTGAGCTCTCAACTGGCCAAATCCAAGGTTAAATAAGGTCAACAAGGTTATTGGCACAAACCACAATTGTGATCGTGTTTGGCTCGCGCACTGACACCAGCACAGATCTCTGGTATCAATAGCTCCTTGTTGATCTACTTGGCCAGGCAGTTTGCCGTCTCTCTCTCTCTCTCTCTCACTCTCCTTGGGCCCTCTGACTTGTGAAAGTTATTGGAGTGTAAATGCATTTAACAGCCTCTGTCTGCTGCTACGCGTATGGAGAGTGCTATCTGTTGTCTGCTTCCTGCTTCATAGCTTTCTGTGCCAGTAGCTGAAGGTTTCCAGTTCGGTCAGAAAGCTGTCTGCCAATTCTAATGATCTGATCGATCTGATCAAACAAAATATCGATGGAGGTGGGGATTCTTGGTGAATGCGTAATTGGTCTTATAACTATTATGAATAAATACAAAATATAATATGAACAATCTACCTGTTTCAACACCAATTTTTGTGCCATTTTAACATTATAAATATCATTATTCTCTAGGCTTTATTTTGCTGCACGACTTTGCTTAGTAGGACCTTGTCAGTCATTTTAATCATTCACAATGACAGGTGGGTGGGAATGGGCGTTCCCTCCTCCCACTGAGTTCCCAGTTAAAAAACACCTTCATCCTTGATTGAGACATGAGCAGTCTGAGGTTGAGGTTTAAGGCAGCTTTAGGCCTTTATTGTTCTGTTGTGCTTTAACCACAGCACCACTTAAATTTCTCATGACTTTGTCACTTCATTACTTCAGTTTTCATATGTGCTCCGGCACAAGCCCCCCTCCACCCCCCCTCCCAAAAGCCTAGTTCCATTTCCCTGTGGTGACAGAGAAAGGCAGACGCTCCTGTTTACTCATGGCTCCAGGGGCTTGTGGCTCCCGATTAGCAAACCAGTGTGAGTCAACATCTGGTACATCCCTTGGACAAACTATCTCTCTGAGCGCACACTCGGCCTGTTGTCAAACCCCCGTCCCTTTCCGTCCGGTTCCCAAGCAGGCAGGCACCCCCTGGGCGGCAGTGCGCGCTCACACATCGGCGAGACATTTCCCAAAGCCTTCCCAGTCCTCCTGGCATCTCGGCGGGCTGTCACCTTCTTACCCTCCTGCGTGTTCCACAAACATACCAGAGGGCCAAAGGGCAGCAGGGGCCGGCGCTGCCCGTTTGTCGACATGCTTGATTGGGGTTAGGGGCGGCGAGACTCGTTTGGGTCGCGACACTGATGCGGTCCATCATGTCTGCGCAACCTACGGCGATTATTTGACTGCATTCCATCCCGGACGCAGCAGTTTTTAAAGCGGTTTAACAGGCTGCCAGGTTTAAACAGGGCTACCTCAATCTGAATCCCGTCACAGGCCAATGAAGACGCCGTCGTAGAATTTCCCTCCCTTTGTTTGTGTTACGCAGTGCCAGTCTATGAAAGTATCTTGGCTCTAGACTCAACAGAACACACATGCTGAGGAGAGTGTCAGGCAAAGGAACATCTGTTGTGGTCAGTGGCTGTGGGCAAACTGTTTCATTTCGACAAGATGGCCTGTGGCAACACAATGGCTTAGTGGTTGGGAGAATGACCGAATTGCCAGTACTTGTGGTCAGGGTTTACCTAAGTTGGACAGAGCTTCTGAAAGACATGTGGTCACATTTTACATCAAATCTCTCTTTAGTTGGTGCTATAAAAAAGGGGGTAATGACATTGTCTTGACACAATTGCATTTAAAACGTGATTTTTTTTTTTTCAAGTGGAACCGTGGAGTGCGAAGTAACATTCACTCCAATCAGTGTTTTGTCTGAAGTCTTTTCTCTCTATTCCACCGGAGTCACTTTTCCATTTGTCATCTTGTGTAAACCACCAGCGCAGGAAGTAATTTCATAACAAGAGCGCGATCGATACTGCACGCCAACGATGATTTCACCGATGAGAAAACTAGACGAAGATGACAGATCGAATCTCGAGGAGCTGCGAGCAGCGAAAACACATGACTCAACTGTCCAAATAAACTGTGACATTCTCTATGTTCCACTATCGCAGCTCTCATATCTCCGCCGTGGCATCCGCTCAAACGCCGCTTGATGTCTTGTACCGGCCAAGTCTGTCCGGAGGAATGTGGAGCGGTGGCTGTCTGAAGACGTTTGTGTGTTTGTGTTCTAGTGTGTAAAGCGTGGGCCTTTAGGTCTTAACATCGCTGGCATCCCTTTTCTTTTCCCTTTTCTTTCTCTATCTCCCTCTCTCTCTCTCTCTCCCCTGTTCTCTCTGTCTCTCTTCCCCTCTTGGCTGTTGTGCCACCGTGGAGAAGGCAACAGTGACCCTATTGTGAACGGTGGGAATTGGGCAGCAAGCCAATGATGTCATCCTGCCATAGGGAAGACCAGGGGGAACGCCCTCCTGGCGTTCGGAATGCACTATTTTTTCCTGTTGTTTTCCGGAAGGCAGTGATCAATTTAATTCCATCCTCATCACTCCCTGCTCCGAGGAAGGGGCGAGGGGGAGAAGGAGGCGGGGAGAGAAGGAGACAGGGAGGGAGGGCAAGAGGAGGAGGTGGAGATGCAAGAGAATAGAAAAAAGGATGGGGGCACTCGCTCGTTCTTCCAGAATGGGATGCAGTAAATGAAACGAAAAAAGGTGAAGGGCCCGCGACGGTCCAAGCTGTTGAGATCCTCTTTTTATTTTAACTTTGTAAGACATGAATGAGGCTAATCATGCTGGAATGCTGTGAGGTCACACCAAGCTCCCAATTAAAAGTTGCCGGGCATCATTACCAAAGAACAGTAGTGAGTCATGAAGAAAGAGGGGGAGCGGCTTACGGAAACTAACCGTCCGTAATTCCAAGTAGCCCCACCATCCCAAACCACTGATTCTGTTTAGACAGGCACACACTGAGAGTTACTTTTGCATTTCTGCTTAAGTACTTGCAACAATAGCACTCTAGTCTTACTAGTACTTGATAATTTCTAAAGGATTGATTGTGATTTACAAAAACTTTATTTTTAGCTGTGCTGGCAGCATGAATCTAGGAATGGTAATGGTGGTAGGTTTGTTGTTGGTCAGTCTGCCACTTTGGTCCAGACTGAAACTTCTTCTACTGGATGGATCGCCAAGGAATTTTACACAGATATTTATGGTCCCCAGATAATCATGCCTGCCAGTTTTAGAGATGCCCTGACTTTCCCTCTTGAGCCACCGAAACGTTTGCATTCGTGGTTTTAAATGAAATATCTCAACAGCTACTGGATAGATTGCCTTGACATTCGGTACAGGCCCTCACGTCCACCAAAGGATGAATGGTAATTAGTTTGGTGGCCCATCAGCTTTTTCATCTAGTGGCATGAAGTAAAAATTTCAATGTGCCAAATGTTTATGTCTGAATACTTGCAAAATGACATTCTGAGCCTCAGCTGTGATACTGTGGTCTGGCTGGCTCCTTTTACTGATATCACTGTGATCTCAGCAGTTATTTTGTGAATACAGTGTTAGTATCCCCTGAAGGAATACCTGTTAAAACTGCTGAATTAAATTTAATAAACCAGAATTGTCCCCTTAAATCAGTAAAAGTAGTGTCTACTTCGGTCAGAGGAAGAATGTTTTGAGTCGTGGCAGTATTGTAAAACTCCAGCATTGAGTGACTAAACATGTACAAAATTTACAGCAAAACATGTATTCAAAGTGTGTGGTGTGTGTGTGTGTGCCACAGTGATGTTTTCTGGCTACGCTTGAGTTCATCAGTCCTTGAGTTCAAAGTCGGCCCCGCCATCACATCACAAAGCCACCGAGCCGTCTCCGATATGATCACCATTAATCACAGCTTGTGATCAAGCATTGAGGAACATTTTCTCCATCACGACTGGAATGCCGTAGTAGAAACAAAGGATGCGGGGCCATGCCCAGATTGACTTCAGATTGCACATCAGTGTGGCGTAGCATTCCTTCAATAACAGGGACAAGCTATACACTTAGTTCTCTTTTCTTCTCCTTGTCATCAGAGGAAAGAGGAAAAATATCACTTTGATGCTGTTTACTGGGTATTTTGCAAAAATAACTTTATGATGAATTTCAAGGGAGAGGGAAAAAAAATGTAGAGGGGGCTTCAAAAAGTAGCGTTAACGGGAGACAGATTTTTGACATGCTTCCCAAGCCATCTGCTTTGGGTTAAAGCTCGGAGACAGAGTCGAATATGGAGGAGAAAGAAGAGGGGAGTAAGACTGGGGAAGATGGCGAGGGCAGCAGGGAATAGAGGGAATGTAATATTGACAGGCAGCGGTAGAGAGCAGTTTATTTGCGTTGCAAACTCCTCTGTTTTGAATTGCAGTGGCACACGGAGTATTTGTATGCAAGGCACGAAGTAACTATCAAGCCAATCCAAAGATACAATAAGTCTTGTTCATACAGCTAACAAAATACAAAAACAACAAATAAAAATACTTAAGTGGACTATCAAAATGAGTTTTACAATCGAAATGAACATGTTGTGGTTCCTATCTCTTGATTCTTGGAAATAGTTACTTAAAAATACTTCTAAAATATATTTCTGCTATTTCGACTATTCCAGAAAAAACCTGTGAACGCTCCGGTTGATTCTGAAATCTGTCTGCCTGCCAAAGATCCAACAGAGAGCATTCTGCTGGAGACGCCACAACACAAAACTAATTAGGAGATGTGCTCCAGGCATATCTGTTGATTTGAAGGGAAGGGGAGGCGAGGCTTGGGGATTTCTGAGTTGCACTATCTCTGCCACTCAAGACTATTTCCAAATGGCTACAGCACCTTGCCAAATTCCTAAACGTCCCTTATCTTCTGTCTTGAGCTCATTTAATGCAGCAAGAGAAAGATACGAAACGCTAAAAAACAATGTTGATCTCGTCGGTCCAGCTCTGCTTGGTGATGTTTTTTTGTCTTGGTCTCTGAGTCTCTTCTGTTTACTCCCCTCTCTCCTCTGCAAGCTGTCCGTCTCCATCCACCCCCCCTGTGCCATTCTACCAGTCCCCAGTGGGCACAGTCAGCCAGTCTGGCCAGGCCTGCCCCTTGCTGTGCCCCTGCACTGGATAAGCTCCTGCCTGGACCTTGGGTAGAGGCCTTTGTATAGAGCCGTGGGGGTGTCAGTGTGTGTATGTGTTTGTGTATGTGTTGGTGTGTATGTGTGTATAGCATTCACAGCAGAAGGGGAGAAGGGGTCCTATCTGTGCCTAAGGGCTGCCCCCCAACGCACCCTCACCATGCGCCCTATTGAGACCTAAGGGAGCGTGAACAATCACTGCAAAACCAAAGAGCTAAGTCCCCTTGTTATACAAGCCCAATTTTCGGCACCAACCCCACCTCTCTCCTCCGTGGTGCGTCCCACCCCCATCCCAGCACCCCGGCCCCACTCGTCAGAGGTTGACGGGCTTCGTTAAAGCGAGCCGGGGTCCTTTTATGGCGTTATTTAATTAGCCATTCCACAGCAAACTGCCATCCGGCACCGCCGCCGCCGCTCCCCCATCCTCTTCTGTTTGCTGAAACCACCGCCATCTTCATCACCACCACCACCTCCTCTGCCCTCGCCCCCGCCTACTCAACATCACCACCACCACCAGCACTACTCCCTCCCCACTGAGCTCACCGGTCCCCTCCTCTCTAGTCTCCTTGTCTTTATTTCCAGTAATTAGCCAGGGGACGGGGGTGGACTAGCTTGCTCCGCAGCATTAGTGCATGACACTAGGAGAAAGGGAAGTTTCTCTCCCTGCATGGGGTTCTCTCCCTCTGTCCACCACCCCAAGACGTGTGGAGGAAGACAATGGAAAAGGCCAGTTCTACAGTAGCCAGCTCAGCCTTACTGTCCCCGCTGCCCGCTGAGCTCTGTCTACACTGGCACCCTAATCATTAACCAGATTATGACATTGTGTGTCTGATTGCATGCTGGACGGGTCAATGGGAACTGAATCAAATGAGTGTGGTTATTATAAGTAAGGGTGGTCGGTGGAGTCTCTTAATCATGCCAGACCCTAAAATGTGAGCACTATGTGTGATAAAAGTTCCTCGATCCTTCAGGCGGAGAGTTTGTTTTTCTATCATACTCATATTGAGGTTGATTTACTGATCGTGGCTCCGGCGCTGGTTTTAAGATCTTTGATCATAAAGCCGGTGAGCAATTTCATTTGAGCCGCACCATAACGAGGAGCGCACATTCCTTCCCCATGCACTCAAACACCAGCAGTCAAACAGTGAGGGAGAGAGTCTGGGGAGCCCGTAGCTGCAGGTCCACACCGTGCTGGATCGACGCCCTCTAGTGACCACTACAAAAGACAGGCGCAATGACAAATCCAAATACCCAATAACCATGGTCTACCTACCAAAACGTGCACAGTATATACAACAACCTGGAGCTGGGATCAAGTTCATCAGGTTCACACATGCTAACTTTATCCATCACAGAGTTTAACTACCTTTTGTGACTGATATGAATGGTATAATGAGAGTGAAAAAAAGTGTTTTATTATGATTTTGATTAGAAAGGGTTAATATGTTGATTAAATGTATTATTGTTTGATCAGACTGGAGGTCAACTTCACTACTGTTTCTTTTGCATAAAAAAAATATATGAATACCAGCTTTAAATGAGTAATTATGACCAAACAAAATCCAATTTTAAATCCATTAACTCGATAGTCAGTAAATTAAACTTGCCTGAGTAGCTTTTAAGTGGTATCACAGGACGACCAACACAGTTCAAACGAGACTAAAAAAGTCCAGTGCAGCCTAATGACTGCTTAGCATGGGAAAGGTACTGCTTAGTTATCCATGGCCATTTATAGCCCTTAATTACGTGCCTATTTTGTGACCCCTGAGTTCAACGGGCCAATTCCTGTGCAGACCCGAGCGTTGACGAACAAAGGTGGAATGCGATGCCCCTTTTCCGTGGACGAGCTACTAAACGTTTCCCATCAATTTCATGGGAAAGTTCGAGCCAAGGAAACTCCTAAAGACTTCAGCTGAGTATTGACAGCGTATTGAACCTATTAGTGCATCGCAGACAGTCTGCGGACGGGAAGGGAAAACAGGTTGCTGCAGCACTTAAAGTGAGGGAGAGTCCAGAAATCCTGCTGTATGCATAAAGCTGTGATGGAATATTACACTGTAATGCTGGATAAAACTGGTGCTTTAGGACCCTGTTGTTCGTTTTGATTGTGGCTGATATTTTCCACGTTGTGAAGAGGAGGGGAGGGGGGGGGGGGGGTTGGCCTGGAGGGGGGGCTGTCAATCATAGTGAAAGTGGCCGGGGTGGGCAGGCCCCTCTGACACTTTGTACCGTCGGAGGGGGATATTTAACTTGGGACTGAGCAGCACTCGCTACAGACACACTCACACACAGTGTGCCTAAGCAAAGAAACGCTCCAGCGCCAAGTCTCTCAGACTCCTGAAGTAGGAGCGACTCAGTAGGAGCTTCTGTACCAGCTATCAAAGGAGTAGAGACGCTCCCTCAGGAATTGAACGCCTGCATCGACCGGACAAAAAAACAGAAAAGAAAGAAAAGGCTCCAGATTATGGACTGTCTCGTCATGCAGTGGAGGGATGTGGAGCTTTTCTGAGAGGATTCAGAAATGCAACAGTGAAAGGAAAGTCTGAACTCACAACGTTTACTGGCTTTCTGCAGTTTTGCATCTGATATGCACTGCAGTTTTCTGTAACGTCGCTTTGGGGTTTTCTTTTCTTTTTTTTCTCTTTTTGTGCACAGCCGAGAGTTTTTTTTGTGGGAATGTTACAGCCTGAGACTTTCATATAAAGACCCGCTCTGCGATTTGGAACATCCTCTGGAAAGACAAATGGCTGTTATTTCATAAGTTGAGATCTCATCCCACTGAGGCGCGTTTTTTTTCCTCCCAAGTTTTTTTGGACATTTTCAGCGTGTCGGCGGCTGGAGTACCACAGCAGAGCGCTTTCCTCAGTGCGCCCTGGGAGCCTGTCAAACCCGAGCGCGTCAGGCGACGTTCAAGAGAAGCCACGTTTAGAAAAGCCGTGCGTAAAAATAACATTGGCCAAGGCGAGCCCTCTCCGCCGGGCGCGTGACATTTCAAACTTGGTGAAGTGCTCTTTTGTGCGCCCTCCTCTCTCTCTCGGGACGCTCAAGAAAAAACTCCTCATTCCATGCAGCTCTCGCCTCGGCCGCTGTCATCCGGTGTGGACACTTCGCCGTGGCTTCGAGTCCCCGGGGTAACCATGACAACCGAAAGAAACCCAAAGTGAATCCAAAGGGAGCGGGGTGAGGCCGGAGAGAGCGTGAATAGAGTTTCCCCATTTTGTTTTGTGCTTTTCTTTTTTTAATTTTTTTTTTTTTTTTTGCAAAGCTTGGCTCTGCAGAAGTTTGCACCAGCGAGCAAACTGCAAAGTTGAAGGAGCCCTAAAAAGCAAAGCAGTCCGCTCCATGTCATTCAAACCCGACGCGGTCTATTAAAAGTATCGCCTCGCTGGTGACTGAACTTCTACTATTTATGAAGCCCCGGGCTCGTCCCTGCAGAGAAAACAGTGCCCGGGACAAAGAACTGAACACCGTTTACGCGTGAAGCGCCGCTGCGTAAAACAGAGGAGGAACGATGGGCCTCTCTCACACGCTGCTCCTCTACGTGCTGCTGTGCGTCCACCTCGGAGTCTCCCAGCATTACCTGCGCCTCCGCCCGTCACCCAGCGACACCCTCCCCGTGCCCAACCTCGTGGAGGACCCGGACCCGGAGTACGACCCGCGGGAGCAGGACCTGGCCGAGAGGACTCTGCGGAAAAAGCTCGGCAGCAACTTCGACCCCAACTTCATGTCCATCAGCTCGCCCATGCAGGTGAACGTCTCCGCGCCAGAGATGCCCGTGAAGCTGCAGGGGCCCATGCCGAACGAGATTAAAAAGCTGGACCTCACAGAGACCCCCTATGGGAAGGGGGTGAAAGTGGGCAAGAAAGCCCGTAGGAAATTCCTGCAGTGGCTGTGGACCTACACGCACTGCCCGGTGGTGTACACCTGGAAGGATTTGGGCGTCAGGTTCTGGCCGCGCTACATCAAGGAGGGAAACTGTTTCTCCGAGCGCTCGTGCTCCTTCCCAGAGGGGATGTCTTGCAAACCCGTCAAGTCAATCAACAAGATTTTCCTCCGGTTTTACTGTCAAGGCTTTCTAAGACAGAAATACTGTACGTGGATACAGGTGCAATACCCAATCATCTCAGAGTGCAAGTGTTCGTGCTGATTTCTTCTCCAAGGAAAGTGGTGGTGGTGGTCAAGGGTGGGGGGGACGGTGGGGGGTGGGGGGGTGGGGAGGGGGGGAGTGGACTGGAAATACGGTTTCTATTGCACTGTTAACTCTCTACAGAGGTGGGCACCATAGCAAATCTATTTTTTTATATAGCATTTTAAGTGAAATACCAACATTGTACATATTTAAGAAAGAAAAAAAATGCAGCTATTTTTTCTAATTGAACCAGGACCATATTTTATTCTCAACCCTGAACGTGTTTTTGGGGGGAACACGAGCACTTCATAAGGAAGAGCTTCTTTTTCTTTTTTTTCTTTTTTTTTTTTTGTTGATATTTTTATGAGACATTGAAGATGGATTGCATATGCTACACTTCTCCAAGAGGTGACCTTTTTTTTTCTTTTCAACTGAACATTGATGCTGACTGTTATTTCACTGCAATGCTGCCTAGAGTTTTTGTATAATATTAATATCAATAATAATTAAATTGTAAAAAAAAAAAAAAAGTTGAGGTTAAAGATATATATAAAGGCGTGAACTCAGCTTTTTTTTGGAATACATAGTATTGTAGAAATAAACAAATCTGTACGTTTTATTTATTATTTTAACGATTGTGAGTATAGAGCATAAGGAAAGAGAATAGCAGAGTATACCAGAAAAAAATATGGGAGATGTCTACTTGAATATTTCTAAAAATAATAAAAAAAATACAATAAAATAAGGAAAAAATTAAAACATATCAGTGTACATGTTATGTTCACATGTTTTAGCAATAAAGTCTATCTTTTCAACGTGCATTAGTGTCAAGCCATGTTGCTTACAACGAGGGTCCACATCCAGGGGGGCGTGTACACTGTAAAAAAAAAAAAAAAACACCTGAACATGCTGTCTCATTCAGTCTCTTTCCCTCCAAGAAAAAAAAAGCTGTTGGCTGAGTGTCTCACTTGTTTGAATCGTGATGATGCTCTATAAAGAAATGTCATTTCATGCAGGAGCAAAAGAAGTTCTTCATTTGGAGAGCGGTGAAAGTGAGCCAAGCGCAGGACTGATGCCTTCACTTTTTTTTGTGTGTGTGTGTGTGTGTGCGCGCGCAGTGTAGGCGGCCGGGGCTCGGAGGTGGAGTGGAGTTACTAAACTGCACAGAGAGTCCAAGCCTCAGTGAGTCTGTGCTGGACTGCCTGACGCTCCGCGCCGTCACAGTGATTTCAGAAAGGGCTGATTTACTACGCTGCGTAATGCGCAACACATACCTCAAGCGCCTCCACAGAACTGGCATTCATTTGTCTCAGCCAGGGAGAGGGAGAGAGAGAGAGAGAGAGAGAGAGAGAGAGAGAGAGAGAGAGAGAGAGAGAGGAGGGAGAGGAGGGAGGGAGAGGAGGAGGAGAGGAGGAGGAGAGGAGGGGGGGGCACATTCATCTGCCCCCTGTCTGCGCACATGCTCGTCTCAGGGCTCTCCGAGGTGTTAACATAATGGGTAAAATATGATTCAGACATTTCAAACAGTGTCAGATGATGAAATGGCGAGCGCAAAAAAAAAGAAAGAAAAAAATGCTCAGGGGCGTCTGGGGTCTGCGCTTTTTTACTCTGGAAGCTCCACACAAGTTCCACTGAGGTATTTGTATAGAGGTGGACTGGAGCAGACCGGCGCCTATTCAAGTCTGACCGCCCCGGAGAGAAACACACACACACACACACACACACACACACACACACACACACACACACACACACACACACACACACACACACAGAGGAAGAAGAAGAAAGAAGAAAAAAAACACAAAGCCCATAAAACAATGGTCAACTGTTTTTTTGACGTTAGCAGACTGTTAATTGGAGAGCAGGGGAGCTCTGTCTGCGCAGATTTGGCCAATTAAACGCGCAGGCGAAATGAAGTCCTGCGAAATCAAAGCGAGGAGTCATTTTCTTTTTTTTTCTGAGTGTTTATATTATTCTTTAAATACAATCAACGACTTAAACAGGGCTATGACTGAACGTCTGAAAGCTTAAAAAAAAAGCAGCGTGCGTAGTATTTCCACTGAGCGCATCTTGTGCGCGTTAAAGTGATTTGTGTTCCTGCGGGCAGAGTTGGATTTGACACTTGCCGCCCGGTTATTGTGACAGAACCACTGAGGGGATTTGGTAAGCAGAGGAGGAGAAGGACGGCGGCGTGCCAGCAGAGGAGGAGGAGGAGGAGGAGGAGGAAGAGGAGGAGGAAGGGGGGGCTGCTTTCCTTACTGTCAGCTTCTTTCTTGATGATGTCTCGGGGTTTTTAGAAACTGCGTCTCTGACTCGACGGCGCCACTCAGCCGCCCCCTCTCGACTGCGCAGAATGAGGCACTTTGGGAAACAGTAACCCTTTCAGGCTCTGCCCGGAGAGTATTTTAGAAGCGTGTGAAAGGCAATACGCCTGCCTGGCTCCAGCCAGTTAGGTGCGCACCTTTTAGGAACAGAGCCTGCCAGCCAGTCGGATCCCTGGTTCTCAAAGCGGGGTCCGGGGACCTCCAGGTGGTCCTCCGGAGGAGTCCAGGGGGTCCTCAGAGCTCAATTTCAACAAAGCACTTAATTCACCAGAAATAACCCGATTTTGACTCCGTGTGTGCATTATTATTTTAATCATGCATCTCCTCGCTCACAGTGCCAGATATGAAATAAGCAACAAGAACCTCCTCAGCCGCTCACACACATCTGATCACATCCAAGACTTAATGTTTGTTTCTTGTGGTTGAATTAAATAAACATATAAGGTATAAAGTGTGTCTGATCAGGACATGTGTGTGACATTATATATTTTGGGATTACTATTTTCTTGAAAGTGTTGAATAGATAAACTTATATTTCTTCCAAACTTGGCTGTTTGCTTCAAATCCACTGTACATCCAACTATATTAATCCCATCCCAGAAATAGAAACCTTTTGAAAACAAGAGTTAATATAGAAGCATCTAACAAGGTTGCTGGTTAAATACAGACCGTGTGTGTGTGTGTTTTTTCTTACAACCAAAGAAAAAGGCCAGTTCTCAAATAAATATCTGTCAGAGACTCCTGTCTTCACTTTATGCAAAAAAAAAAATGTTGACCATATCACAACTTCACACCATTCATGAAAACCATACTTTCATTTACCAACAAATCAGAGTCTGATAGTAAAAATTCACTTGATGTAAATTTACGAGCCTCGTGGCCGCAGACGGACCTTTGGATTGACATGCTGCGCTGAGAAAAAGGAGAAAATGTCCCCCCATCAGCACCATCCGAGCGCCACATGTGAAGCGTCGACACATCAGAGCGGCCCGCATTCGCATACTCTTCGTAAAAATGTCAAGACGGCGGTGGCCTTTACCCTGTCAGATGCTCAGCATGATTATAGTCTGACACGGTCTCCATATCCATCAGCAAAGACCTCTGACACGATAATAAATCACACGTGTTATATTTGGAAGCTTCATGTATGTTTATTTCAAGATAAAGCGCATATTTGCTGGCTGTTAGGCGGATTAAATAAAGGCATGGAGACAATTAGAACAGGGATGATGGGGGGGAGGAGTTTTGTGGTGAAGATGATGAGGCTCTGTCTCTTGATGAGAGTCAGTTATTATGATGGATTGTGGTCTGATTGGGAATGATTGGGGTGCGTCAGTGGGTGGGTGGCGAAGGGTCTGCGGTGACTTTCATTAGAGCAAATATGTGAAAGACACATCTGTACCTGCAAGGACACATTTACACTGGACAAGACGTGTGGAAGCGAGCGTGTGTGCTGATTTGCACACGTGCGCGCACTCAGCCACAGGCACAGGGTCGCACACACACAAACATACACACACACAAATCTCTCTGGCGTGTGTGCAGTGGGCTGACAGACAGACAGAGACGGAGACAAGGGTCTGTGGCTGTAAGTAAGGCCCAAACCCCATGGTTGTAAAAGCCAGTGAGTCAGCACTGCTGAGGTTATTGATGATGACAGGGTATTAGATGGAGCACAGAGGGGAGGGAGGGCACACACACACACACACACACACACACACACACATAAATGGAGTGACCGCAGATGATACCCGGCATTCCGTCAGACCACCAACCCCAACTTGTGGTGTCTGGAGGTGTGTGTGTGTGTGTGTGTGTGTGTGTGTGTGTGTGAGAGAAAGAGTGTGTGCGTCAAGGATTTGTTCATGTATAAGAAGCAAGAGATATGTCTATGAGTTTGTCTGTATTTTGTGTGTGTGTGTGTGTGTGTGTGTGTGCGTGGGTGGGTGAGAGAATCTTGATGTATCTGTGCAGTGATGGTACTTTAGTGCATGTGTGTGTTTTCACAGGTCCATTAAACGCTTCCTGGTGGTCTTCAGCTGATTGGCCACTCTGAACCACCACAAAGGCCTGACTGGTTAATTCTGGTCTTCTCTTACCAAGGTTATGCCTAAAATGCATTCTGTCTGAAATGTCTGTGTTTTAATGTGTGTGAGTGTTCAAGATTGGGGGGGTGGTGGTCTTTGAGGTTAACACATTTGCTCCTTGACACACTTTGATAGCGATCAGACACCATCCTGATGTCAACCATCCATCACAGCAAGAGCCCACAAACCTGACCTGGAGTCGGCATCAGCGGGCACGGGATTCATCACATGCCATTACATCAACACAGCGGCCATCTTTGCTGGCAAACAACAGGTGACTGTAGTCGGATAACAGGTGATTGTAATCAAACCCCGCTCATCGCCAACAAGCGGCGCTTATGACAATTAAGCAGACTGGTAATGCACTGGAAATGAGTACATTCATCAATCACAGGGCTGCCTTGCTTAAATCTTAGTTCCTCAACAGTGGCTGGAGGTTTTAGGGATTGTTTGTCCCGCGCGGGAGGAGTCAAGCTGGTAACTTGAGCGTGTTGAAAATCTGAAGAGCAGTTTGTGATGCCTGCCTCAAGTACAGATAGAAGGCCAAAGGTGACCAGGCCTTTAACATCCAGGCTCCTTAAACCTCCATACACACAATCACTTGCTGATGAGACTGTAATTCTCCTGAACCCAGTGTATCATGTTAATCGTATTTGTCTCCTATTTTACCCCCTTAATCTCTTCATACAAGTGTTTCTAAAAGTAACAATCAGCGAAACGATGTCTATTTTATGCGATTTGTGTCCCTGGGGCTCCTGTTCAACACACGGCAGTGAAAGGCCTGCAGCAAGAGCGTGGTTGCCCTATATGCTCTTACGCTGCTACCCTTTTAATCAGACGCATAGTGTCAGAGTCACATTTCTGTAGTCATGCTTGCTGATTACTCAGTTTAACTCTTGTTAGATGTAACAGATATTGTAAGCCCAAAGTAAGGCCTAAAAATAGAGCTGTGGGTGGCGTGGCACTTGCAGGGCTGGGAATAGTGCATATTCTGAGCCCTGTTTCCATGGTTACTTGTGCTTTCTCCCATTGCCAGCATGGGTCTCGAATTCAGAAAATAGTCCCTTTGCATCAATGGCTGCTGTTTTTATCCCTTTAAGAACAGCCTAATTTAACTTTTTTACCATGTTTTTTCCTAACCAATCAGGAAACGCACGTTAAAGTTTGTGGACCGTGTTTGGAACATGCCAGTGTCACAGACTGAATTGTGAAAGTGTTAGGCCCCGGGGCTAAAAATGTATGGACACAAATACGCCATTAACCATTCCTGACTTTACCATCTTTACCTCATCAAGCTAAAATCAGAAACCTGGCTTGTCTGTCAAACTCACAGCACAAACATACTCAAACCTTTCCTGCTCCGAAACACACACTGAATCTCAGGATAGATATTAAAGTTGGACAGCACTCATCAACAGCCCACACAAACACTGGGTGTTCCCGGAGTGCTCCTGATACATAATTGGTCCCCGGTCGTCATAACGACATGCGCAGGTAAACTGTCTTTAAGTTGTTTACTTGACTACTCATCTTGATCGTGATTGCTCCGGCTCAATTATATACACAACATATATGTGAGTTTTCCCCCAATTAAAATCTATATTTTCCATATCTCTCGGATTGCCGCTCTATTCCCCACACACACACTCACATATACACCTCCCCCTCGCAGCCTGTCCGGCGGCTGTCTCCCAGTACCCCTCTGTGCGCCTAGATGGCATGCTGAGAATGTTTACTTTCGCCACAGTGTGTATTTACAGAGCCTAATAGTTTTTTAGGCCGCAATGGCGCCTCGCTTCGTAACATGTGTACAACCCACCTACTCCCTCTTACTCCCTCTCTCTCTCTCTCTCTCTCTCTCACACACACACACACACACACACACACACACAGAAAACATACATCGCCCCCACCAAACAACAAATCAAATCTCTGGTATTTGGGGTTTGGCAGCAGAGTGACCTCTAATGCGGCCAGGTGACATGTGGGAGCAGCGACATCAGAATGTGATGTTTCCCCCCCCTGTGATCGGAGAGAGCGGATCAGATGAAGCTAAAAATAAGGCCAGAGAAGAGGGTTTGTGTGCCGCTGGAGGTCGAGCAAATGCACGAGGGGCTCACGATGAATGGACACACGATGTCTTGAATGGTTATGCGTGACATGCGGCGACCAGAGCGATTTGCGAATGCGTGTACGCTACGAGTGAGGATGATGATGAGGTGTACTCGGATTAGACAGAACGTGCAGTTAGCTCAGAGGGATTTGTGATTGCCGATAACTCTGTCCTGGTCACAACTGCAAAATAGATTAAAAACTTGTGAATTGATTCCTTCCTGCTTCTTGAAGGCAAATCAATTAAACTAATTAAAGCTGAACTTGTGTGCAGTGTTTTATTTTGAGGGAAATACACTGTCCTGGTCTTTTAGTTTTTGCTCCTTGCCACAAAACAAGATCACACACACACACTAAAAAAACGACTGCAGTGCATGATTGTGACAGACAGCAGGGTCACAGGTCGTGATTACATGTCAGTTGCGGAGCTGTGCAAAGACCTCAATTTAAGCCTGAGTCAACCTCTCGTAATTCTGCTCAGTCGCTTCATAACAGGTTCCACATAATCAGTGAGGGAAAAAAAAGGCAGGACCCTATGATTGAAAATAAGAACAAGTGCATTCAATTAATCTTTTGTCCTCTGAACAGTAAGGTGATTTACTTGTTTACACGGATCTTGGTGAGATGCGGTGCACATTAGAGAGGTGACATTTAGATGGGAGTGGAGAATGAAAATGAAGTGCACAACTGAGGACACTAACATCATGTACACACAGTCTCGAAAGAAAAAGGCCAACATTTTTCTATTCTGTAATTCTGGTATAATATAATAATCTAGTCTGTGGCAGCCAATAAGACTTGTTAGCTACACGTTGAGTAAGTGGTGCCACTTTACAGTAACTGCACGCAGAAATGAGACAATCCTGATGAAAAAGGTATGGTCGGTTTGTTGCCTTTAGCTCATTAAACTCAGTGTCTCCCTGTTGCATCCACAGTGGGAATTTTCTGCATGTACACATGGTGGTCTTAACATTGTGCCTTAAACTTGATCTCTCTCACAGCTATTCTTTATCGACACACCGCAGCTGACTGCAACAACTTCCGCACTTAGTTCTCTGTCATCGAGCATTGTGGGACATGTAGGAATTCTCTAACATGAGCAGAAGTGCATGAGACAGGTTTCATACCACAGAAATTGTCGCAAAATAACTCCCGGAACACCACCTACATGACAGATGTGACCTTAAACACTATAAAAGGGGTGAAAAGGGCAGTGTACTCGAACCCCCTGAAAAGGACAGACTGGGCATTAAAAGCGGAGTCTAAAACACTCAGGCCATTGTTTTATTTTCTTTCTCCCATAAGACAAAGAGCGCGAGGGAAGCAAACAGGTGAAAATAACCGGCTGTATTTTCCCCGCCGGCCCGCCATGCACGAATTGGGCTGCTGGACCTGATTTCCTGACGCCTGCCTGTCTGTCGTATTCAGCCGAGGTGGTCTATTCAGAGTGAGGGACCAGGGGACACACAGCCCAGGGGGTGTCGACGTGCGTGTGTGTGTGTGTGTGTCCTCATGTATGTGTGTGTGTCGCTGCGTAAGGGGGAGGGAGGAGGCACCGGCGAGCAGCAGAGAATGCTTGGTGATGGGTTACCAAAAACAGAGCACCGGGGGACAATGGGACCCAGGACATTCCTGACATAACCCCAACACACCGGGGAGGAAGTGGAAGGGGGGATTTATTGGTGTCAACGGCCCCTCGCCCCAAGAGGAGGAACGGGTGCCTCTTTTGTCCCCTCTGGCGTTGGAGATGGACTGAATCGAGACGCCTTGCACAGAGAGGACGCCTCTAAACACATACACATAATCACTCCTTTGAAAGAAGAACCACCAATTAGGGAATGGACATATACAGCTATAGAGGTTTAGGTCCAAAGGGGGCAGGCTTCTGTGTGTGTGTGTGTGTGCGTGTCTGTGTGTGTTATTGCATGCCTGCCTGTATGCACTTGTCAAAAGGATCTGAATGTAAAGGGAGAGCCAAATGGGATGCTTTTCAGCTCAGATTGCACAAGGGGTGACCCCATGGGAACACTGCTATGAACTTGTTTGAATCAGAGGGCATTTAGTCTCATTTAGGAATGGTTCATGTTACACTAAAAGAGACCACAACGAACAAGACAATGTAATACTCTTGTAATTGGCCAGACAATTGTCAAGTGAATTTCCCATAGTGTTACCTAAGACTTTGTATCTGCCACTTAAGATGCGGGACAAACACTCAATGTTGAATGAAATGGAATTAAATTCACTGATGATATCACTTTAATGCACACGTACACGCTATCTCAACATTAAAAGCCAGTTTGTGTTATCTTCCAACAGAAATTTGAACATTTTCCTAGAAAAGGCAGGAGCCGTACCACCCATCATGCCCATTTAATATTATTCAACTGGTGAGAAGAAACATCCTTTTAGTTATAGGAGGGCTGGTTTTGAATTGCATTGTAATTACTGACCCACCCTGAGCCTCCTTACAGCTTATGCAAACCATATTGAAGGTAAATACCCCTTTTGTGAACGGAAATGACTACGGAAAGCTGACCACTGGGCCCGACAAAGAATACTTTTTCTCCTTAGATACTTGAGACTTAAACCCCACAGAAAACATCAACACCACACTGACTGGAGATTACATTTGAGGTTATTGATTTAGAAAATACCAATATACCTGCTGAAGCCCGATATAAAAACTCACTTTGGAATCTGCCCTGGACATAGCTGTAACACCTCACCATCCCTCATTTATTTTCAACACTTCGTCTGTCTTTCAGGATTTCCACCTGCAGAGTGCTATACTGATGATGCACAGCTTAAACGATAGCAAGGAAGCTTTATATCTGTGGGATCAATCTGGCGGTTTTACTGTACTAGCCTGCTGTCAATATGGACCATTTTTGATTGCCTGGACTTGGCCATTGTCGGTGGTCGCCTACTTTGACCTGCTTAGCAAACTGTGAAACTGTGAAACAGGTGGAGGGACATATCAACTTAGACTGACACTGCCATCTAGTGGTGAAAACATTGTGATATCTCTCTACAGGAAGTGTGGCCACGCTTGGAAATCTGTTTAACTACCTTGTCATACCAGATAAGCAGTAAAACGTTGACCATTTAGATCCTTTTGGGGACTTTTTAAAAATGTTTTTTTAAGTTAACGCACATAATCCGCCTGTCTAGGATCACGTGGTGCTTTATAATTATATAAGCTGTCCTCAGTTTAACTCTGCAACAGCGTGCCACTTGGGTCGGATAGCCTAGAAAACCCTGTATTGTATTCTTGCATGAAAACTGATTGCAGTTAATCAGATCAGGAACAAGCACAACTTTCAAGACTGTTACGAATACGCTTAAATAAGAGTCTTACAGCCGTGCCAGCAGCTTTGTGCAGGCTGTGCTTTGGGGCAGCTGATGGTAGGCGGGTGTTGTGTTCGTCACGGTCACTGTCTTTGTTCAGCGTGTTAACATTTGAAACTATCACTAGACAAGACAAAGCATGAGAACAAAAAAAAATCATCTAAACTGCAAAGAGCCGGAGAACTGGTGGCCTGGCGGTTAATCGTGATGACACACGACATAAAACAGCGTCCACTTGATCAGTTTGTGAGTTCAACTGAATCAACTGAATTATTACCCACCGATCAAAACTGGTAATAATTACCATTTGTGATGTTAATGAATTTAGGCATGAGGGAAATGCCGAAGCATTTAGACTTTTCTTCTAATTGACTGCAGATTTATTTGGCTGTTATTTACTATCAGTGCTCTTGAACTGAACTTCCACCATCATCCACTTCCAGCTCACTGGATTACAGCTAATTCGTATGGGAGGCTCTGTAGCCTTGGGTGGCATTGTTGTGGCCGCACAATTTATTAGCTAATCGACAAGACAGTGCCAGATTCTGCCGCTCATGAATATCGAGGCGGAATGAGAACCAGAATGTGAGCTTTCATTAGGGTGTTTCGGCTCTCTTACTCTTTCTACATCTTCAGAACACACATAGAGTTCAAATGGGAACTCCCAAGCGCTTCCAGCTGGCAACACTTTGGGATAATGATGCTGGATTCCACACAAATGAAGGGTCTAAATACCACCAGAGAGGTACCTGAACCCCCTCCTCAATGCACAGGCCTGCATACATGTATGTTAAAACACGCACATACTTCCAAGCAATCTTTCTTTTTTCTCTCTCCCCTCTGTGGGTTAATGACACTGCACGGAGAGCGGGAAGGCCAATTTCCCACCGTCATCCTGGACAGTCGCTGCTGTCAAATGTAAGCAGCTAAATCAAAAATAATCTCACAGCAAGTCAACGGTGCCCCCCTCCTCCACACACACACACACACACACACACACGTCCATGCTGAGGCCGGCACACATCCTCACAGTCTTCAGGAGAGCAGATT
>JBAJHX010000024.1:19004560-19028666 GCA_037176925.1 Amniataba percoides | reverse complement strand
TTTTTTTTGTATAGATGCACTGTGCATAGCATTGGTCACTGTTGTAGCAACATGTCTTCCCATTATTTTCAGATTTATTAATCTGACACAAACCAAATAGATTCTTCTGTGCTTATTTTGTCTTCTGCGTTTTACAGACACTATTATACAGCTACAAACCCTGCTGCTATACTTTGCAGTTTAAAAGTTTTGTATTCGACTTGATCACTTCTGTTATAACATAGTGTAGTATTTAAAAATACTCTCATAAATACTAAAAAAAACTACTATAAATACTCTCAGCATCATTTTCTGTTACCAAAAAAATTAATCTGCTGTTGAAAGTCTCTCCTTGCAGCAGAAAACGCAGCAGTGTTTGGATGTGTTGGGACTTAAAATCTGTGTGACAATGGAACAAAGAAGCCTTCTTATTCTACAGAACATATCTCTATTTGTTCCTGTCTTGTTTCTCACAAATTAACCCTGTTTGACCCGAGTCTAGTGAGTCACTGTTGCCCAGAACTTTCTGCCTGCTCATGTCCTTTTCCCCTCCCTACGCCTCCCGTTTTCTCACCAAAAACTCTGACCTCACAGAACACTTCATTAACAGAAAAATCCACCGCAATTCGTCCTATCAGCATTTTTCTTCTCCTAAAGCGTATATGCGCATAAACACAGAGAGAGCAGTAGCTGAGCACAACTTCCTGTGTCTGCGAATCGGTGAGAACTGGCCTGACCTCGTCTTCCACCTCGCGCTGTCTGTCTCCTCTCCTCCTGTTCGGTTCTGGATCAGGTTCTGTTGATTTAAAGAACCGCCGTCGGACTCGGGGCCAGCCGTGTGGGCCGGGCCGCAGAAGCTGCCGCATTCCTCTGCTGGGCGTTCTGTTTCTCTCCCTACACTGTCTCTTTCTGCCAGATGCGGAGATGGAAGGGCAGAGATTATTTCACGTGTGTTTTACTATCAGTTTTTGGATGTTCTCCATTAGTCTTGAGCACTTTGAGACATTTCCACAGATCAGGCAGCAGCTATTTCAGGTGCAGCAGTTTGCTCGTGATATAATAGTGAAGTGAGCAGTTTTGAAAGTTTGAACTGGAGTCAAGCAAAAATTACAGATTAAACTGTCCAGGCAGACACACACACACACACACGCAGGCAGCCAGGCAGGCAGAGCCTCTGAACAGACATAAGCAGGCTTTAAAAATTTGTCAGTGATCCCCCCTCTAATGACGCTCTCAGCTGTGAGAGCTGACCCCCTCCTGCCCTCGGCCCTCCCTGCTGCTCCTCCTCCCCTCCACCTCCTCCTCCTCCTCAAGTCCTAATGAATGCCAGCGAGGAACTCCCCAGTACCCCACACCCCAACACCAGCCACCCACCCACACGCACACACACACACACACACACACACACGGACGCTTACACAAACAGCAGGATCGTCGTCACCGCCAGGGAGACGGCTATCATCAAGTGGAATTCAAGCCACTAATATCTGACCCCTGTTACCTGAGGCCTGTCACTCATGTTGATTCATCTGGACAGGTTTATTTACCTATTAAATGAGTGTGTGAGTGCAAGCATAATGATACAGATGGGGAGGATGAGATTAGTGTCAACCAATTATTTATTTATTAGTCAGTTTCCACTTTCTTAAATATGAGAATTTGCTGCATTTCTCTATTTCATATCAAATAGCAAATGACTTAAAAATCCAACATCACAGGGATTTGGTCTGTTGATGATAAAATAAGCAACACAAGTTTTCAAATCTGTTCTTGAAAGTTTTTTTTCCAGATTAATCAATAATGAAAAGTAAGAAACAACAAACTCAAACAATGCACAATATAGGGATGTGTGACTTTGTTGCCAACGTCCTTTTTATGTTCACACAATGCATCTCACCGCTGTGATAATGAGAGCGGAGGTGGCCCTGTTGTTAGCCAATTAAAAAGTCCTCCATGGTTCTGGGCAGCCGCTAATAAC
The DNA here is from genome assembly GCA_037176925.1 of Amniataba percoides. Lineage (NCBI taxonomy): Eukaryota > Metazoa > Chordata > Actinopteri > Centrarchiformes > Terapontidae > Amniataba > Amniataba percoides. The sequence continues at coordinate 19,026,709 of JBAJHX010000024.1, read as the reverse complement.
CCCACCAGGGATTACTGTACGGCAGGCTGGAGGGACAGCAGGGCACCAGTTTGAGCCTCCGCTTGCTGTCATCCGAGAGAGGCAACCCGGTGGACCTCCATTCACTCCCGGGCCCGAGCGGGGCCACACCACGCCAACTCTCTAGAGCAGCGTGAAAGGCTCCCACTCGGGATACAAAGTGGCTCAGCTGTCCCTCTCCTATCCTCACCTCCCACGGCGCCCTCCTCTACACCCAAGCCAAATAAAGCCTCTCAGCAACTTCTGTTTTCCTAATCTGTGAACTCTGACAGAGGCGCCCACGCTTGAAAGAGAGACAACTCAACATGGGATGATCTCCCGGTGACAGGGAGAAGCTGAAAAAACGTTGCTGAAACCACCGGACCACCCTGTCATCTTCCTGTCTCTCTCTCTTTCTTTCTCTCTTCCTGTCTTGCTGCCTCTCTCTCTCTTTCTCTCTCTCTGTTGCTCCCTCTATTCCTCACCCACCACTTTTTGATCCAATTTCCCTCCCTTTTGCCCTCCATCATCTACCTTCTCTAATTGGACTGTCACTGTTTGATTAAAACCATTGAATCAGTTCCAGTAGCCAAATGGCCTGAGTGGCAAACTTTTTTTTTTTTTTTAATGCAGGGGGCTTCCACTCTAAAAGCCCCATATTTTTCATCTATTCGCATACTGTGTCCATAATACTAATGGGCAAATTATTTAACACTGCGGTAGCTTAGCCACTGGGGATTGTAGCACGTCGACACAAGTACATTTGCCTTGCCATTAATCCACAGAGGAATGCTGCAGTGATGAATTGGCCGTGCAGTTTGTATTTGTCACCGCACCCCAAGCAGTCATTCACTTGGAAATGGCTTAGCTGCCACAGGAACAGTTTGTCTTTTAACATACCAGATGGTGGTAAGTTTCTGTGCTTGGAGGGGTCAGACGCAACTTTAAAAGCACAATCTGCAAGCAAAGGGTAAACTAGAGGGTAGCCAATACCAAAATCAAAACTCTAACAGGAGGAAGGTATCACTCCTAGATTCACCGTCTTTTAATAAGCGGATTCACGCAAAAACTATTAGAAGGATAGTTCCAAATTCTAAAAACGAGTTACATGAGAGGATTGATACGCCTCTCCTTTCTGTACGCTGAATAAGAAGCTGCAGCCAGCACCATTTCCTGTGCAGTATTCATTGTCTTCTTCAAAAAGATGGAGACATGAGCCTGCAGCTGTTGCTACTTCAACCACATTTAATGAAAGACAACGTCTGCCCCCACCAAGGGGAACTTGCGGCTTGTTAAAACACACTGTCAACGCTGAAAGCAGAGAGTTTTCTTGCTGAAGCAGATTTTTAGTATTTCAAAAGGTCAAGCTGCTACACCACTGTGCTGACATCCTGGCACGGCTCACGGATTCACGCGTGTTGGAGTTTTTGCAGCGGTACAGAATGAGCGACGTTTTAAATAGAACCCAGCATTTTCGCCCGAGCACGGCGATGTCTGACCGCTCACACTCGTATCTCAGACGGCGCGCGGGGTGGAATTAAACAGCCTTGTCGCTGCTCTCTCTCTGTTTAACCTACACGCTCATCTGCCAGACGCGCCTGACAGCACCAGACCCTGGAAGAATCTCCCAGCAGGCCCGGCAGCACACGGGCCGCACCATATTTAGTCATCCAAAGTCCAGACGCAGACCAATGCAGTCCTCCACCTTAATCTGTCTCCCTCTCTGTTTCTCCCTCCATCTCTCCCTCTCTCATTTTTATGTCCTTCTCTCGACTCTCCCTCCCTCCATCTCTGTCACTTTCCCCCTCTCTCCTACTGCTTCCATTCATATCTGTCCTCGCTTGCCCTCCCTCGAGTCATTTCTGCTTTATCACTGTCGCGCCCCCCCCCCTTCCCCTCACGTGTCCCTGTTTTCCTTCTTACCTACAGGACTGAAACTCTTCTTTTCCTTATGCCTGTTTGTCCTCTTTTCAAGTCTCTTAAGTCTGTCAAGCATTTTCCTGCCTGGTTTTCATGTAAAAAAAAAAAAAAAAAACTTTTCGAACTTCCTCTCACTCCCTCGATAACATGCCAATCAAATTTTAAGTCCTCTCAACGTCTCCCCCCCCTCACCTGTCATACTTTCTACCCCTTCCGCCTGCTCCTCCCAACCCCCCTCTTCCTCTCTCTCACAGCCTCCCCACTGTCTCTTTTCTCGGATGAACATGCTGCTGATGGAAGCTGGGCCTGGATGCTAATGAATTGCTAATTCTATCAGCCGTCTCTCCATGCCCTCCCCAGTGGGTGTCGGGGCGCGCCAGCTTCGCCACGGCCAGCCTTTTGATGGAGTGCTTTGGCTGATGAACTCCCGCCTGCGTGCCCACTTTAACCTCCTCGTCCTCAGACACATGGCATTGATCAATGTCCTTATATGTCCTGGCAAGGCCCACTCTTACTCCAATCATTCATGAGCAGGCCCACTGCCTGCGATCCATTTTTCATTTGTTGAATATTGTAACAGAAAGGGGGATTAAAAAAAAAAATTATAGAATATTTTCATGCTGCTCAGAGTGGTGGGAAACATGTCGGGAAAAAGACATTTTAAACCCAAGTACAGATGAAATAGAAACCAAAAAGAAGTCTGGAAACACATTTTACAGATATGTTACCAAGAAACTTCTGAGATTGGCATGTGAGGCAGTTCTGCTTCCCCCTTCTGACATTTTCTTCCTCACTTTCTTTCTGCTCTGTGTAATTCCCTCACACTATTTTCCTTTAACACCCAATCTGCGCTTGAGGAGAGGCCAAATGGCTGGGTTCAAGCACTTGAGCACAGACGATGGGTCCTATTTACCAGGCCACTGGGCTCTTTTTTTGGAGGGTTGCTAGCTTTGGACCCCTCACACAAGAAAAGAACGAAACTTTTGTTTTTCCGACTCCCCTTAAATCCGTCTGTCTGCCTTCCCCGCTTGACCGAAGTGGATACAGAGGCGGCCTTTTGTTCTACCAAGATGAAGAGGGATGCTGTAGTATAAGAGGGGGAGTGAGGGTAAGAGGAGGTGGGTGTGATTCATTGTAATTTAATAAATACCTCGCACTGAGGGCTGGGGTGCCTTCTCAACCCCTCAGCTGTCTGCTCTGAAATGGGGCTCTTCTAGATTTGACACCCAGGGAGGTAAAAAGGGGATTAGGGAAGGAAAAGCCTCAGGCTATATACATCTCTTTCTCTGTCTTTTTCTTTGCCCCAAAGCTTTCTCTCCCTACGCCCCTCAATCTCTCTCTCTTTGGGACCGAGAGGCCCCTCGTCTCGCTGTGAGCATATGAATGATGTCATCCAGGTACCTATCTTGACCCAGAGATTTAGAAAGGCTTGAATGGCGTCTCATAGCCTCAGTTCTTCTAATGCAGGGTATAATCCTCAAATAGCTATCACTTTTGGTGAATTTTCTGGTTCAGTGAATAAACATAATGCTGCCTTCTCTTGGGTCAGCACTGTGTGACAATAGTATTGCAACGGTTGATTTCCTATCAAATTCCTGAAAAAAAAGCTGCAGTGGAGTCTTGGTATATAAAATGGCCTCTGTTTTTTTTCAGGACACACTCTTTAAGCAGAGGTTTGACCAGGGTCACACGCGGTCCACTGCTTTGCAGCATCACCAGGGATTATAGGGTAACTTCTGCCATGCTGCTCAAGCATGACCAGAAGGCTTGGCCAGTTTTGACCTGAATGGAAGTACTGAATGAGAGGCCAGCATTGAAATTCAGGATGCAGTCACTTGCAGCCACTAATGTCTCTCTTTAAATGGTCACATCCTTTCTCTTGGGCCCCCAGTCTAACTGTCTTATCCTCTGACAGGCTTTTAGTCAATGAAAATATTCACTTGGAATCGGACTTTACAAAAAATCCAATTTAATTTCCTTCGCAAGAGCAACTATGATTTGGTTTTGAAGACGCACAAAGATGTTTTATATACAGCAGAATTTGATTAGAGTCGCTTTCTGTGTTATATCCTATTATGGTAAAAATATGTCTATGACACTGACCTCTCTGTTTCTCTCTCTTTACAGGAAGGGCTCTAGTCAGCCTGACGTGAAGGGTCACTGAGCTCAGACACTCTCCTTCCATTGACTCACAATTACACACATAGGGGACAGTCTTACACACAGACACGTCTGCACACACATACATTTACACACTCTTGGTTCCACACGTACACACACAAGACTTATCTGTGCACAGACTCACATTCACACACTTGCCCTCTGAGCAGGATGAGGGAACCCTGGAGGTGGCTGCTGGGCCTGTGCCTCCTGGCATGCTCAGCCTCAGCCCACAGTGCCACCAACCCCTTCGCAGGGCAGCAGACTCCTCCGGACCCCTGCTATGACGACACAGGCGCAGCCCGCCGCTGCATCCCCGAGTTCATCAACGCTGCCTTCGGCAAGGAGGTGACGGTGTCCAGCGTTTGTGGCCGGCCTCCGTCCCGCTCCTGCAGCGTGGTGGAGCGGGGCGACGATCGGCCTTCTGTACGCACGTGCCAAATCTGCGATGCGGCTGACCCTCGTCGTGCCCACCCCGCCTCCTACCTCACTGACCTCAACTCAGCCCACAACCTCACCTGCTGGCAGTCAGAGAATCTGAACACCTCGCCACACAATGTGACTCTCACCCTTTCACTAGGTAAAAAGTTTGAGATCACCTACGTCAGCCTGCAGTTCTGTTCACCACGACCCGAGTCCCTGGCCATATACAAGAGCATGGACTATGGCAAGACCTGGATGCCCTACCAGTTCTACTCCTCACAGTGCCGGCGTATGTACAATCGGCCCAACAAAGCGACCATTACCAAGCAGAACGAACAGGAGGCTCTATGCACAGACGGCCACACTGACCTCTACCCGCTTTCTGGTGGACTCATTGCGTTCAGCACGCTGGATGGACGGCCCTCCGGCAAAGACTTTGACAACAGCCCGGTCCTTCAGGACTGGGTGACTGTCACCGATATCCGCGTGGTCTTCAGCCGGCCCCAGCTGCCCCGGGAACTGGGGCTGGGGGCCGGAAGCAACAGCGGAGGGAGGGATGACGACCCAACGGCGGTGACATCAACGCTGCCAACTTATTTCTATGCAGTGGGAGACTTCCAGGTGGGCGGGAGGTGTAAATGCAACGGGCACGGCTCACGCTGCCTGAAAGACAAGGAAGGCAAACTGGTGTGCGACTGCAAGCACAACACAGAGGGACCTGAATGTGACCGCTGCAAGCCCTTTCACTATGACCGACCGTGGCAGAGGGCCAACGCCCGCGAGGCAAACGAGTGTCTGCGTAAGTGTTCTCTCTTCCTGTTCCTTTAACACGTTTCACTTTGTCTGTATATAACATATTATAGAGTTCTCTTTACTGAAAAACAATATAAACAATTTCTGATGGCTCGAATTTAGCAGATTTTCTGAAAGGAATACAATGTGTTTACAACTACATATAGCTGAATAGTTAACATATAAATGTGTTAAATAAACATAAAACTAGGGAGAATACATATCCACCAAGTTAGTGTCCATTATAAAAGAAGCATGTCATGTTAAAATTCACACCCTTTCTTAAACTTTCTTCCTTGGTCTGATAGTTTCCCCCCCATATGAATCGGAGAGCTTTTATTTGCCTCTTCAGTTCAAAAATCCTAATGTGGGACTGGGATTAAACACTGACTCACAAGCTTGCCATATATCTGTTACAGATACCCCATTCCGAGTTCAAGGAGTGTATAAAAATTAGGAAATAAAACACAGGTTGTTTATTTGCTCTTTGGTGGACAGACTCATGACCTTTTCACCACCCACGTTCAGGACATGAGGACAGGAATATAAAATCCGGCCGACACATTGAATTTATACACGCACACACAGCGAAAGAGAGAGAGAGGGAGGTGGAAAAGGAGAGATTTAACCACGCTGACCCGTGCTTGACTGTCACAGGGGTAATTAATAATGTTGCCAGAAAGCACCGGATGGGTTTGTGTTTACACAGGTGAGGAGTTCTGGTAGCGAGTAGTGGTTGAGCTTGCAACTTTGGCAACCTCTCTTAAAACATGAAGCCCATCCTCTCCTCGCATTTCCCATCAGCCCCCTCTATTTACCGTTCCTCCACGGGGGAAACAGGCCTACATTCAACAAAATCATGTTCTCTGGACTTGTCTATGAAAATACACTTTTTCCCAAGCAAGTCTAAACAGCGGATGACAACAGCTCGAGTCACTGGCACACCGCTACAGCTCAGTCATCCAAGAATGTTATTTGGCAGTGTTTGCCCCTTACCTCAAGACATGCTCTGTAAAAGTCATCCAGACGTGCTCTGAAAGATCGCCAAGTCAAATTATAGCAATTTCTGGGGCAATTTTTGTTAATGTAAATGGATTAGCTTTGTATTGGATTAGTCTTTTATATGATAACCGGTTTTTGATGTGATATATGAATTTCACGGCTGTACAAAGGTTTCAGGCTCACCTTTTATGTTTTTAGCAGGGAGTCGTTCCCTAATGTGCGTTTCTGTGGTGGCAATTTTCACACCATTCATCCGTTCGTATAAATAGACATAGGTGGGACTTAATTCAGGTCAATTTTGCTTGTCATAAAAATTTGTTAGCGAAGGAAAATAAAACCATATTAGAAACCACTGTCCCCGTTTTAACCTTTCCCCATAATGAAATGAAATTACAGCCAGAGAGGAAAAAAACAGGAGCAGAACATTGAAAAACACTGTATATTTTTCTAACATGTTATAATTGCCCAGTGAGCTGGCCTGAGGTCATATTTAGCATTGAACAGTGCCAGATCTGTTTAAAGGGGACAGAGAGTGACAGAGCCAGAGGAGCAAGACCGGCCAATCCCGCCTTCCCCTCGCTCTGCACTCTGAAACCTCCCATGCCAACAATACCTTACTTTGGCTTCTCATCCATCCTTGACACCCTCGCTTACACAAGTCGCAGATACAGACACGCGCTCACACACATATATACACCTAGCCCCTTCTACAACAATATCCTGTAAATCCCTCCGTGTGCTCTCGCTCATACTCCGGCACACGCCCTCTTTCAAATGTCCCGTAGCTGTTTCCGAAACGTTACACCCGCTTCCCGTAGATTTCTTCTCAGCGGGATTGATATGTCACTTCCATCCACGACTTCTGGGATAAGCAGCACGGCTCCACTCGCCAAATCTGATGACCTAATCCCGGTGTTGATACAGGGCAGTTAAAGCGAATTGCAAGTTGCACGCTATACCTGATCACACATTCGGACACGCCAAACACCAGTCCCAGATGTCCCCAGTTTAACGTTCCAAAAGGCTCTTTACAGCTTATTCCGGTAGAAATGCTTCCAAAATATCCTCAAAGTAGCAGAAGAGCCTTAAAAAAGCCCCCCCAGTGTATCATAAAGGCCATTCTTAAAATGCACCCACCCCTTGTTGATTTCTTTGCTTGCTTTTCTGTCTGACACGGCACATAAATGTAGGCAGGCTCCAAAGCGAGCCCTGAGGCACGCCGCTGTGGCAGCGAGGTGCAAGTATTTAGACTGGGCAAGAGTGTGAGAGTGGCAAGTTATAGAGCTGAGAAGTCCCTTAGGTGTCACCAGAGCCTTCAGGAGGCCCTGTGGGTGTTTGGGTTAGAGGTGGGGTCTGAAAGGGGCCGGGCTGAGGTCATGATCCTTTGTGGGGCTGGTGACAAGGTTAAGTTGACGGGGACTGAGGAATTCAGAGCGGGCAGATGTGGAGCCAAATCAATGGCCGTTTCACACCCCACCTCTGCGGCTGTCAGTCCTTGAGAAATGACGTGCCTGAAAGCTGATTTCTCCATTTTAAACATTGTTGTTCAGATCCTTTTAAAGCCTTTGCAAGGTTTTGGCGCTCACTCTTAATTTAACCCCGCACATGACAAGAGCGCTGTCTCCAACGGGCTGGTTTGATTGCTCGCCGGTCTCCCTAACTGTTTGACGTGCACCGCATCAAGATTACTGTCTGCGCTCTTGGCAAGCTCGTGTACTGTCTCCAGACACAAGCCATGCACACACACGCCCATCTGCCGCCTCCCTCTCTATGAATCCTGCCTCGAGACATTGGTTTACAAATCCCTGCTCTAGTAGTCAGAGAGGGCAGCCTCGTAAAGGAGCGTGTCTGTTTGTATTGAGGGAGACATGATGGAAAAAGCTGTGATTTATCTGCCCGGAGCTTGAGCCACAGGACAGAATGAGGAAACAGATGGATAAGAGCTATTTGGTTACTGGTTGTGATGGAGTATTGGTTTTTCTGCTGGCATGGTCGATGCTGTAATGTAAATACTGGATGTTGACTTAAAAACGTGAGACGGTGTATCGTTCCATAATAGGGACTGCCAAAGTCGCCGTATAAGATGAAGAGGCCTCTTACGGAGTCAATGACAGTGTGACATCCTGAGTATATGATAATTTATGGAGGTACAGGAGCTCTCCACTCTTGGCCGTGCTCGCAGCCATCTTGGCCCCCTTTTTTTCAGAGCCGTGGCACCGAGCTGTTCAATTCTCCGGCACTTCCTCACCCTCATTTGGACTGCAGGAAATCCAGAGTACTCGCAGCTCTGGGACGCTGCGAGTCCATAGCCAGACACCATCCATCCCTAATGGACCGGCCAAGCCAGGTCTGTTCCCAGAGCAGCGCCAGGCACGCTGGTACGCATTCACGGGATTAAATTCAGAGGTCACATGAAGGTTGTTTGAGTTGCCATTTGGGCCAATTAGCCAGAAATGCAGGTGAGCTGCGGTTGGTGGCACAGCCTGCTCTGCTGCAGCATTAGGGTGTGGTGCTGAATATTTTTAATAGTACATTTTGACATACTGAGCCCAATGGGGAATGAGCAACATGGTATTCTGTTTTTGTACTTTTTTTTTTTTTTTGCAGGAAGCGAAGTTTCCTATGAAATTAAATCAATCAACCAAATGAGTATTCACAGTAGACTCTCATTACACATCAGTCCATGTCATCACCTGAAGGAAATTCCCACTAATTAGTTACTACCTCTAAAAAAAAAGTTATTACCTGTTATATAATAGAGGTTATTAGATCATGTCTGCCGCACTAATGAATGCGTGGCTGCATTCAAATGTGACTTTTACAGCGGAAGAAGGGGAAGCGGAATTGACAGATACCGTAGTTGCGGGTCTTGACGCGAGCCAGCTAAAACCTTTTGTGGGAGCTTCAGAGGTTTTCTTTAGAGTGCTCAACCTCTGTTTTTTTGGAAACTATTAGTTGGAATTAGGGGGAATTTGACAGATGGCTTTCTTAGGGAGAGCGGTGTGATCCAGCAGAGGTGTGTGCATATGTGTGTGTACATATGTGTGTGTGAATGTGTGTGTCAGAATAAGAGGCCAGCCGCTCAGAAACAGGGCTCAGAATAAACCTTCAGATCTGTAAGGAGCTGTGGAAACTCTGAAGACCACAGAAGCACAAACGCTCTCTTTTTTTTTTCCAAAAATGTATTTCTCTCTTTTCCCTCACCAATAAGAGGCAGATGGTTATTTGATGCTGATTAGAATTTCAAAATAGGCCTCCATCCTTTCACACCATTACCCCCACCACCACCACCACATCTCCTGGCAAGGGCAAGCAGAGGTCATGTTCCAGTCGCAGATTCATCAAGACGCTGTGACTGAGAAATGACCTCAACGCACCATGTTTTATAGTTTCTCAATCGTAGCAGAGAGAGGAGCAAGATTTTTGTGCTTTTGTTCTTGCACAATGCTGTTTGGTCTTTTGCAGAACAAAGTTAACCTCACTAGATTGCTCTGAATTTAAACATTTGTACCTCTGAGAATCCAGCTTCTACAGCACACAGCAGCCTAAAAACTGTCGTCCGCGGCCGGCTGAAATTTTGCTGTCTGTCCCTAGAGGGCAACATGATATGAAGCTCAGTGAGGTGCCAAATATGGACGGGGAAAGATGACAAAAGCCAGAGCTGCCGTGATATTACTGCATGCATGTGCCATGTTCCTACTTTTGCTAATTGACTAAAAGACGCCCCCACCCAAAACCCTCCCGCCTCCGCCGCCTGTTGCTGGAGGCTAACAGGGAACCGACACTTCAATTACTTACAGGGCGGCACACAAATGAGCAGGAGATGTTTGTGTGTGTGTGTTGAGGGGTTCTGGAGGAGGGTTCGAGGGGGGGGTTGAAAGAAAGTGATTTTGAAAAAGAAAAAAACTCCTGTGCTTTCAAATAATTACACATCCAAGGAATGTCGTTCTAAAATCAACAGCTCTATGAAGTGATGCCTCTGGGGCGGTTAGCGTGAGACGCGAGGCCAACAAACATGCAGCGTGTGCGAGATTTGTTTTAGTGGTGTGTGTGTGTGCACGAATTTCAAGGGCTTGGAGTCAGACAAGCTTCCTTTATCTGGCTGAGACAACAGGGTTTGGTCAGTTTGATTGGTTTGCGCTGTAACCTTGCACTTTGCTTTTATTCCCTCTGTCAGTATTGCAGCTTTGGTCCTTGGCCAACCTGCGAGGGATTGATGCTTTTCTCGTTCCATGAAGCCACCCATAAAGGTTCTCTGGCGAGCGTGGGACATGGTGAAATAAATGTTAAGGACAGCACTAATGTCAGCAGGGTTAAACCACTGGATCCTTAGGAAATGCTCTGCGGCTGCCTGAGGCCAAGTCTTTCTGCGTGTTTGTGTGTGTGTGTGTGTGCGTGCGTACATATGCATCCCCTTGCACGTGTGCATGTGCGAGGGCCACATGTAACCTAGTAGTGCGATGTAGCGTTTCATCCCTGTGCCAAAGCAAACTGGTGGAGCTGCAGTGTGCCCACCCTGCTCTCCCAGGCCCCCATCGAATCGCCCCCACAGATGGTAGCAATCACCTCCCGAGGTGCCCGTCACCGCCAGCACTCTCTTCCTCTCTCTATATCCTCGTGTAACCGACTCTTGTCAAAGATTAACTCTCTGCCTGGATGCTTTCCTGTCCGCTACCTCTTCTTTTATTTCATGTATATTTCTCTTTTTGCTGAAATCAGCCCTTTTTTGTTATCTCGTTGAGTTTTTTGTGTTTTCTTTGTGTTTTGGTAACAGTTTGCCTCTTTTTTTTTTAAAGGCCTCTGTGCTTTATTGCCTGTGAAAATATGTGGTTTTTGGCTGCCAGCCGGTGTTACTGGTGGCAGCGAGATTCAGAGGCTGTTAAGAGAAAATTTATGTCTGTTTGTTGACAAAAAGTGCACGACAATCGCTCGGCTCCCTTTAACTGTGGTTTTGTTGTGGTTCTTCACAGCTGCTGACGCCAGCTGTCTCAGATCAGCCGCTGTCACTGTAGTTGAATTCATATGTATGTACTGTATATATGTGCTGCATACCATATGGATGTTGTCTGTTACACAAGTACAAACTATTGTCATGGTGCAGCTTCTATAATAGATGTTTCAAGTCTCTGAAACCTTAAAGGGTGAACATAATTTTTTTTTAAGGATAATCCCTCATTTGATGTTTTGATGATGGTGGTGATAGAGAAAGCTGTCTAACATGTCAGATTACAGTCTCCCATAGATGTTCATCGAGATGTGATGACTGCAAAAGCCCATACTATTTTATTCACTTCATTTTCAAACTCACCAAAGCATTTCAGTTGGATGAAAACTCAACAGCTACAAAAGGCAAGCAACACGGACTAAGCCAAAATATTTAGCTGGAAATAAAAAGTAATTATTAGAAAAAAATTCAAGTTTCAAATTGAAAACTACACAGTGGTCGCTGATTTCCTCAAGGCCTTTCTGCCAGCTTCTTATCTCAATATTTTCTTCTCCAGTTTAACCTTTGACCTCTGATATTACTGCTTATTTCAGCCATCATCAACCCAGGAGGCTTTTTGCTTTCTGTGCATTCACACACAAGCCTCCTTCATAGCCTGAAACGGGACAGAAACGTAGAAACATTTGGTTTTCTTTCCCTGTTTCCACTGTCATCTCTGGCCACAGTGGCAAATTGACACAGTAGGTTCCATCTGTCACTTTCTATTTCTAAACCAGCCCAGCCATTGCATGAATCCCCCAGAACGGACTTCATAGTTCTGTATGCCAATACTCATGACAAAAGTAAATGTGTTTTTACCTTTTTTTTTTTTTTTTTTACTGATTCACCACGATAAACTGATTGCACAACAGTCGTCTACTTCTGCGCTCAGGACTGCAGGATATTACTGTGGAAAAAAAGAGCAACGGAGACAGACAGAGGCAAAGGCGGGACAGAGATAACAATGTTTAGATGTGGGGAACTGAAGTGGACCAGAGAGAGGGAACAGAGCTAAGGACTCAACTCTCCACTGACACCAGGCCCCCCAACCTGGCAACCCTCCAGCCTAATCTCGTTAAAATCTCTCCCGACTGATGCCATCCAGAGAGGAGGAAGGGAAGGGGAGATGGAGGAAAGGATGGACGAGAGAGGTTTGGGAAAGGAAACCGGCGAGAGCATTTGAGATGGGGTCTCATGAAAGTAAGAGGAAAGGGGGAGGGAGGGAGAGGGAGGCTCGTGGGAGGGGTGGGAGAAGGAATTAAGGGGACTCTCAGTTCAAAAGAGCTCCTAAGAGCCGGCTCTTAAGCCCACGGTGTGAGGCTAACCGCAGAAACCAGTGGAGGGAGGGGAGGGTTGAGACGTGGTGTCAAAGCTAGAAGTGAATGATATGTCTGCGTGGAAGAGAAGGAAAGCGCAAGAGAGGACGTAGAAGCTCCTGTACATCATAGCACACAGCGGGGCTACAAGAGTTGTAGCTTCCTGTTAGTCCTCGCCTCGGAGTTCTTAAATCTTTGTCTCAGCTTGTTGTCTCATTAGAGACTACACAACCAGCTGTGTTTATGTCTCTTTAAGACTCACTTCTCTTTGCTTTTTTTTTTTTTTTTGCATCCTTTGTTACATGATCCATGTCATTCTGGGAAAGTTTATTATCTCTGTGTGTCTATTATCTGTGTCTGGGGTTACATAGGTGTGTGTGTGTTTGTCCACACTGTACAGTGCCTTGGCTCTAATGAGGAGCTAATTAACCGGGTGTTACCCCCGGTGCCCTGAGCAGGTGGCTGGAGCAGCCAGGCGGAACTCAGCCCAAACACACAGACACACACCATACACACCAACACACACACCAACACACACACACACACACACGGTGGCAGGAGACCATATAGCAGAGCCTGTTTGGCCGGGCGGGCAGGGCACCCAAGGGGGGCTGCAGCAGGTCTGGACCACAGCCTGGGCCAAGAGAGGAGAGGTAGTGGTGGTGGTGAGAGCGCGGCCCTCCAATTTTCAAGGACCAATTTTAGCCATAGGATTTAGGTTTTGCACAGGCATCCAAAATCAATTGGCTGTGCTTACCGGCTTGGCTTTGGTCAGGCTGAAGGAAAAATGAGGTTAGATTTATCCCTGACATATGGAAGGGAACAGAGAGGCGGTGCGCTCCACAAACACACTTGCATTTTATTTGTTGAGCGCAGTCTTTACGGGCCAATTTGTCATAGCACACTTGACAGACCAGTCTGCGAGCTTGTTCGGAGCTCGTCGAGGCACCTGTTATGAAAAGCTGTAACAGAACAGCGCAGTGTTCTTCTGTCAGTCCACCTTGGCTGAAGTGTTGCCGATTTCTTCTTTTAACAAAGTAAGAACCACCTCAGTCGAAAATCAGGATACGTGCAGATGGTGTGCAGGAGTATATCAGACACATTTACTTTGGAATTTACTCCAGTTAAATTAGCATTTAATAGTTTCATGACAAAGTGTTGCAACTATTCCCTGCTGTAATATTTTCCTAGGGGGCTTTTTGCTCTTCTCTCTCCATTATTTTCATCTCAGCATCCCTGTCTTTGCCAAGACCGTAGCTTGTGTTTGTTGTTTGATTTCCACGACAACATGAGGAACAACATTTACGCATCCTCGAATTGAACGGTGACCCATAAAAGGAGCCGCGCTCACTCGAGGATCACCGTGTCTTCACTGACTTTCCACCACCCAAAGAACTCCCCTCTCTGCCAAAATGTCTCTTTTTTTTCTCCTCCGACAGATAAGAATTAGCGAGTGTTTTTTTGGTTTTGTTTTTTTTTTGCAGAGCACTAGTGAGGCTTTGATGTGTTAATGAATTGAAAAATGGCCTTCACAAGTGTTCAGTTATCCCCGCTGAGCCTAATTTGAGGGGGGGTGGGGGGGGTGGCAGGTTGGGGAGTTGGGGTGGGGGTGTCGGCGTGTGTGTGCGCGCAAGCACTTCAAAACAAACCCATAAACATTCCAGGATCTTTGGGCAGCTGCAGCTCTGAGCCGAAGTTAACTGCACACCGCGTGTAAACTAGAGAAAACACACACACTGATACACATACAAACACCTCCTTGAGTCATCGGTGCTTTATGCATATTTATTTTCCTCAGACATTAACCTTGGATTGCATTTTCATTTATATCTTTCCTTTTTTCCACGTCCGATACTAAATTACTATTTCTGCCAGGCACTAATTCTCTTCACAAAAAGGGCCTGGTGGTTGTTAAAGCCATTCCCAGCCGTCACTACTGCACATGCTAAATCATTTAAAGGCTAAATTCTGGCGCTTTCTTTACATTTTCCACACTTGAACATATCCTCTCCTACTTCGGACTTTGTTGGCCGATCTTGTTGCACGGCAGTAAATCGAGAAGATGCCATGAGAGGGCCGTCGGTGCTGTTCGGCGAGGGAGAAAATGTGATCCATCGCTTTCATGTTCTGCTACAAGGTGTTAATGGACACAAGTGCTCGCAGCTGTGTGTGCGTTTGAGACGCTTGATCATAATCACAGTCCCCCCCACCTCGTTCTAAACCCCGCAGCCCCGGCCACTCACCAGAGCTGCTGTGTTCTTTGTCACATTCCCCTCAGTAGAAGTCGGACAGGCTGTTTGGTTGTTCACATGCACACACACACACACACACAGTAGACACAGGCACAGCAATGCACACAATGTTTTTCAGATAAAACAGGGACTACATCATTAAAGATAAAAAGCTTTGACTTTAACTGATTCGCAGACTTCTACCATGCCACCTTAACACTGCCTGCTTATCTCCTTTGGACCCTCATCTTGGACTTACAGGGTCATGAGAGCGCACCAACCAGTCCAGCAGTGTGTCCACACAGACACTAGTGCCTCGATATGGATCCATATATGAAACAGTATTTCATTAACTTCAGAATTCCATACAAATTGGGCTGCATAATAACCATATGGAATTGGGAAACAGTCTGGGAATGTGCTCCCCCCTTTTTTCCAGGGTCTGCGACCAGGGAAAACTGGGCCTCTTTCCCAACCCGGTGCCAGGCTTCCCCCTTCAGCGCTGATGGAGGTGCAATGTCGTTCACTGCTCGCGTAGTACTTATAATGTTATAAAGTGCCATTAACCGTCATTTTTGATCATCTGCAAGGAGCTCATCTAACGCTGCACGGACCATTGAGAACAAAGTAACCGCAGAACTGACCTTGGCTGCATGATGAGGAGAGAAACGTATTTTGTTACTTTTTCTACTACATTCAGGAAGTTTTAAACGAAACGTTGCACTAAAAATATTTTTTAAATGTTTCAACTAAAAAACTGCAAATACCACCAGGATTTACAGAATATTATGGTATCGCTCTTAAACACAACATTTTAATTAATACAATTATTCACTTTATCGCCAAGGGTTTGATGAGATTGATAACACTCACACATCTGTAGGTAAATATTAAGAGGTAACAGCTAACCTGGGTCTAGCCAAAAAGTGACTAAACCCAACAACTGGCACCTCTGATGCTTCCTCACCAGTCACTCTGTTGCACTCAAAAACACAAATAAAAGTCCCGCAGTCTGTCTTTACTTTACATTGTTGTGTCTTATTCTGTTCTAAACATCCATTGTTAGTGTATTTTTATCAAACACACCCCCACCGGACTAAAGTTAATTAATATCACCTTCTGTTGTGATGCCCTAATAATCCTATTTTGCCATAGCTGTTGACATTTTTGGTCAAACAGCTCTGCTGTTGTTTACCCCTTTCTAATTTATCCGCGGATAACTTTGAACTGCAACTAAGCTCCGCAGCAGTCGTCTTTGAAGCCGCGGCCAAGTCTTCAGGTCCCAGGTCTGACTCTGATTTAACCAGCAGAGGGTCTGGATCAAACTCCTTTACACAAACAAGAAGGGCAGGTTTCTCATTAGGCTTCTCAAATGCAAACCCCACATGTAGCGAGCGAGCGGCGTTTCACGAATACTGTCAGAGCTGGTGAATGCGGTGTAATGTGGAGGAATCAGCGGAAAGGCTCGTGAGGCGAAAAGATATAAAGGAATCAGCTGGATTTCAAGTGGAACCGGGAGAGGCCGCGAAGAGATATTACCTCACTTCACATGTCCCATATATTGCGGCTCGCCTCATTTAGAAGACAGCCAGCTCGAGCCTGTTCCTTTATCTGAATCGCTCTCGCTTTTAATAGATCTCAGGACTCTTTACTCATCAGTGATTCATGAAATTAATGTCCCTCTTTCCAGTGATTAATAACTAATGGGCTCAGAGAAGCCGAATTCATTAATTATGAAATGGAGAAAATGAGCTCTGCAAATATCACTTTTGATTGATGAGCTCTGGAATAGCAGCCAAGCACACAGCCGCAGTGTAGATTATAAACTACTCACTACTGCCTTACTGGAAAATCTCTCCCAGCTCTCTTGTGATATACATGGTAGCAAGCATATGTTTTACTGCGGCATTTCATCCAACTTACATTTCGTCTCCACGAGGGTTAAATACCGTGGAGATATTGTAAACGCTGACATTTATCCCAAACACGCAACCGACTGTGTTAACTTTCCTCTCCCCCCCCCTCCCCTCTGCAGCGTGCAACTGCAACCTCCACGCACGCCGCTGCCGATTCAACATGGAGCTGTACAAGCTGTCGGGGAGGAAGAGCGGAGGGGTCTGCATGAACTGCCGCCACAACACCGCAGGCCGCCACTGCCACTACTGCAAGGAGGGCTTTTACAGAGACATGGCCAGACCCATCACTCACCGACGAGCCTGCAAAGGTAAGCAACTCTGTGGACCTATTTTTCCTTGCTCTTTCGTTTCATTAGGTTCGACTGTATTTAGATGGCACTGATTTTTCGTCTGTTCATACATTAGGTAGATCTCTGCTTATACAGCACTAAATACCTTATTTTTCTTCTGCTGACAGAACCATAAAACACAAAGTATTTTTCTGGGAAAGACTCAGCAGCCACTCTATGTTTACAGCGACTAATGTGAAAATTTTCGTGAACAAAAGGATCACTTTTGTGTTATATCAATCAGTAACAGAGTAGCAAAAATGAACATGTATTTATATGGAAATGTCACAGATTATTACTTTAAGCTCAGCTCGACTTTTCACTTGGCGATGCGCTGTGCTAAATGTTTACTAAATGTTCAAACAAAAGCTGATTGAGATGTTCTAACCCTGCTAATACTTGCCCAGTTGTGTCATTCTTGAAAAAAAAAAAAATTTAAAAGGAGTAAAAAGTTATGATTGGAAACACGCACGGTCACGGTACCTTTCAGTGAAAAATATCAGCACGTCTGCCTTGCCATACCATAGCAGAGAGGAACGAATTGATACCATGCCCGGAGCTTTACTGGCCAAATGTTTCTCCATACCACACACCACATAATATTATCACTTGACCAAGGCATTTCTCATGGAAAAAATGTATTTTACCCCTTTTTATTATTTCACATTTGCAGTGAATATTTTTCTGCCTAATATTATGCTGGAAGCATTTCTCTCTCCTCTTGCTGAACTTAATGCAAAAATAACACCAGTTTCCTGTACTTGTTGCGCAGGAAAATATTCAAATCAATAGCAGAGGGGGGAGTGTTTTTTATTCTGTTGATCCTGATGAAGGTAAAGAAAAAAAAAGCATCGCTGAGGCCTGCCAGTGCTCATAGCCGTGAAGATCTTTTGGTCGAAATTTCATGGCGAGAATCTCCCACTGGCTTCCGCTCAGTTTTCCTTCTGCAGCCCGACCCAAGCCGTAACCGAACACCGCGAGGTTGGAAATGGCACGATATTAGTCGCGCTGAGATGTCGAGCCATTCATCATATACTGGCAAAAACCCCGCAGCGACTTGGTCACATACCTCAAAGCTTGAGTCATTTGACCTGTTACTGCACCAAAAACACTGACAGAAAGAGATCTCTGGCAGCAGCTCGGTCCCGAGATGCCCGTCTCCGTGTGCAAATTGTTCCCTCATCTTCCATTTCCTGCAGTACCTGGGGAGTGTGATGCTCTCACACACACTCGAGCTCCCTGACACTGCAATTTGTCCCTATCAGAGCCTGATGATCAGGTGCTAAACAGTTTATCTCCCTCCCTCGCAAAGGCCCCAGACGTTACGGAAATGAAAGTTAACGTCCAAAAAAAGACTCTGCCGAGCGGCAGGCTCCATGATTGATCAGAGCAATTCCACCGCCTTCTAGGAGCCGTCATTTTCCCTCGCCTCAGCCCTTGCTCACTGTTTTTTTTTCAATCTCCATCTTCTCCATCTCGTCTGATTGTTTATAACCAGCATCTTCCTCCCCGAGCTTCTGTTTCCTCTCTCCATGACTAACTACAATTCTTTTAAACAATTTGTCATCCTCTCTTTCTTTTCCCACGGCATCCCTGATTTTATTTTTCAGCCCAGGTTTTTGTGGCCCTTCCATGTTTTATCTCCATGTGTCAGGGTTAAGATGGGGGTCAGAGGTGTGGTACAGCTGAAGAGGGGAGGGCAGTCTGAAATGGAGTTAAAACAATAAAATACAGGTGTTTTCTAAAGGCGAGACGGGAGTGCGGAGGACTGTGGGGGGGGGGGGGGCACTGCGAGCTCTGCGAGGACGAATAGGCCACGTCTGTTTCCAATAAGACCTACTCTGAAGATAGGTGTCTGTACACAATCAGAGGAGGAGTAACCAGCTCTCCCCCGCCTCCCGTCGCCACCACAACTGACCTCCCACAGACACAAAACACACACACACACACACTCTGTCTTCCTTGTTAAGCACTAAGGTCCCGATGTGAATCTGCAGGGCTCCAGCTCTGCAGCTCAAACGCCCAGACACCAGCCTCTCCAGGAGCCCTTTCCAGTGTCACGAGCATTAAAACATCCAGCAAAATGAAAGAAACATGGCAATCACCACATGGCCTGGCTGCAGCAAACGAGGTCTTCAAAATACAAGGTTTTTATGTGAATCCAAGCCGTGCAGCTGGTATCCGTTGACCACAAGGAACATCGATAAAAGGCATTTCATATGAGGCCATAGTCCATAGTGAAGCAACGCCGGCCAACATAAACCACACTGGCTGTATGTCTCAAAAATCTTTCTGCAGCAGGGCATGAGGATATTTGCTGTCAGAAAACACTATGAACACAAAAAGCATTACGCAATCTAATACGGTAATTTCGGTCAGTAATACAGCACCTGGCCTTGAGCGGCATAAAAATGTGATCCTTGAGGGCACATCACACCATTTTTCATCATTAGTATCACTTTTAGCCAATACCTGTAAACCCGAACAGAGAATTAAGATTTTAATGTCAGATGTCAGTGAGATGGTGGAGCTATGCTTCAGTTTTTCAGTCCTTTAAGTGAATGTTACTACTTCAAATGCTAAAATAACTTTCATAAAAATGTATTTGTACTCTCAGGTTAATCATTTGTGCATGCAGATTATTTAATTAACTGTAAAAAAAACGGCAGTAACTACAGACACAGAGAAGTCGTTCGCAAATGTATAAGGCCCAAATGTACACACACACACACACACACACACACACACGCACAAAGCAACCTGAATCAGTTAAACAGGGCAAATGCCTGTCAAAGGACTACAAATCCCAACATAGTGCCTGTCACGTCTGCAGGCGCAAAGGCTTGAAAAGTCATCAACCTCTGAGGACATTTTTACTGCTTCTTAACTGGCCCAAGCCCCTGCACATAAAACTTCAGAAAAACAGTTCAAGGAGGGGAGATGGGGGTGGAGATTGACACCCCCCCCCACCACTGCCTCCCCATCCACATTCAAATGTGGCAGTCGCCGGTTGTTTACCGAACAATGTGGACACTGACAGTAAACGCCAATGTCTTAAGAGCCGATGATTGTTTAGAGGGGAAGTGAGAACGTCTAACATTATTCACGTGTCGTTCGTGCTGACCGGATCCAGCCGATGGCTTGTGGTGTTCGGTGATCAGCCAGGAAACAATGGCCACATGTCTCAGCAGGCATGACAGACCGGCTCCAGACTTGCATCGGACAGATCAAATGACAGGGGTTTGTCCCGCATGTGCTTCAGATGCATCATTTCGCACGCGGGAACACACCTCAAATCAAATCGCTTTAGTAGAGTATTTTATTCTGATGAAACTAACGTGTACTTTTCAGTTGAGCGCGCAAACAACTCAAATATGACTCAGTCGTAGGTTTAGACTAGAAAATGTCAAATTGAGAAAACTAAGATCCAAGGCTACCTTCTCAAGATCAGGGTTTCATATCAGTGATGTTAGTGCACCAATCAGATGGGTTTCATCTAAATGTCTGAGATTCTTAAATGGTCCATGGACACTGCAGAGCCTGGTAACAGTGGCAGGAGTTCTGCCTGAGGGTGGGTAGAAAAGTAAGAATGTAGATTATATAGTTGGTTAGACACTCTTTCTGACTTGACCTCTGACATCCAGCTCAGCCGTTACGTCTCACCCTGCCATCCACAGATGTGCGTTCCCTTTGGGTCAGTCGGGTTTCCCAGTCGGGCCCGCGTGACTCAAATGGTGGGGATTTTGCACGGACGTTGAAGCAGATTTACGTCTCCGCCGCGCACGGCTTCAAAAAGAGCGCAGCCACTTTCGACACCTGTGGACCGGCCGAGCTTGCCGGAAAAAGGCAAACGTGTTTCTGAAGATCTGAGCCGCAGTTAATCCCTCCCCACCCAGCAGTCAGACACACACGATCGCTCCTGGGTCAGTTTCAGCCATTTAAACACCCACCACCACCACCACCACCCTCCCCTTTGCCCAGTCAACAGGTGGTAGGGTCCTCAGGCTCCCCTCTGTTGTAGCAGCTAAAAAATGTCCGGCGCAAATAAACACATTCACAGTTCCGTCGAGCGGTGGGAAGAAACTGTGGCATGTTAGCAGCTGCCTTTCTCTGGCAAGCCCTGTAACAAACTGTTGGGTTACAGGGTTTTTCCCCAAAGCGCAATTTTGGCCTTTCTTGTCTTTTCTTGATAAGCTTGGACAATTACAGGTATTGTGTTACAGTCGAGTCCCTCTGCGTTTGCTTTAGTAATTTTGCACTAGCCTGTGCCTGTTTTTCAAAGAATTACACTGAAAAGTAGACAAAAACATCGAATGTTCACCTTGCATTTCATGGTTTGTTTTATTTTTGGCAGCCGTCAGTAGATAACATAGACAGATAAGATTTCCGTACTCTAACTTTTTTTTTTTTAAACTCAGGACAGAGAATGTCTATTCTCAAGTAAAACCAGTCAGTGACACCCCTGGAGACTGCGCAAGAAGATGTTGAAGTCTTACATTTGTTTTGATTTGTCACTGATGTGTTTGTCTGGCTGGACTGCTGTGAAATGTTAAGTATGCGTTTATTACTCCGAGAACAAATGTCTGTTATTTTAGCGGAGTCGGAGCAGCCACAGTTTGGTTAGATTCACTGTTGTTTATGCTGCTGAGCACACCAGAGGCTCTGTTTGGACGACACTGAAGTGCTGTACCTCACTCCCAGTTTCTCTCAAAGCCTCTCCTTCACTTCTCACTCTCCGATATGTGGCTTCTCCCTCTCCCCTGTCATCCTCTCTAACATCTTGTAAAGCCCTCTCAGAATGCTTCGGACCAACACGCCAGCTCTTGTATTTAACAGCTCTTTTAAAAAAAAGAAAAGAAAAAAGAAAAAAAAAGCCTCATGTTGCTTAAGGGGGCTTGAATAAATTGCCGAGAACCAGCAAAACTCGTCATAGCTTTGCCAAAGCAAGGTGACCGGAGCACTGCTTGTTGTTGTTGGCATTTGCTGGGCATCGGCTGAACTTTCGGGAAGTGATGAAACAGCAGAGCGTGTGTCATCGGGCAGGCACCAGACTGCACACGGCATTTCAGGGGAGCGGAA
>JBAJHX010000024.1:18983913-18995195 GCA_037176925.1 Amniataba percoides | reverse complement strand
AAACTTCCCAAGTCATCCTCCCCGACTTGCCCACCCTAACACAGTCCCTGTCATCCTTTGCCAAATAAGCATAGTCACTTTTTAAATTCAATTAAGAGACTATGGAAGTCAGGACCGACGAAAACCACAGAGAGACCCGTCTGGTTGCTCTCAAGCTTTTTATCTGCCTTTTGCTGTTATTTCATTTTGTAAAGCACATTACAATTTATTTAAATAGAGTACAAGATAAACACGCCGTTTTGAGGGGCACATCGCCGTAGCATGGCAGCGAGTGTGCCGACAGGCATGTCATGCAAGCTCGTGGTTACGCTCCTCTGGCTGCGGTGTATGTTTGGTTTGTCATTCTTCCAAAAGTGTCTCTCCTCTGCGCTCTTCTCTGTGTCAGCCACCACCCTTCCCCAAACTATCTTTTTTAACCCATCTTGCATGTTGTGTACCGAGTGTTTTAGATAAGTGACAGCACAGAACGAGGCTGCCAAAACTCCTCAGTGGTGTACTGTACTGCACTGTAGCTCTTGTTTTCACGTCTTCCGAGAATGTATGTCAAACTGTGAAGAACACACGCGTGTACGGTCTGATTGTAAGTGTTTATGAAATAACTGTCACCAAGCTGAAGAATGTGGCGAGAGCTGATGCTACTGCAGACTATGAACAGGGTTCGATGTTGCTCAGATGATTGTGGATCTTCATGCTGTGCGTCTTGTCTGTCTCATAATGCCATTTTATGAGATAATCCAAAAACAACCCGTAACCAAAATGAGTTATCGCCCGCTATCGGAATTTAACAAAAAAAAAAGCAAAACCAAACAGTTATGTGTGCGTTCTCTGTCCGCGGTGGCCTGTCAGACAGGTGGTGTCACAGTAGCACCAGTCGCCTCGCCCTGGTATGCGAGTATGGTGTGACACGTTATGATGGATGGTCAAATTACGTGCCCGCGAGGCCTCTCCGGCGCTCAACCCTTTAGGCGCCCAACACACACTCGCGAAGGAAAAGGCGGCGTCTTGAATTCGCGTGGAGTCGCACAAGATCCTTCTCATCTTTCTATTGGCTCTCCGTTTTCCTTCTTCGGAGTGCCCACCCTGAATGTTGGAATAAAGATAAGAAATAGGAGCGAGCCAGATGTTGTTTTGGGGGTGGAAGCGTAGCCTTGTGAAAGCTATTTAGTGAGCCTCATAGGGAGAGCCGTCCTGTTGTTTTACGTTAACAAGCCCAGCAGCTTGGCAGTGGAACTGAGGCCATAACCGCTTTGCTTTGTTTCCCCCCCCTCCTCCTCCTCTTTGCCGCGTTTATAGCATTCACAGGTGTGTGTGTGTGTGTGTGTGTGTGAGTGTGTAATTAACCCTGCCCAAGTAAACAACTGATATGCACAGGAACTGAAAGTGCAGCGAGGTGAGGGAGCTCTCATTCGAAGGCAGAGTTTTTGCGACGACGAAGCCTCTCAGTTTTGCCGCCGTTTAATCTTCGCGTGGAGGAGTCTGAGCAGCCTATGATGAAGAATTACCATTTACATTTTCCTGGTCTGACTCCCAGTTTTTTTTTCCTTTTTGTTTCACTTCCATCCTGCCTTGTTTAATAAGTCTTGACACGTTTTTAATGTTGTAAATATGTACTGAACTGCCTCTGCCATTTATGTTGTCTTTTTGTAAAGCGTCACTTGGCCTGGGATGACTCACGTTGTATGGATGTACAAACCAGATGATGTTATATGGATGTAGAAACCAGAAACATATGCTTTTGTGATCACGACCAGAAGATATGGTTCAGATATTACACAGAATGTATTCCTTTTGGTTTTATGTTGTTTCCAGACAACAACCGCCCAATTGAAAATGACTCTGAGGAGAATCGAGTTAAAAAATGTGACACGGGCTGATCGGACCCTCTGCTTTTCCCATGGAGGAGGTACACACGGGAACTGACACAAAAACCCACCACTTTCTGTTACATACATGTCCTGGGAATAAATGCTTCACTCCACAAAAATCATCCGCCTACCTTTCTTGGGGAACAAAGGGATTCTTCCCTCCGCTCTTTGCTTCCATTATATCAAAGTCTTCCTTGTACATTTTCCTCTGAGGCAATGAACCACTGACTTTTTAATCTAAATGATCAAAAAAATAAATTATTAGTTAATGAGCTGCGTGTTGTGTTGATCATCTGTCTCTTTAATTGCAGTCATGAGACTGAGCTGCGGAAATAATATCAAATTGATATGTGTGTGTTTCCCATTGGAAAGTATGCGCACATTCAGCGGGCACCGCTCTGGTGTGTTTCCACTCACAGGGGCTAGACTGGATTTTTTTTTTTTTTTTTTTTTGGGTGGGGGGGTGGGGGGGGGTTTCCCGGGTAGAGCGTCTCCCCTCCTCTATGAACAGAGCAAGAGCTAAAGTTCTGTAAATAAACAGTGAGGCACGCACACACACACTTGAATGTGTACCTCACCTCTGAGGAAACCCAACTCCCGAGTCAGGTCCAAAGCAGGAAACTCCTTACTCTCTTTCTCCTTTACCCCCCCTCGTACCCCTCTCTCACCTACAGTCTCCTCTCTCCTCGTCTCCCCACCCTCTAACCAAACAGGCCAGCTCCATCCATCCTCCTGGAGGTAAATTACAGGAAAGCAACCATTTATCATCACTCTCCCCAGGCATGGCCATCAAGGCTTTGAGAATAGAGGTTACTGAGATTGTCAGGAGACACGGAGACACACACACACACACACACACGCACCATGACATATGCCTCTGCATCAAGCACATCCATCCTAGCTTCCTGTCATCAGCTTCCCATTCCTGTCCAGTCCCCATTTCAGAAAAAAACTGTGCAAATGGCTGACGACCAAATGGACAGTGGACGTCCAGATTTATGGTCCTACGAGAGATTCAGCTACTGGAACAGAGTGAGACTGCGCTCTGCCTGATAGATTTTCTTACTTCACAAGACTGCAAGACTGATTGAATCTGAATTATTGGACACCCTCTGCATATCTCTTTCTATCTCCCTTTGTCTCACTCACTCTCCCATATCACTTGCAACGGAGACGCTGTCCAAATTCAGGCACCAAATGATGCATTTTGGCCTGCAAGATGTTCTCAAATATCAAAGACACACACAAATTTTCAATTTCTTTCTTTTGTGTGTGACCACTGACACAGACACACATGAAGGTAACTGCTTAAATGCCGATTATTCCCTTGTTTTTTTTAGACTGTGGGATGGAGAGGGGATGTGAGCGCACAAAGCAGCATGAAGTTCCTGGCTGCTACCACTGAAATGAAGGTGAAACAAAACATACAACAATAAAGTAAAGGCAGCTGCCTCTCTTTAACATACTTGTACGGCCACCCT
Organism: Amniataba percoides; assembly: GCA_037176925.1. NCBI lineage: Eukaryota > Metazoa > Chordata > Actinopteri > Centrarchiformes > Terapontidae > Amniataba > Amniataba percoides. The sequence goes on along the minus strand of JBAJHX010000024.1, from coordinate 18,991,849 downwards.
CAAATAGCGTATGTAGGATCACGATGTCCTCTGCGGCGGCCTTCGGGAAACTTTTTGGTGAACTTTTGAAACTGGGCTGGTCTTTCCATCCTCAAAATCTCTCAACCCCGAAAGCCGCCTTTCCATCCCTTAACAGGCTTCATCCACACTATATAAAGAACATCTAAGACAGCTTACCTACGAAGTCGACTGGGAGTGTGCGCCTCTGCACTAGTGTACACACACACACACACACACACACACGCACACATCATCCACTCCAGTGTTACGGCCCTCACCAACACCCAGTTTCTCATTTATCCCTGAAGCTGCAGTGCATCGGGCTGAACTTCTGTCTCTGCCAACAAAAATTTCACCTTGATAAATGTGTATTTGCTGGCAACCCGCTGCATAAAGAGCTGAAGGGCTCTCCTTGTGCTCTCTGTCAGTTGCATCTATAATGACACGGATAAAGAGAGAGTTATATCGATTATTGTCCCTTTGTTACGACTGCGTAAAATGATAACTGTTCACGTGTGTTTGGGAAACCTCTTCAGTGTGTGCAGAGAGCTCTGGAGAGCTGCTGCTTAGAGCTCTGGAAAGGAGCGAGGCGGCTCTGGCCAAATACTGTCTAACCCCCCCCACACACCACCTCCCTATCCTACTGACACTCTCTCTCAAACACACACCCACACAAACACACACCACCCAGCGGTAGACGAGGGGGGCTTACCAATCGTGCTTTCATAAGCTGCCAAAGCGGCTTCATTGGCTTTAAATGGAGCCTCATTACCACTGTGCTTCAAAGCTCAACAACGGCAATTTCCAGCATGGGGTCTCTCTCTCTCTCGCTCTCGCTCTCTCTCTCTCTCTCTCTGTGTAGGTCTGTTTCCTAAATCTTCTCTTTCCACTAATGTACTTCTTTTACTTTTCGCCACATTCACGACTTTCCATTCTAATGATCTCTATGATTTATTTCCCCTTTTCTTTTTTTATTTCTCCCCCCCAACTCCATTCCCCTCAGAGACAGTGAACGCATGTGTGAATATCCGAACGTATCTGTGAACACTCATGTACGCTTGTCTGCGAGTCCGCGAGTGCGTGTGGGTCACCAAGTCCCACCCCCACCCACCCCCCACCCCCTCTGAAAACCGCAAAAAATGTGGCGAGAAATCTGTGTGGACCGAGATCATAAATATTCAGAGGTGAAGGTCTGATCTCTCTCTCTCTCCCTCTGCTGCATGTCTTTTCTCTGAGTGAAACCAGCTGTCGTATGAAGAGACACCCCTCCCTCTGGAACTGACAACATGCGTGACAATGACCACACCTCCCCTCGCACATCTGTCATCCTTCAATCCATCTTTCCATCTTCCCATTTTTCCGTTGAACTAAAAAAGAAAAAAAGCCAGTTTCATCCCCTCGAAGGAAACGTCTTCTTCTCACTTTCAATGCATCCAATCTTACGGCCCACAAGCGGGCCAATCACGTCTAAGACGCTCCTGGACAGTTTTCCAGACGCAGACACACACAGTGTCGGGGATTGTGAGGGACTGCTGTTGCACAAAACTGGGATTCACTGTTCCTTTGTTGGTCTTTTTTATTGGAGAAACAAACTTTATTGAGCCAGTGAGTGATTGAAAATGAGTGAGGTATAGGGGGTAATTTAAAACCAGTGTGGTCCCTGATAGGAGCATTGTGCAGCACAAGCCAGCTCCTAATCCGCCCCTCAGCTTTGTGTTTGATTGGTTACTGTTGAAAATGGGGATGAGTCTGCTTCTTCAAAGCCTGTAACATAAGAGGAATGTGTGTGTGTGTGTGTGTGCGCTGCCCATGCATTAAGGTGATCACAAAAAGCGGATTGTGTGCAGATGGCCAAACAGAAATTACACTGATACATTTTGCATAAGCCTTTTGTGAGTTGTCTTACTTATGATGCCGGATTTTAATACATTTGCTTCAAAAATCACAAGCCAGGTTCCGTGGCTAAGTTATCATTAAACTTTCTATCCAACGTGAGCTCAAACGTTTATTGATGCATACATTTAAAAAAAAAAAAAAGATGTTACAATGTTGTGTTTGGCCGAGAATGGTCGATCCGATCATGGTGGGCTACCGCGCGATCAAGGTTGTTAATTTGGGATAAAGGCTGGATACAGAAATCAGACAGTGTCTTGGCTTTGACTGAGGGGAGAGGAATGTCAAAAAGATAATTCTCCTTGCACTCTCTAAAAAAAAGCGAGTTTTGTTGGACTGGATGACAGATGGAGAGGAGTTTTGCGCTCACTTCTAACATCCGGACTAAAGGGTCAATTAATCACCTACACACGACACACACTTCATCAAACCACGATTAATTGGAATATAACTATGAGAAAATTACTCAGCGCGGCATATGATGAGACCCACATTTTACAGGAGAAATGTATTCTGAATTAAAAGATTTCAGAGAGCATTATTCATTCATATTTTTACAAGTGATGACAGACTGATTGGTGAAAATGTGCCATTTGAGGAGTATCCATGCTGAATTGGCTTTGAGTCACATTGGCCGTCTCAGCCAAACATTTGATTAAATATGCATAATTCAGTGGTGAACTAGGGGGCAAGCTGTGTTTGAAATAAATCTGACTCATTTTTTGGAATACGCATATGCTGTTCCTTTACAAATGGACAGAGAGAAACATGTTTCGTTGCGGAGTCCTCTGAAGCCAGGGAGGAACGGCGCTGGCAATATGTCCGCCACAAAAGCGTTTTCCAAAAAAATTTGGTTATGGACAGAATTTAATCTCAGATAAAACCCAGATTCAATCGTTTTTCCAATCAAAAACAGTTTTCCTCCCTTTTTTGGAGTGAAATTAGCTTAAAATGTGCCATATTTTCTCTCAACATCTTTCCATGCTCGGGAGTCTTCCATTTCTCGGTTATAAAAAAAAAAAAAAATAGATTTAGTAAGAATGCTCCTTTTTCCTCTAGGCTCAGGCCCTCTTTCAGCCCTACACCCCAGGCTATACTGTACTGTGCTGCATAACGCTGGGCCAATCCACTTCAGGCCCCATCTGTTGGCATTTAGCACCAGCTTCCCCGCCTCTGCACTGATCTCCGGTCTACATTAACTGCCCTAATTTGTCTGCCAAAGCCCACTCTGATTGCTACCATGTGATGTTATGTGAAAGGTGAGGGATGCCTACTTATCTGTGAAGACGGACGGAGAGACAGAGCGAGGGGGAGGGTTCAAAACAAGAGAGGGCAAGCAGGGTTAGAGGGAAAAAAAAAGGCTGAGGGAGGAAAGGAAAGTGATTAGAGAACGACATGAAGAATAGAGACCACATGACAGGATGGGAACGAGATGGGGAGGAACGGGCAGCAGTTGAGACAGCTCGTGAAATGTGTAAAAAGTGACCTATGTGGTTTTGATGGTTTTTGTGAAGACGGGAGGGGGGCAGGCTTTCCCTCTGGAGATAAAACAGTGATGAGTCCAGACTGAGATGTCATCAAGCTCCACGGCCCACCAGGACTTTTCCAGTCATGCTTCGATGTCCGCAGGCCAGCACAACTACCCAGAGAGAAAGACGCCACTTTTTTCCTTTCCCAAACCATCTTTCGCAGTCTCATGACCAGTGGGAATTGTTGTCTCTATGTCTGTGGCATTTTTTAAAAATTTGGTTTGAAAATTTGCTATGCATTTGGATAGAAAAACCTCTGCTGCATTAGGTGTGCACACTTTTTGTAACTTTTCGTAGCTCTGAAAGTTAAAAACAATTGTCCGGAGCACCCAGGTGGAGCAGGTTTCAGGCGTTGTTCAAGGCTCACTACATTTCAAATGTGATGGTGCATTAATTCTTTAGTTGAAAACAGTATCTTCTCCTCATGTTACGGGGACAACAGAACATCTACATCTGACCCCAGACTGACATCAAGAGGCACATGAGGAACTTTCCCCCTTTATCAGCAGTGTAGCAGGGTTATTAAAAAAAAAGCAAGCAAAGCTCTCCACAGGCAGCGACCTGCTCTCAGCTCACCCCACGAGGTCACTTCCCAGCTGTGACGTGACTTGACTGCAGCTGCTCACCAGGACGCGGTTTTGCCAGGAGGACCGTCAACCCAGAAAGCCATCACAGCTAATGATTACTTCTGGACCATTAGTCCCCCCCGCCCCATGTCTGAATCAGCCATGGATATTTGCACTTAAATGTGCTGATGTAATACGAAAAAATAGACTGAGAGCAAAGGAATTGATCCATGGCGCTTTTTCTGCTGCTTTTTGACAGCCCTGACACTCAATCACTCACTGGCCCTATAAAGTCTTGTCATTTACAGACTTGTCAACCATTAAAAACCAACACCCAACCGTGCTGCTGTATCTGACTAAATGAGTGCTATGTGGCTCCAGAGAAGCATCACTGAAGCGTCGATCCACTCAAAATAATCTCATCTCAATAATTCTCATTGACACAAATTCTTTTCATTTACAGACATGCACACTCAACCCTACATAGTTTAGTGAAGGACATAGGGTGCTGAGATTTGAGAGAGGACAGTTCGAAAGGGGAAGGCTTCCTAAGGGAGCAGAAGGGCACCCTTCCTCACCCCCACCCCCGTCCACCAGAGGAAGTTCTGGACAACCAGGGCCTTGTGTCTGCCAGGGAAAGCGAGAATCAGGCTCTTGGTTCAACAACACAGGCACCTGTGAAAATATGGGCAGCACACCACGTATCAAACCAAATAAACTCACCTTGGCGTAGAGCGAGGGCACGGTCTGATGACAGATGCCACTCGGCAGCCGCGCCCGCAGGGCAATAAAACACCTCGCTAGCGTGATGGTAGAGCTGCGGACTAGATCTGGTTTTCATGGCATAGAGGCTTCATTTGTGTAATATTCGGATTCTGGCTGAAGCACAAACGGACGCCAAAGAAACTCTTATTATATTAAGGGCTCTGGACTATAAAAAAGCAGATAGAGAGTGCCACCTATGACATGGCTCCACAGAAATAACAACCTCAGCAATTGCAAAACACCAAAATACAAATACACTGAGTGACTGAGGGTGCAATCAGTCATTTTTAATAAAAGCAAATTCCTATGAGTGTATGTCACAGTTCAGTGGCTAGCAGGACCCAAGGCCTGACATGGTGCTGTAAAACCAGAGGAAACCACACTTCCTGTCCACTACTCCTGTTTCTGGAGCGGTTATTGCTGAAGCCAAGCTACAGCGATGGCAACACAGGCAGCGGCTGCATGTAGCAGAACCGGCCCACAAAATGAGAAAGCCGTCACAATTTACTTTGGCACCACAACCTCGGGCCAGCATTACCAACACCGACCAAGAACCAGCCAGTTGCTCAAAAAGCCACAAAACATGGTAGACGGGCATCGAGACCCAGGCAAGCCTGGCACAATCCGCTCCCGTTTCCTTTTCCCCCTGACAGGCTTAATGAAAGAGTCATGCTTGGCAGAGTGTCGACGAGCTTTGGAGTGGTGCGGCATGTTGGTAAATCGTTACTTTCAAGCGCCCGTTGCAGGGGAGGAAAAGGTGCCTCGTGCAAACGCGAGCGACTGGAAAAACAATCCATACCAGCGCCATAGACCAGAAACTCATAACCACCGGCTGCATAACCAGACCAAAAAAGCGTTTTATATACAGGAGGCTACAGCCTTGTATCCGGGAAGCTTGACTGCACATTTATTTTCATCATAATGTTAAGTGAACCTGCTTAAATCACTTTTTACACCGACTTTGGTTCTGAATATGGCTTACGATCATGTTTACCTCATAGTTTCCACTGTGTAAAGATTGTCATATTTGGATCGTTTCTCTGTCGTGTGGAAGTTTATCTTGGAGTCTGTCTGCTTGCTGGTAAAAGGACCAGCAAGGCATACACTTTGCACTTGGGGGAAAAAAAAATGAAATGCAGGTGTGCGAACCTTGCCACACAACACCCGAGCAATGATATACTGAGATACTGGACTGTCAGTAAGGAGCAATAGAGAGGATCTTTGAGCAGTGCTCCACCTGAATGTGCACCTGTCCTAGCTATCCCAGAAACCCGAGATAGGGGTGGGGGCAGGGGAAAAACCCCATCGAAGTGATTGTGACAGAGCCAGATGTGCTCCTCTGTGTTTTTTTTCATGAATTTCAACAGTCTCGAGTGTGGTTTATGTCTCCTGAAGGACACCACAGGACATCATTATTCTACACGTCCCCCCTCCTGCATTGCTCTCTTCTCATAAAATCATGTATGCACTCTCACGTGAGCACTCAGTTCTATATATATTTTTTCTGTCATGACTATGCTTTGAAAAGTCAACACTGACGTTCATATGCGAGGGCCCGGGTGTTTACATAGCCCGCTGACACAAGCGAGCCATTTCGCAGAGAGAGATGAGGCAGCTTTGTCTATAATCAAAAACACAGCAGACCTGAACGAAGCATCATGAAGAAGCACTTAACTCCGCAATCCAACTATATCCCCACTGCCGTGGAGAAAGGAACCTACAAATGACAAGTTATCTACGGGGCCCAAGCTCAGGGGCCTCCCCCGGTCAGCGCGAGGCAAAGGGGTCATGTGTGCCAGGGTGCCATGACAACGTTCTGATTATTATTTCAAGGCGGAGGTGAGGAGAGGGTTATTGGGGAAAAGGGAGTGGGGCAGTCATATCGCGCGAAAAGCATGCATAATAACAACCAGGTGAGAGCTCCGTAAGCTCGGTGGAATGCAACAGAAACTCCTGAAGCTCCGTCTCTTTGCAAAAGTAGAAAACGAGGATTTAAAACGAGCAAGAGTAGAAACGCAGGCAAACACAAAAAGGAGCAAAAGGAGGATTTTGTTTATGCTCTCCTCGTCTAAAACGCCATGCTTGACCTTCGCAAATTGCCAAGCTTGTAATCATAATGGAGTTAAGTGCAGACGGCACAAGCCAAACTTGCTTTCATAATGAAAATCTGTTTTGTTTTATGCCAGAAACACCAATGGGTCTCTGGCAGCGCTCGCCTGTCTCACTCTCCAACCAGAGCTCTTCTGCCCTCCTTATTTATCTTTCAACAAATCTAACGACTCAGCCGGTCAGTTAAGGTCCGACGTCAGTGGGAGTCAATTACAAGACACCTTTTGAAAAGTCCCCAAAGACCTGTTGGTTTGTGGTGTGAACAGCGGTATCGCATTACACATCTAAAAGTGAGCTGCAATAGGCTGACGGTCATTAGAGGGTGTTGAGCTACAATATGGCCAACACCAGCCCTACAATAACCACTGTGGTTATGACTTTTCAGCGGTGGTTAGCGCGGCCTACTGTGGAGTTTGATCGACTCAGGCGCTTTGGAGTGAATTAATGCCGACTTGTAGCCATTAGCGTTTCACTTCAGGAATATATGGACCTGAATAGTAATTTGTTGGAAGATAATTTGAAGCAGATTTGTGAGATGTGTCATCTAAAAAAATATATATATGACTTAAAGAAGTGTTTAATGAGTTTAAACATTTTGAACTTGAATTATTTTAGTCACCGTTTCAAGACAAAATGTATTTTAGGAACTCTGTGTTAAATAGTTTAACATTTAAAGAATATATTCCATCTTAATTCCCTTTAATAACATTATATGACTTAATGTCTGCTGTCTGCTTGATCATTAATAACCTTGACCGTTAATGACGCCTTCCTTTAACATCTTAAACTTCCTGTTTTTTATTGGGCGCGCACTTGTGATTCCCCAAAAACAAAAGATTAGCTGTATAGTCACATGCCATTATCCAGGTGTATATCTTTATATTTCTCAATGAATACATGCATCCTTTCTTTCTTTTTTTTTTTCTCATTTCTTTTTTTAAAAGCCACCATCTGGTTTTAATTAAGGGGCCATCTGGATACCCCCAACACATTTGCATGCTGGGGGGGGGGGGGGGGGGGGGGGGGGGGGGGGGGGGGGGGGGGGGGGGGGGGGGGGGGGGGGGGGGGGGGGGG
>JBAJHX010000024.1:18969203-18983813 GCA_037176925.1 Amniataba percoides | reverse complement strand
CGGTCTTCGTTTTTTTTTTACTCTCTTTTTTTAAAAGCCACAATTTGTTTGTGATGGGGGGTACCCTTGGAGACCCCAACACCGTTTTCTCCCCCCCCCCCCCCCCCCCCCCCCCCCCCCCGCCGACAAAATGGGAAAAGAAAAAAAAAGATGGAAAGTTACACATTTGTGCAAAGCTGACTTTTGTACCTGAGAGGTGAGTTGGCTGGCTGGACAGTGAAGAAGGTGACATGTCACTGTGTTGTGCTGTTTAGCGTGCAAACCCTCCTATTGGCTACATCCATTATACAGCTCACCTGTGCTTAGTCGTAACACTAGAAGCCCAAAGCGTGAACAAACAAGTGAAGCACTGTGCTACTGATTCAGCACGCATCTGTACATACTGGGGTTGAGCGTGCTGATTCATTATCTAATTTCTAATTTGGCCCCATGTGGACAAAAAAGAATCAGCTATTGCTTGTTTAAGTTAAGCCAGTCAGTCAGCAGTTGTACAGATGGCAGTTTTAGCGTTACTGTCAACACCAAAAGTCAGTCATTAATGTTTAAAATCCAAAGTGTCTGTCAGCCCTTAAAGCTGGCCTCCATCCCATCAGCCTTGGTCCGGCAGAAGGATTCCCCTCGCTCTCTCCCTCTGTCTATTTGTCTTGACATCTTTTACCGCCGCGCTCTCTGCTCACTCTGTCCTCCGGCTTTTCTCCCACGGTGGAGTGCGCAGTCAGGCTGCAGATGGCACGGACCTCCACCCAAACTGAGTGTTCCACCTTGCGGCCTCGCGCATACCTGCGGCCGAGCCCAGCTGCAGCCACGCAAACATGCAGGAGAAAGAGCCCGCATTCCTGTACGCCCCGCGCCTGCTGCAGCTCGGGCCTGCTTAGCGTCAGCCCCCCCCCCCCTCCGAGCTGTTGATTTGCTACTTCTACGTCGTGGCGATGTTAGCATAACATTAGGCGACGCTTAAAGTGAAGAGAGCAGGCCGGGCAGCAGCCATTATCACAGAGCAGAGAGTCAACTGATCCCCCCCAGCCAGGATGCATCTTACACATGGAACAACTCTTGCATATCTTTACATTCCTGCTTTTTCTTTTTTTTATTATTTTTTACAACAGATGACATTAGTTTTAGTTAAAGTTAGGCGATGGGTTCGCTTTCTATGCTACTCCAGTAGAGTCTGTAAAGTGAGATCCTTTCAAAAGAAAAAGCACATTTGTTTTTGTAGAAATATCTCAACTTATATATCATCAGCAGCACTGTGAGTCTGAGGAATCATTAATCTCACAACGCCTACACAATATTTGTAATTTGAACCTTTTGCGATACAACGACTCCATAACCTGGAACTACCCAACCTTCCGTGCTGTTTATCAGTCAAACACAGATCTCTCTCAAAAAAGACACAAACTAACAATGTCCAAACACTTCTTGGAGCCTTTCTATGAGACCTTGCTCTGACTCAACCTGTAAACTAAAGTTAATTGAGTTAAGCAGTGAACGAATGTTGGATCTGCTCAACAAACAAAGCTCTACCTGGCATCTGTCATTTGCTTAAAGTGAAAGCATCAGGCGTGGATCTCATCCAGGTGAAATAAAAGACACTTGTTGTGGAAACACTGCTCATGTAGAAAGGTTAACTCTAACTCGGTTTTGTCCTTACAGGGATTTGAAACCCTTTGAACATTTTTCTCCATCATATCACTGATGAATCTGTCTGAATGATAACTCTACACCTTAGTCCTTTGTACCACTGTTATTGGACCTCCTACAGAAATTCAAGGCAAAATATTTGCTGTGTAAGCATTCAAGTCTGACGACCCTACATGAAAAATCCCAGATTTTCTTTTAGTGAAAACAGTTTGTATTTTCATGCTTATGGAAAACAAACAGCATAAGCCCCGCTGTGGTAACTATGCAGTTGTTATCTTGCATAGTTTCAATGTTTTGAAAAAGCAGGATTTTTCACACAGCCTGCCAGAACAGAAATGGCATATTTTCGATAGCTTAAACCTTTACTGAGAAGCACAGTGTGATGACAGATGACAACTTGAACATAATTTATGTTGTTCATTGTATCAATTTTGCTCAGTTACATTATCCTTTTTCATGCTGGGCAGCTGGAGTAGCTACAAAGGTTGAGAATATTTCATATATTTTGGAAATATATAATATAAGTTTTGTATTTTACAGTACAGAAACGACACCAAGAAGTTACACAGCTTAGCTCTGGAGAATCAACGATTTGCTTGTACTCAATAGAAGCAGAAAGATTTTCATAGACTATAGTTATATTCAAAAGTCGAGTCTCAACTTCAGCCGGAAAAAAACAAACTGTAACACGGAAGGTTTCCATTCGGCTTGTGAGGAAATATGTGGAGATTTCTGAGATCAGTTGTGACTTATTTATTATCGCTTCGTATGCCTGCGCGCACGGGTAAGCGTGCATATGTCAGACCCAGCCGGCAACATTAAATGCATCCTCTGGCTTGTAAAGGCCCTTCAGAGAGGCACACCTGAGCCGGCTCGTAAAACTTCCGGGCAGCTGTCGTCCCGTCTTGCTCGCTCCGCTTTGTGGCCGTTAGCTGCCTGTTACACGTCCCCTCACTTTCACAGCTAACTTATCAGCCTGGTCATGCGCCCGCTCGAAATCTCGCCCTCTCTGCTGTCCTTCATTCATGTCTGCGCACTTACCGGGGGACGGGTGAGTTTCAGTCGTGCGTTCATATCAGAATTTCTCATCCGCGGTTCTGCCCCCCTTTCACCTTTCATCGCCGCAAACACCTGCGCAGTCACTTAAATACCTGTTGTGGCTCCAAACCCTCTCATTCACTTTCCCTCCATTGCTTTTAGGTCCACTGACACCGGATAAGTGCATGTTTGTGTGCAGCTTAACATTCTGAACAACCTGCGCTCAGCTCACAATTCATGCGCACATAAACACACACACTCTTCCCTCCTGTAGGTATGCGTCAATATGAACATCCAGCTTACGGCCAGCAGGGTGGAAGGTGAGCTTTTCCCATTGGGAGCTCTGCCAGTTTTCTTTTCATTACTCTACCTGGGGGCCGAATCCCCCCCCACACTATCACAATAAGCTTTATTTTTATCGACATGTCCAGACGGAAGCGGCATTCCAGGGAATTAGGCTCAATTTCACTTGGCCTCCAGTGTTTTTAGGGAATACCGTGCTCCCACAACTGCCCCCCTCCTTCGCCAAACTGTTTTTTTTTTTCTTGCACATGGAGCATGCTTCTCATTGAATATCATATCTCCACTGATATTGTATATTGTTAGTCCAAGAATGTATCAATGAAATCATTTCTTTGCTATTCTGAAAGGTTAAGCAGGTTCAGTGGCAACCATTATGCTGCCAATTGAACACCCTGGCTTGACTCGCTATCCTGGTTTCCATCTGAACTTGCCAAAAGGTACATGTCAGAGACGTCTTTATCAGATTATAAGCAAAAATCTTGCTTGGAAATAAGCATCAAGTGTTGTCCAATAACACGGTAAGACATCCCACATGGAAAGAAGTGTAACGACTGCTCCATGAAATGCATCCAGTATAGTGTGTATACTTAGGGGAGCAGTAAAGCCACATATTTTCCTAGTATTCAGTGTACACTAGAGCTGAGGTATTTTGAGGCACGGCTGCAGTCGATGTCACGGACATACAGCCTTTTCTGATAATTGTTTCTATACAGCAATACTAATTCAAATATGCTCGTGTGCCAAACAGATGTTGAAGACCTCACAGAAATATCTTTAAAGTAATTTATTAAATACTAAAATAATTTTATTATTTTTTGCTGTTTGTATATTGCCAGTGAACGGTGATTCTATATATGTGTGGTCAGTGAATGAAGGTAAGTGTTAAAATATGCAGGCTGTATACTCAAATACTGCTCTTAGATGCACTTAAAACACGGACCCCTATGTGTTCTCAGATGGCAGAGTATTTTTTCATTCATCTATTTCATTGTAATTCATCCTTTTCTGCTCAAATCTGATCTGCTCAAAAACCTCAAGTCATTAATCAAACTGTCCTGTTTCTTCATTTTGATCCACTTGGCAAAATAAACTAGATTCTGTATTAATTAAAGAAACAGCGTAACATTTTTCCCTCGTCTAATTATCAGGTGACTGTGTTGTTTCAGGCACGACGGTTTGTAATTTTAGCTGTGACCGTGTCAGCATGCCGGGTATGAGAGAGCGTAAGAGAAATACTACTATTAGTGGAGGAGGTTAAACCACTGGCTGTGGAAAGTGCATCTACAGCCTCTGGTTCAGACCACAAGCACTGAGTCATCAAGTGCCCCTGCGAAATAAATTATAAAAGTTTTGTCCGATCTACATCGCCCGTCCTGATGCTGGTGCTTTACCTGCACTGTCTGGGTGATTTTTAAAAAGAAACAGTTGTTGAAAACACTTTAAAATCCACCTGTTGAGGCTTAGTTTCTACCACCATAGTGAGGAAATAAACTCCTGGCAATGGCGTGTGTTAGCCTCAGCCTATTAGTGTTTTATCATCCATGCTTTGAGGTGGGGGAGTTCGGTTGGTGGGGGAGCATGGGGGTGACCTTGGGTAGCAGTGCCTCTCCTTTAGTCTGAGCCTGTATATAGAGCACCCCACCTGTAATTATCTGGGGATTACCCCTTTATATGAGCAAGCTTTATAGTGTCCAAAGGGACTTCCTGCTTCCATCCCCCCACCTCCTCCTAAAAAAAAAAAAAAAAAAAAAACTCCAATAAAAAGCCACCTCTGTAGCATCACAGCAGGGCACTAGCCAATCAATGTCCTTCACCACAATCCCATGTTCACCAAATGGATTTTTAAGGGCCATTCAGTTCATATGGACTCATTTATATGGTTAAAAAAAAAAACTCCAGAGAGTCGTACACCTGTAGCCCCTGTCAGATTACTCACGCCACCACTTAAAGATGGCGGTTCAGTCAGCGTAAACTGAGCAGTTGGCGTATTTCAACCACTTGCTCTCACGATATGGATGTTTTCACGAGCAGCGTGCCCACAGCTGGAACACGTCCTCTCCTTTTTTTTTTTTTTCTTTTTTTTTTTCTCGGCACCTGGATCGAACAGGTTTCTGGAACAGTTTCGCTATTGGTTAGCAAAGTGACGCTGTACAAATCTCTGGGCGGCTCGGGATGCTTTCCAGCTCGAGTTCTATATGCTTAGGCACCCCCCCCCCCACCCCCTCCTAATCCACATTTTGTCGAAAAAGGGAACAAGGAAAAGGAAAGAACTGTAAAATCAGGCAGGAATTCTGTTTATGGGGCGCCAGGACACAGCTGCCTGTTGGAGCTGGCGATGGGCGTCCATGTCACAGGCAAAGCTGCGATCTGCTGGACATGTGGCCGTGTTCGCCAGATGGCCGAGCCTTTTAATTCAATTTTCATGTATGTGGACTGACAGATTTAAAAACACTCCAGCTTCATACAGGTGCATCCACTGTCTTGGTAACGCAGTAAAATAAACACACACAGATACACACCTCTGCATTGCACCAGCTACGTTATTGCTCCTGGACTGTGCCTTTACAGCCTGTAGCACCGCTGTCGCACGCAATGTGCCGACTGAAAGCTCCCCAAGTCACAGAGAAGGAGGGGAAGCCAAAGTGGGAGGGAGCGACAGAGGGAGCATGCGAAGGATTTAGACATAGGGAATGAGAGTATGAAGGAAGTCCATTAAGTGACTTGTCTGGCATTGCCATTGCCAGTCACACCCAACTCAAAGGATCAGCTAAGTTCCACTTCTTCGCTGCCAGCTGCGAAAAATTAATTTCATGGATCAAATTTGAAATCTCCATTGAAGTGAGTGATTGGGGAAAATCCAGGGGAACATTTTGTTAAAACTCCCGTTCTGTTTTGGTCAAAAGTCACAGCTTATATTTCACAAACTGAACGGTTAAAAACGAAGCCAGTGTGCACAGGTGGCTTAGAGAAAGAGAGAAAACGCAATGAACACCCAGTTTTACAAGCCTCAAAAACCCCAAGGTGTGTGTGTGTGTTGTGTGCCTCGCTCTGGACGGTGTTTGGACGGTTTTCCTGGCCCATAAAAACAGGCACATTTCAAGAAAAATATGTGAAGCACAGAGATTTTAAAGGCGCTGCAGTACATTTATAAATGAAACTCCATTAAACATATGATGGTTTCCTCAATTCTGAGTGAAAACAACTTGGGTCATCTTCTTTATGATGACCATAGTTGACCTTTGGAGGGGCGGACAAATAGAGCTGTAGACACACTGCGGTGCGAGTTGGCCGTCTTCCCTCGCTTAAGAAAACAGTAAAGCTTAAAGCTGAAATAATGGATTTTGTAGCCATTTGGAGGCAGGTTAAAAAAAAATCTGTGAACGCAAAACTGACATGTTATCGTCTTTAAGTTAATATGCATAACTGCTACTAAGCTGCTAAATGCTCCGGTTACTACATATTGGACATCAAAAGTGTTTAATCTGGAGTCTCTCCTGGACATTTATATTGTTGCCCTTGGTTGTTAACATGAAAAGTGACAGAAATAGCTGTGTGAAGACTTAAAAAAAAAAAAAAAAAAAAAAAAAAAGGAAAAAAGGTACCTTGAGAACAAAAGTCCAAACCCTGACACTTTTCTCACCCCCGTACATCTGGACAATCACTACATGAAGCGGGTGTGAATGTCGGACTGTCGGTTTTGGAAACTTACAGAAATGGTCATACACACTCAAGCTGCCACCGTTACAAACCTGGCAACATAATAAAGAAAAGAGAAATGGCCTGAACATGCTTATAGAAACATTCTGTGTGTGTTTAAATTATTTTATATTTTGATAAATAACACTTGGAACTGGTGAGTTTTCAGAAAATATCTGAAGATCTATGCATTATACCGCACCTGTCATGACTGCAATGCAGCTGACCTGGATAGTGAATCTCCTTTGTCAAGAAGCAAATTACTTAATGTGCAGTTCGGTTTCAAGTTTCAGATATTTTTCTGCTTTTAATTACTGCACTTGACACAAAATCAGTGCTGCGATGATTAAAACAAAGTGTCGTGCGCAGGACGCAGCTCTGCCTCCACAGGTCCACGGTCCCTTCGCTGTTTCTGAAGCTGGCAAAGTGCTTCCCCCAACAATTACAACCAGATGCAAAGTGGAGGTCAAGAGGGGTCATTCCCTTTTTATTAACGGGTTTATTAAAAATAATACAGGGGGAGGGGTAACATCATACTTCATCATTCTTTTTGGGGCTATTTTTTCCTTGGCAGCACATGCAGCCATAGCAGGTGCTGACATTCCTTCTCCACTTCTTCGCTCTCCTCCAACCCTCTTTCGCTCTCTCCCCAGTCTATCCTCGCGCTCACTCCCTCTCTTCCCTCTTATTGTTCCCCTTTTTAATTGCAGATATAAAAATGGCCAAATGCTGCCCTTTGATGGGGAGGGACATTCCTGGCGTCTCTCAGATGTCTGCGCTGCTTTGCAGTAACCCAACTCCGGTTGAAAGCATTTTCCTGGGAAAAAGAGGCGGCTCGAAATCGACGGGGCACAGGGACACCTGCAGCTCTGGCGCAGCGGTGACTACAGATCAGCCCTGGACGTGACTCAACACCCACCCGAACACACAAATGGGCTTGCGCGCGCATACACACACACACCCTTACACTTGCGTTCACACAGAAAGAGCACTCCAGTCCTCACCTACATTTCCACACACATACGGCGCATTCCTCTCCCCCACCTTTCCATCTGCCTCTCCGGTTCATTCAGTGATGTCTGGCCTGATGAGAGTAATACAGTGAAAATGAGGACAGCTGCTCCTATAAACCCTGTCATCAATTTGTCCTAGTCATTAAAATTGGCTGTAATTGGCCTAATTGTGGTCAATCATGCTTGCCAATGGCGTAGAAAAGTGTAGGGTATCCTTTTACGAGAAGAGTGGATGATGAAGTTAGAGCGGGCCGCTCCGCTTCGGAACAATGATTGCTAAGTATAATCTTTGTCTAATCCTCACCACAAATGACCTACCTGATCAAAAGGGGAACAAATGATGCACTAATAGCAGACAGGTTGAAACAGCGCGAGGCCGTCTGTCTGAACGTCAACTACAACTTTACATAATTTCCTCTGAGCAATGTCTCGTTTTTACGCCATAATCCGCCTCCGCGCTGCCGAGCTCTGTTTAAAGTCAATATATCGTTTGATCAGTTCGCAGCAGCACCGCAGGATTACATTCTGAGACCTGCACGGCGAGGTCTGCTGAGACAAAACAGTTTCAGGTACTGCGAAACCGAATGCCTCCGCCGGGGCCATCGACTGTCACTCTCGGGCCGCGAGATGATTGACTCCCAGAACACTTCTCTCCTCAAACACCGCATTTCTTATGCACACAAACACGGAGACATCAAGCGTGAGGAGAATGTGACAGGCGGACGGTGAGTGACAGCAAAGCATGCTGGAGAGCGCGGAGGTAGGGTGAGGAGGGAGGGAGGGAGGCGGGCAGAGGGTGTGAGTTTCTGAGGAGGTGTGCTGGGGCAGCTCAGGTCGACCGGGACACATGGCTGCGCTGGGAGGAATTTGTATTAAATTCAACCCCCCTCCCAACTACCCCTCCACCCCCCTCAAGCCTCCAAAAATTGTTTCCAGCCTGCGGCCATCAAAACGCTGTCAGATCACCAACTCTCTCTCACTCGCTCTCAGTATCTTCTCTCCCCCTTATTCTCCCACCTCACACACACACACACACACATTCGTTCTCTCTCCTCTTTGAGTCTTCACTTACACAAACAGTCAGAGGAAGAAAAGGGGGGTGGGTGGTTGGATGGGCGGTCTGGCACGTCTGAGCTGTGGTGCGTGTGTGTTTAAGCGTGTGTGTTGCTGCTGGTATTGTTGTGTGTACATATGTGTGTGTGTGTGCCGCCTCGTTCGTGAGCCATCAAGAAAGGTCTAACCTCTAAAATGCGGCGCTCGGAATAATTGGGGAGCAACTGAAAATATGTCTCGCGATTTCATGCATGCTTGGCTGCGGTAATCAATCTCTTTGAAGTGGTGGCCTGTCTCATTTGGAAACCAAATAAATGGCCAATTTCACTCAGTTGTTTGACATCAGGTTAACTGATTGTGGAAAAATGGACCCGTGATTGTACGTTTTGATTCCGTATCATATCATATCAAGTGTCTCGCTCTGTTTTCCACAACGTTTTCTGAACCCTCTCTGTTGGCGAGACTGCACCCAAATGTAGAAATTATTAAGGAAAGGGAGGTCTTTCAGCACATTTATGACCAACGCCACTGACATATCGTCACTCTGGAGGAAGCAAATTGGTTTCCTCCGAGTTCTGGTCCCAGGTCATGGTTCTGGCTCCCAGCTGTGAGCGGTTTGATGGTTGGTTGAGTACAGACAGCAAAAACAACCTCTCCCCTGCTTCTCAGGCCAAAGGTACAAGGCTGTGTGTGTCGGTGGAAGGAAGGAGAGCGCTCCTATTCACCGCCGCGGGACGAGGAGATGCTACGTGGGGTTACTCGGGGTGACGGGCCATGCCTGGCTGGGGGGGGGCCCGGCTGAGAGGGTGGAGGTCAATTAGAAGCAAATGTCCTCCATCATGGCCGCTCCATTGTGGGACGCCTCTCTCGCGTTTTTTTTGCGCCCAGAAGGACTTGATCTGACCTTGGCCCATTTCACTCTCAGTCCATATCACTCTCAATAACCATCATCCATCTAAAATAATAATAATAATAAAAAAGACAAGGCCATAAATTCGGGTAAACCTTTTCAAAAATGTCTTGTTGCTTTCACAGAGTTACTATAGTTTCAGTAATGCAATCCCATTGTTGAATCCATAATATGGAGAGTCCAACTCAACCCCCCCACCCTTTTTGCTTTTAAAGAGGTATGAGGACGGTTTGCATTGACCCACTTCTGGCTGTCAGAATGGAAACCGCTTTGAAAAAAAAAAAACGGCCAAACCTTTTCATTGTTTTCCCCTCAGAGCGGCAGAAACATCCAGCATTACTGTAAACAGCGGTTCAAGACTCCGGCGGGGGATGAAATAAGTTCTGTGAGGTGGACGGGTCAATAAAGACGTCTCCTTTTCAGCCATCTCCTTTTATCATGCTAAAGCTCTCAGCACCAAGGCACGACGTCTCCTTCACACTTGGACACAATTATGTTTAGAAAACTGTCTCCTGGAAAGGCAGTTACTTACCCGCTCGCTCGCCCACACACACACACACACACACACACACACACACACACACACACAAACGCACGCCTCAAAAGAAAAAGATCTACTCCAGATTTGGACTTTTGAAGTCCCTGGACGGTTATAAAACACGCACTGCATTTCTCTGACCCCTTGTGGTTCAGGATCCGACTGTAACGGTCCAAACACGCACGCTCACACAATCACACATCTCTGGAGAAGAGAGATGTTTTTGGCATGACTCTATCAAAGCGGTGGGATGTGAGAGGTAAGTAATACATCCTGCCTCGTTGCAGTCGCGGCGCTCCTGTAGGAAAATATTTCAAAAGGTTTCAGGGTAGAGTGGCTGACAAGTACATCGATAGCTGATGTGTCCAGGAGAGACAGAGAGTGGGGGGAAAAAAGGAAGAAAGGACTTCATCAAAAAGGTGAAACAATGTAGAAAAGATGTTGGCAAGGGATATGAGAGATATGAAAAGGAAATATGAATTGTAAAAGAAAGGAAGACTACTGTCAAAGAAGCAGGGATGGGAGCAAAGGCAGAGCTGATGGGGTGGATGAAGAGACACGAGAGGATTTTTGTGGAGAAGAAAGAGATTCAGATAGAGCGAAAGAGTCTGCACATATACAGGGTATTAAAACCACATGCGTCTGCCTGAGGTGAGGACATGCATTCGTGCAAGGGAAAAAAAAAACAAAAAAAAAACGCCGTCACTCGCGCTCCCATCGGGGACACGGCGTTGTTTGATTCTCCCGTCAACTCTCTGCCGCTCGCAAAAACTTTCTTAACACCTCGTCTCCGCTCCTCCACGTCTTCCGTCTCGCAAAACAAATAAATAAATACGCGCTTTTGTTCCAAGGTCATCTTCCCTCTTAACTCGGCCTGCTAACAGAACAATACTTTGGTGAGCGTTGCCATGACAAGAAGCTCCCTGAAGAAACCTATGCGGTCGGAGAAGTCATGGGAAGAGGGCAGCAGAGAAACCCAATGCCCAGGACCCACTGGAGGGCCTGTTACTATGAAGTGCATCTACCAAGCTGATTTTTCTTTTATTTTTTTTATGAATTTGATTCTAATACATTTGTTAAAAGTCTCACCTGTCAAATAATTTTTGGATTAAAGTGGTACTGATTTAGAATTTGAGCACATTTAGCGTAACTCACATACACCAGTCACCTCCACATATATCAACACGTACCCATGTATGTGACGTGTATGCGAAAGATACCCAAACTTTAAACATATCATCTTCAGTAAAATGTATGTAGGACAGTTGGAAGAGCAAGAGAGAGGGAGAGATGAGAGGAGAGGGGTAGCTGGGAGAAAAGGGGGCGAGACGGCCATGCTATGGGAAAGTGTTTTGGGGAAACCAAATTAAGGGGAAGAAAGGCCGGACACAAAGGCCTTTGAGAGCGGCAGACAGTTCCCTTGACATGTGCCTTAAAAGAGATGCTGCCGCCGATGCCAAGAAGGGGGGAAAGGACAGAGGAGAGAGAGAGAATGGAAAGGGACTGACTGAGGGAAGGAAGGAGAGATCAAGGGAAAGATGGACTAAAAGTAAGAGCGCGGCGGAAAAGCGAGGGCAGGCGGCTCGGGACAAAACGGAAGAGAAGAAAGCGGCGGAGTTCATGATAGGTGTAATGAGCACGAATAAAGGCATCAGTGCAGGTCTGTGGTCTGTGGCGCAGACCAATTCAAAACACTCTTCAAAAGGTATGCACTTTGCGAGCGCGTCTGTGTACATGCATGCATGCGTGCGAGGGGGCACTTTAAAAGAGGCAGATTCCGAGTGTGCATTGTGCACGTGAACGTGTGTGTGGGAGAGACATTGGAGGGAGCAGGCAGCCTGAATTTAAATGGCACGTATGCCCGATGCTCTAATCCATTCCTCAAGGTCTCACTATTTTGTAATGTATGAAAAACACTGCTTGTCTGCTGCATATGTTTTCAATAAATGGTAATAGGCACTGATGAGGTTTTTCTTGTGCTATACTGTAGTCCATGATAAATAATGTAACAGGATACTTTAAAAAAAAAAACATTTTTATTCAAATTAAATTATTCTAAATAAGTGATATCAAATGTTCCTTAAAATGGACAATAAATAATAAAATGTAGTTCAATTGTTTCAGTTCACATCTGTCAGTTTTCTGTCTGTTTTCCACAAATCCCTTCTTTGATCTGTTTGTTCCTCACAATGAGTGAAAATAACACTTGTAATTTCACTGACAATATAGTTCAATGGATGTGCAGTTTGGGAATCTGTGGAACTGAAAAATGAGTGAACGACAAACACCCACTTTTTTGCGGCTCTGCCTGCTGCCGATGTCAACAGCAAAATAGCATCGTGCTTTTTCTCATGCAGATCCAGTCTCTTTGATGCAGGTCGGCCCCTCTCTTTTTCTGTCTCTCCCTCTCTCCTTCTGCCATTGTGTGCCCCTCAGAATTCACACTGGACTCTCTTGGTCTCCCTCTCTTCCTCAGTCACAGACAAACACACACACACACACACACACATTATCCCTTCCTTGGGGCTGTGTCTGACTCCGGCATGAAATCAATTTTGGAGCCTGCACCCTCCCACCACCCTTCTTCAGGGCCCATTTTCTCTCACCATGAAGCGAGACCGTTGCTGTGCCAGCCTGAGAATAAGAACGCCCCCGCCCTCACCCCAACTTAATGCCGCCATCCCCGTCCCAGAATCCCTCAGTGTTGTGCCCTCGAAGCGCCCGCCGTCGTCATCCAGTCTCTCTTCTCCTTCCTCGCCATCACCCACTGTTCAAAGAGGCTCGAGAGCCCTCATCTGCCCGTCATGTATCTGAAATTTTGTCACACATATTTCAGAATTTTAATATGAAAATATAACTTGCAGAAAGTTGAGACCACACACTGTGAATCAGTAAAAGTATGTTTCATTTTCACGCTGAGCATGCTGTTTTACTACCAACTGTATGTAAGGAGTACCTTTAGAAATTCAAAGACTTCGTAGTAAGGTATATAATAAAACCTTGCCTTTGATCATCAAAATGCACTAACAGGGCTAAATAGGAGCCCATTAAAACGCCACATAAAAAAAAAGAAGCTTAACAATAGCTTGGCAACGTAAAGGCAGCATGAAAAGGTTTGAAATCCCAAAATTGGTATAAAGTGACAAATAGTGAGTAAGTTGAAAGAGGGATGGACGTTCAGAGGTGCGGCGGCACGGCTTTTATCACTGTTATTCCCTCCGCCGCCGCACACCGCTCCTTCCTAATCCGCACTGACAGAGTTTTCATCATCCGAGGAGGTGGGGACGATGGAGGACTGGAGGGAATCGGGAGAGGCGGGGGACTTTGCTCCGCTCTCTCCCCAGTGGCGGTGCACCTCGAGCGGCCCGCAGCCGGGGCCACCAAGGCCCCCTTTGTGCCAGTTATCACCAAGTGGTGAGTGATGGCGCCGCGGCCTCCCGCTCTCAGGAGAGAGAGAGACGGGGGGAGGAGGTGGAGAGGAGAAGGAGCACGAGAGGAGTAGATTGGAATGTTCCCAGAAGAGACAGAGGGCGCGAAAGAGAGGAAAAGAAGGGAGAGAAAAAGAAAGAGGCCGTTTGAAGGGACAGCAGTTGTATCATCTGCACTCGCCTCACAGGTGCACCGCAGGAGGAATGTGCTTCGCTGTGATGACTCAATAGCGTTCGAAGCGTCAATGAAATGGCAAAGAAAAAAAACTTCCAACGGTGTGGGAATGGCCAAGGTTTCACTCATTATCTTTCTAGTTCATCTCATAACCTTGTTTTATTTGACAGGCTCCAATTTAACAAGCTGATGTCATCCGAGCACTAACTAGGCTCGCTGCGTGTTTCCTGCCATGATTTCATGTCTTGACTCAATTACGCTCGCTGAGACACGGTCGCGAGCGCCGAGTGACGGACAAACGTCTAGACGATGAGCAGACGCTGAGACACGTCCGAGTCTCCGCAGATGGATCTTGGGAACTGCCCAGACGATGAAAAAGGTCAGGGGTCAGTCTATCCCCCCCCCATCGCCGCTCTCGTCTTTCCTCTCCTTTCCCAGCCTTCTCCCACGCTCCCACCATCACTAACACACCTGTGTCCTCACCAGCACCCAGGTCTCCCTCCCCCTTAACTCTCTGTCACACACATATACAGAAGCTTGCATACACACAGATACCAATGTCACTGACATATCCCCATTTCTTTCCCTCAGTCTCTCTCTTTCTTTCTCTCTCTTTCTCTCGCACATACACACATTCCTAGCCTTCCCAGCTGCCCATGCACCTGGGCTGGCAGCTGTCATCGCCGTGGTAACTGGCATACAGCTGGCTGTGTCACTATCACCTGGCTCATCTGCCTCTGAGAGACAGAGAGAGAGAGAGAGAGAGAGAGAGAGAGAGAGAGAGAGAGAGAGAGAGAGAGAGAGAGAGAGAGAGA
>JBAJHX010000024.1:18945299-18963412 GCA_037176925.1 Amniataba percoides | reverse complement strand
CTATCTATCTATCTATCTATCTATCTATCTATCTATCTATCTATCTATCTATCTATCTATCTATCTATCTAAAATGTGAATATATAGCAACATTCATACAAGTTATGATTTTCCAAGTAACCCTCATTGTGCTGAACACCATCAGTTTCGCAGTCCCATGCAGTCATCATGATGTAACTAGGCAGTCATGTGGAACACTTAAACCTTCCGTCTGTCCACATTTACACATTCGCTCCGTATCGACTCGCTGCTGTTTTTGGACCCTTAGTTTGAACCCTCTGCTATCAGCCCCCTGGGAGGTGAGTGACAGCTTTTATAAGCCACAACACGTGTAACTGATATGAATTAACATGACTCATCCAGAAATGACACATCACTTTCCAAGCTTTTTTTTTTTTTTTCAGAGACGTCCCCCTGAGTCAAAAGCAACTTTTATTCTCCTTTAATCCAAACAGGCTTTTGACATAAACACAAGTTCATTTCCATCATCTTTGGACCGTTCAGCTAATTAAGCAACAGCCACATTTGGCAGGGGGCAAATGAATTAACCAGAATCCACCAAAGTCATCACAAATGTTGTTTTCTTGGACCGCTTCACAGGCAGTTTTGAGTCAAACACAACAGTCAACCAGTCCTGTCGTCGCAGCCCTGAGCGGCCTGATCCCTGAGTGACAATATGTTCTGGTTGCATGGAGTGTATCGGGCTGGAAAAGGTCTCTTGTTCTGCCAATTAACATTCATGAGTGTGTCGCTTCCAAGAAAAGGCTCACATTGATCGAGTTCAAAGCAGCAGCTTGTTGCCATTGTTGGAGCCATCTTTGCTAACAGCTGCGGCGTGTAAGTCCAGCACCCCATCACTTACAATGCCGACTGTGGGCTGTAGTTTGGCCTTTGGTTGTTACCATTTGTTTCTTTCACAAGCTGTTTTGCAGGCAGGGATGATGGGGTAAGTCTGTGTGACCGTTGGAAATGGTAAAGCGTTAAACCTCCCTGTGTCATGTAACCAAATCACTATATATATATATATACTCTATGTTAAGTTTCCCTGTTCATATCAACCTGGGGTACAGAATACCCTTAGGGGAGGGGGGCGGTTCTCAGAGTATCTGTGGGTCATAAGGCAATGAAGGAATAATATTGGAGCAAACTCAAGAACTCTGGACAAAATGAGTCATCTGTTATGATCAAAATCATTTAAATTGTAATTTCTAGTAAAATAACTCAAGAAAACATAATTAATCCTGCCCTCGGTTACTTTTTCCCACTCTAAATGACACAAAATATGTGTTTGAAAGACAAACAGTGAGGTTCTGCCGACACCGGCGGGTTGGGGGGGGCATGGCTTTAAACAGAGCTGAGGGGGTTTTCCTAAGTCAAAGACGGTTGGGAACCAATGGTTTATATGACAGTGTAATCATGGTCATATGGCTGTGACCTCCCAAAGGCATCCAGAGGTTATCCATGATTCACTCAGATAATGAGCCTCATCACTTAGGCTGTCACCCGCTCTCCTCAGAGGCCAGGGCTAATATTTGTAGCCAGCAATGCATTGAGGGGTTACATGAGCGGTAATCCCATGCAACGCTGACCGCTGTGATACATTACTGTAAGCACATGAATGATTATATACTTATTTTTCTTAATATTAAAGAGCACAGAACTGTGATCCAGAGCAGGAGAAAAGAATTAAACACTGAGACTTGAATGGCTTTAGAGTAATTTAAATACACATTTCCCTAAAGTGCTTCTTGCCTTGATTTAAAGATTATTTGCTTAACGGATCAAGGCAAAAGCTACACACACATGGATTTCATTCTTCACTAAGAGACACTGGGCCTTGAACGCATCATCCTTCAGTGTTGTAATTACTTTTGAAATGACAGTCATTAAGTTTTGGTTCCTGAGTAATGACTGTCATTATTAAAAAATGGAGAAAAGAAAATTCTCATCCACAACAATTGCATTGGACTAATCTAACATGTTAAAGCACCCTGAAGTTAAGCAAACTTAGCACGACTTTTCTCGTGTCCATTTATTAGTCTTCCACCTCCTTAAAGATGAACTCCTACCACTGGATGTGTTTGTGATGAATCAAGTAAAACCAACATGAACAACTAAATGCCGAGGATGCTTCAGATCACCGGGGCACTGTTAACCTTCAGCTCATATCAGGGTGAACATCATAACAACACAGAGCGCAGATACTCCATCTTTTGACCTCAACCTTTGGGATCCACAAACAAGAACGCAAAGCTCTCAGTATTATTGGCAGGACAGCTGGCTCTCTTTGGTCGCAGTGATGCATTGCTGGTGGCTCTTTGGTCATGGTATCACCCTTTCATCTCTTATCTTCAAGCTATTCCCTGAGTTATGTCACGCCGTTGTTTAGACGCAGTCGGGGCACAGTGCCACCTGTCCGGCTAGGTGAGCTCTGCAGGGACACAGTCGGCGGTGAGAAGGGTCGGAGCCGGCACAGCTGAACAGCAGAGGCTCCTCCTGAAGGCCGCAGTGTCGACCCCAGGGGCTGTAGGAAGGGAACAGGTGGTTGACTTCCTGCCCCATGCTGGAGCAGCCGACCCCGAGTCTACAAAACAGGAAATGAAAGCGTATTTATTTGAATTTATATAAAGTCTTGTCATTTTAGAACGGTCTTCTGATGCTCTGGTTTAGGAGTATAAATACTGAGTGCATACCGCCTTTATTTTACAATAAGCTCACATAAGAATACTTTCCCAGCCTTGAAGTTGTATCTATTAAACAGCCACAACGTGTGTGCAGTGTGCGTATCTGCTGATATCTTACCTGGTGAATGCAGCAGGACTGTTTAGGTGGTGAAACAGAGCGGGCTCACACACGTGCGAGGACCTCCGGCACACACTTACACACGACTGACCCAGGGGACCCAGATGCACCCTCAGAGCACTTTCTGGTGGCCAGGTAGGGACAGATTCACTGCAGAAGTTCTGGAGGGTTTTGAGATGAAGAAAGTTGAGAGTTATGGCAGTTTGAGTGGATTCTCTTCTGTATTGTGAACTTATTAGCCATTTAATTTAAGACGTAAGTGACTAGGAGGTGAATGCCAAGTTAATTTAGATGGAAGTGTAGATGTAGTTTGAGAGGAGCGTCCATCATAATACAGGTGTATAATTTGAAAATAGTGATAAAATTGATATGCATATAAGTGTTTTTTTTCCACATAGTTCATATTTCATTGCATACAGCAGGCCGGTGTAGATGACCCTATATGATCAGGCCCTGTCATGGGTCCAACGAAGTAAGATAGCACCAAAAAAATACTGCAACACGCTTTTCCTGCATGGCCACATCTCTGTACCTGGTGAGTGACATACGCATGAACCCTCTCCAGCATTCCTTCACAGGTGAACTCTCTGGGGGTGAAAGGCTTCACCTGCAAAAGCATACAGTTGTACTTTTACTCAGTGTTACAGTAGAAGAAATGTGTAGGGATATATAAGGAAGATGTGTTCCTCTTTACATATATATATATATATATATATATATATATGTGTGTGTGTGTGTGTGTGTGTGTGTGTGTGTGTATACATATATACATATACATATATGTACAATATAAACTGGCTCGCTCTCTGGTCATCACCTCCGTGCGTAGAATCTCTCTGACTGCCTCCCGTACGTCAGTCTCATTGTTCATGTCCACAGTCCACACGTGAGGTTTTCCAATGAATTTTTCAGCATAAGGGTGCTGGGAAGAGATCTGTGATCCAAATGTATTTACTGTCTTTATATTTAAATTAATATACAATTTTTTTTTCAGTTTGAGGAGTACCTACCTGTCTGGTGGTGGGCTTGCCCTCATAGAAATTGTTATTGTCTGATGAGTGAGGTGGGTCAAATCGTGGCTGAAGGAAAACACAGCCCAGAGCAATGGCCTCGATAGGAGCCGGGCCCTCATAGGGGAACCCAAGACCTACAAACACCTGGGTGGGAAGCAGCAGTGGGAGGAGATACCATTTAAACTTATCTACTTCCTATGGAGCCATCATAAACTATAAAAAGATCAGGACAGGCAGGATAAGCATGTAATGACAGTGATCCGTATGGGGCCATAATTCACTCTGACATGATCATGTCACAAAGTCTCAGGGATAATCGTTGACTCTGTAGCTCAGCCAGGAGATGAGCTCTTATCTGACCTTGGCTCTGCAGAGAAGTCGCAGGAAGTGCTCCTGAGTCAGCAGGCCGTGGTTTCTGATGAAGCTGGGCAGATTAGAGGCATGTCCTGGAGGCTGGTAGACTGTAGCATGAGTCTCCAACTCCTCACTGATTAGCCGCACGTACTCAGATTTACCCTGGTATACACACACGCACACAAACATGCAAGACAAAAAGGCTTCATGAGAGCAGGTCTTTGTGACATCTTCACTATTATGTAAAAAGATGCAATAGCTGTCTTCTTGCTCACATTCTGCACACATACATTTAACATTTTCACCATTATACCTGCCACATATAGTCCTGTTTGCCGTACACTACGGCTATACTCTCCTTCCTGTAGGGGTTCGGCTCCAGCTCTTCCTCCCTCACCTCC
Organism: Amniataba percoides; assembly: GCA_037176925.1. Lineage (NCBI taxonomy): Eukaryota > Metazoa > Chordata > Actinopteri > Centrarchiformes > Terapontidae > Amniataba > Amniataba percoides. The sequence goes on along the minus strand of JBAJHX010000024.1, from coordinate 18,958,842 downwards.
TCCCTCATTGCCTCCTCACTCACAAAGCCCAGAAAGGAGTTGTCAGGAGTATGAGCTAGATTTAAGCAAAAAAAAAAAAAAAAAAAGCAGTTAAAAAAAATTGTATTCAATGTCTGTAATCTCAGCCTGCAAACCACATGCCTCATCACAAAATGACCATTTTGCAAAAAAAGAAATTCTCAGGGCTAAGATTTTGTGGCTAAAATACATTTTTGTGTCAACTACTTTATTTTTGTGTAATGAAACTTATCTTAAAAGTGTCCTAAATCTGGTGTTTATTTCAAAACATGATCAAAGACAGTGAACGCCTGTGCACATCTTCTTGAAGGCTACGCAAAAAAAAAAAAGATACGGTGTGAAGTATAAAAAAAGTGATCAGAGGATCAGCAAAATTACTTTTGGAAGCTTCACTAACAGCGCGGGCCAAAAACATTACAGGTGAATGAGATTAAAATTCTGTGAGAGAGGAAAAACATGCTGCGAAGCATAAATCAGCTGTTAAAGGAAATGAGAACTCTACATATGTGACATGGCTGTTTGGATAGGCAGCTGCCACCCTGCTGCCCTCCGACACACTAAGGAAGGTGTGAAAGATGAGTATTTACTTTGCTAGGAATGTGCCGGCAAAGGTGTGTGTGGACGTGTGTGCAGGCATCACCTTGAGTCTGCAGCGTTTGCATGTGTGTGTGAGTGTGTATGTGTGTCATTCACTCCTTCCTTAAGGTACTTGTTTAAAAGACTTTTGCCAAATCTCTGACAGCAGTGCACAGTTCCCTCTGGCTCGTTTTCAGCTCCATTTGCCCCCACTTGTCTCTTTCACCTGCCTGGGTTCGCTGCTTAACACGCTCTCCCATCAGATTAGCAGAAATATGCTACAGCACACTGATATGATCAAGATCATGCAACATGTGGGTGTTGGTGGGTTGCTGCGCCGGTTTCTTTAGTCTAAGCATCCTCTTGCTACCTGTGTACAGTTCTGCTTCGCCTGCTTGTCTGTTTGGTTTTCGAAACAGAGGCAAAAACACCCGCCCGCCCTTTCTACCGGTTCCTTTCTTTTCTTTCTTCTACTTTGTTCTTCCTTCTATGTGTCCTTTGCTCACCGTCAGCTAACAGCCATCTCCCTCCACCCACGCCCCCCTTCAGCAGGACAAATAAACAGTACTCCAGGCTGAGGCTAGAGGGGTGACTCTCGGCCCAGTGCATCCAGCTTGTCTCCATCTCCCGGCAGGATGGGAAAGATGACAGGGAGAGGTGTTGGAGTGAAAGCTCAGTCTGGGAAACCAGTTTATTTAACCTCAGCTATTAATCCTTACAGGGGTGTATGTGACGGATCAGTGCTGCGTAAGATATAAATACGTTTCTGAATGTGTGCGTGCATATATATATATCTGTGTTCCGTACCTAGTTACCATCATACAGTGTCACAGCTGCTTCACACAAACACTTAGTCACATGTTTGCATGATTACAGACATACAAAGACATATACACACACAGACTTACGGAACATGGTCATGTACTGCAGAGGCTTCAGGCCCCAGCTGCCCCACAGTGTTTTATATCCCCGGCTACGAGCATAACTCCCCAAGTTAAAGGCTGGTTCAGTGCCAAAAGAGTCCAGGATTCTGAAGCGACACCTGGAATGATTTTGAAAAAAGTGTTCTTCACAAAAATGACCTTGCATTGATACACTTCAGCAAAAATCACATGAACACGGCTAACTGCAACAACTGTTTGTTCTGGATAAATATCATGGCCCAAGATGTCGTCAAAAGCAAAATTAAATAAATGTTATTCCTCTCTGTAAGTACTGTGTAGTGTGAAATATGTCGACACATTAAAACAACGTAAAACTATTACACAACAACTTTAAAAAGTGGTGTCAGAACTGGAGGTCAGAAACATACCGTTTGATAGTTTATTGTGTAAAACAAAGCTGTAGTATTGATTCAGAGAATACTGAAGCACTGTTATACTAGAAGCATCACTGTGTATTCCAAAAATGGAGGTTTTACTTGTAATGCAGGAAAGCCAATCCCATGGCGCCTCGAAGGTGAGCAAGGCCATGGTAGTCAGTATAGATGAGGTCAAAGGTCAGGGGCCTCTGGATTGGACAACTACCTCGTCCTGGAGCAGCACCTATCAAGCTGGACCGAACACAATAAGCACACGTCGCACCATTAATTGCTCAGCAACATTAAGATCATTTGCCTCTCTCATCCCTCCAAAGCTGCGTTATCATAAATCTAAATCTAAATCGGCTGCTAAAACAGTTCAGATATGTACTCAGTGTTTTCCTAGTAAACATGTCTTGTGTTTAGGATGGTGCTGCCAACCTGTGGAGTTGGTGCTGTGAGGTGCTGAAGGTTAAATTGTGGCCCAGGATTGTCAGACAGGCACTGAGGTCGGCCCACTGGACCAGCTCCCCAAGAGGACCCCCTGTCTCCACCATGGCTTCAAAACGCTGGCCAACACTCCCAGCCAGGGCTCCAGGATAAAGCAGCACCTAGAGGATGGGAGGTGTGAGCGTCACAAAGTCTAGAACCCATCTTTAAAGAATAAACAGTTTCAGATATGAGCTTGAATAATGTAGATCAAATAAATAAACTAAATGATGCTTGGAAAAGTTGACTTGCTGACTATACCCTCATCTGGGTTGAGCCTGTCTTGTTACCGCTCTGCCTCGTCCTCAGACCAGCCTGCGTCCACCGATCAGACATTCTTTCCACTCTAGAGCGGATGAACTTTGTAGCAGGACCACTGTTGTTGCTGAGGACTTCGTATAGTGGGCTCAGACTTGTACGTATCTCGGCCTGTGTGCAAGAATAGGATGATAGGATGAAACAGTGAGGTGAGTGCAGAGTATGGGCATCTCATAGAAATGGTAGTAGTGTTTTAGTAGGGTCGATCACAATTTTAATCATTCTAGTGATAATCAGTGACATAAACCTGATGTAGCTGTACCTTCTCTGGGTAGGAATGAGGTTTTTGGTGCCACGGTAGCGCAGAGTGGTTTCCCCCAAGACGAGGGGGACAGAAGTCCTCTATCCGACTGAGATATGTCAGTATGGAGCAAGTGGTACCATCTACCCCATAAAAGGCATAACAGGGGTCTGACTGCCAACGGGCCTGCAGAAACTGCCCAAGAAACACGTGTTAAATCAAAATAGTGATAAGTCAGGCACACTTCTCCTGTGTGTAGTACTTCATCATGCAGATTAGCTCAGCTGGTTCATGCTATATTGCAGTACCGATTATTTTAAAAAGGCATTTCCATAAACAGCTCAAACGTGCTCTTATAACTTGCAGTTAAATATCAAACTGTAGGTCGAGGTGAGCACTTTAAAACAGCCATAACAGCGCGCACAGGGAGCCGCGCAGTTCATACTAACACATATACTTCCACTTTCTCACCTCCACTTTCTCCGCACACAGCGGATATGCAGGATCCTTTGGCACCTCACACTTCTCATTGGGCCCTACGGGTAAGATATTAACCGTCACACAGTTTTTCTTTATGTGGCCATTTTCAATGCATCATTATTCGACAGCCCTGGCTTCGGTAACAAAAGGCACATTGTGGAGCTAACTCAGCGTGGGTAATGAAGAACAGTGGATAATAACTTTGATATACAACCTCTCGGCCGAAATGTTCACAGCGAATAGCAGCCATCATCAGCACGATGTGTAGTGCTGCCATGCGTGTAAGAGGCATTAAAGTAGAGGCAATGTGTTCTTAGAGGCCCTTTCCCGTAAGCCCCCCCACCGTCTCCAGCCAATGTCAATCAACTGGAATGAACACACACACACACTCACACACACCTGACCCACCTGCCTCCTACCAAACATACATTTTTACAACGCTGGACCTTGCCAAAACACACAGTCCTTAACCATGTAAAACAACCTAATAAAAAGGAAAAGAGAGGGGGAAAAAAAGATAAGAAAACCTGTAGGCACAGCTGAGGTGTGAAAGCCTAAAAACAGTGATATGCTGTAGGAGCACAGCAAAAAAGAGAAAAAAAAGTGTTCCCTCTGCAAAAACAAGAGTATGAGTAGACAAGTTGGTGAAAGGACTCCTGGTAATTCAGTCGTATTTTATGGGTGTGAGGTAATGTGAGAGGAAGAGGGTAGGGGGCGAACAAGCCGGTGGTGGGGAAGTGTGTGTTTGTGTGCATGCGGGTGGCATGTGTGTCTATACTGTTGAAAAAGTGTGTACCCTAAAATGTGCACGGCATGGTGTCTGTGTGGCCCGAAGCTTTATGAATCCCCTTTTTCAGGAAAGGAGCTAAGCATGTACACACTCATCCCCACTGCCCACACACACACATATAAAGAAAGTCAAACCCTCGCGTGCCAACCAGGGTGCGTAACCTGACTCTCACCTGACACCTCTCAGCAGACGAGAACTTTTTTCCTCCCCACGGCCAGTTGATTGGCACTGGCTCTGTGGGACTTGTTAAACTTCTATTCAAGGACTTCATCCCCCATAACCACCTGCACCCACTGGCCTTTGACCCCCCCATTCACACCCTCCATTATCACAGCTTGTTAATTTCACTGTGTGGTTAACCTCTATTGAGGCTATGAACCGTGCATTTGGCTCAGAGTATCACACTACCACAGCAGTAAACCACAGAAAAGTTTGCAATTGGCCAATTATTGGAGCTGGCAACATGCAGGGAGGGGAGAGTGTATTTATTTGGTGTAGCTATGATGTTAAATCATATTATAACTGGAACAAACCCTAAAATCCCTGTTTTAACTGGGACAATGAACTGCTTTGAGCAATGTGAAATTAAAGCAAAACTTGTATATAATAGCCTAATACACCTGACCTTTCTGTATAAATCTCACTGTGGGGTCCAAGTCAGACTAATTACCTGCCTATCTGCTGAAATCAAATTCGGTTTTGAGGTATGTACTTGCCCACACACAGGAAATGACTAATCCAAACTAAAGAGTCAAAACTTACTGGGTGTGCTGGGTAATGACATGGCCCACAATGTTAGAGAACATAAAATATAATAAATGTTATTCCTCAGTATAAGTCGACATTGTACTTTTGTGCTGTAAAGTGTGAAATATGCCTTAAATATTCCTGTACATTAAAATGTCTTCACCATAATGCATTGCACATTAAGTGCTTAAAAGAGAGGAAAGTGGGTAAACAGACAGCAGATCTTTTGCCCATGTTGGCCTTTTAGTTTCCGACATGGCACAGAAATCACCAAAGTCCGTAATCATGAGCACGCTGTGTGCAGTTTACTTGTATCATGTCATAAGATTTCTTGATATAAAAGTTCCATTTGTTAAAAAAAAATAAAAACAGCAGCTGATCAAATTACAACTAATGATGTGAAACTCAATCAAAATCCTCCAACAAGCAATAAAACAGCACAAAACAATAAGGACAAATTGCATATTATAAAAATCTGGGGTTTACTGGTGTGTAGTCCGAGGTCATCATGCGGTGATGGCGTGTGAGACTGGTGATGGTGATGATGTTGACTGAGCTGGTCAAGCCTCTGGGACACTCTCTTCAGCTCCCTTTCTACCAAGCGTGCTAAGCCTTGCTGGTCCTGTCTAAAGCTGGAAAACAAAGAGGCATACAATAATGAATACATACAATAATCTGTACCTGTGCTTCCATTCTACTGTGAATTTGTTTTTTTACGTGAAGGCTGAATACCTCTGCAGTAAGAGACTCAGTAAGTCCCTCTCTTTGTTCAGCCTCTGCACCTGAGTGCTCAAAGCCTCCAAGCGAAGAGCCAGTCTGCGAAAGCTGAGACCACGCTGACCTATGACGTAAAGTATATACAGAATGATGTCATGTATGCACAGTATCATATGCGAAACACTATCATAATGTAGCAAAGTCATAATACTTTGTCATATTAAATCTTGAAGTAAGCAAATATTGTTCTTCGTGACATGAAACAGCAGGCTTATGTAATGTTGTTTTCTTAAGTTGATGTGCTGCAAATGAAGCTGCAATTACGGCTATGTGTATTTTCCATACAGGGGGTAATGGCATCCAGTATTTTTTATAAATGTTAATGTTTTCCTAAATGAAAATTTTACAACGGATAAAGATGGTATTATGTCATAATTTCTGTCAAGCAAATACCTCAGTGTGTAACTGGAGTTTTGTGGTCAACTCACATTACTTTGTGGTTTCACACACCGACACTAAAACCAACACAAACGCACACACACACAGACATAAATGTGCTTTATGCATATGATTTTGTGAATATATCCACAAAGACCTTCATGGTTGAAGGCGGTGCTCAGCTCAAATTGCTGACCTCCTTAAATGCCGTCATTTAAGGTCAAATTTTTGCATCTCCTCCAACTAGGTCAAGGTTTTCACATGTAGCACATCTACAGTCAAGCCCGAAATTATTCATACCCCCGTCAAATTTTGACTTAAAGTTACTTTTATTCAACCAGTAAGGTTTTACAGGAAATGACACAGGCTTCTCCCAAAAGATAATAAGAAAATGTAAAGGAGGCATCATTGTGGAAAAAAATATTTCTCAGCTTTAATTTACATTTGAACAAAAAGTGGCATGGGTTGGTCAGGTGTTGTGCATGACCTTAATTCAGAAATTAGTTGTAAACATATTTTTTGGAAGTGTGGAGGTGAAATTATGCAAAATTATGCAAAAATTTATTTAAAAAAAAAAAAAACTTGAAAAAATTAATTTTGTGTAACAGAAATCATCATATTCTTTAATCAGTTTTCAACACTTAAATCTGATAGGTCATCCAGTGTAAAGTGACTGACCTATAGAGGCGGTGTTCACCATTGTGCACTCTGTTAGTCGCCTTGCTAGTTGCCAGACATGTGACTGCAGTAACCAGACATACCATAAGAGTCACAACAGTGAATGTGTGTTTTAAAGGTCTGCTGGCGAGGCTTAAATGGGCTATTTGAGATGGCAGATCAAGGATCTCTTGATTGAAACATTACATATATATATATATACATATGAAGCAAGGAGGACCGTTAAAAGAGTTGTGCTGGCAGCAAATGAAGAATATTGAGTCTTATATTAGGGACCTCAGGGACAGTTGGAAATAGTTGTCGGGCAAGACTTCTCACTCTGTGTTTTTTTGTTTTGTGAGGTTGCTGGTGGAGTTAGGGTTGACTTGAGGTCAGAATAAGGCTCTCCTTGGGGACAGAGCTTTAACCTGTGAAACCCAGTAAAATCCTACAGACTGGTGAAGTCACCTCATCTCTGTTTGCTCAGCCGACTGCCAGCATATCACTATTTAAATGCCCAGGGGGCCTATGGGCACAGATGCAGTGAAAGGTGAATGGGAGAGAAGAAGTAGGATACTGTAACAACTTAACGGCAGTTGTGTGAGAAGGCGTCTAAGTATGTGCAACTTATAAAATGATGTGTGTGTGTGCGGGTAAGTAACCCTTACTTACTTATCACATTGTAGAAAATGTATTATCAGATGTTTCTGCATATTGTCCGATCTCATGGAGACAAAATATATGGAGCATAAAACTCTATATTATGTGTTTTCATAACAAACTCTGCTTTTGTGAAATAATGATAGTCTACTCATAAACATTTCCTCAGTGTCAGAGCCAACATATTTCTTTTTTACAGAGAAAATCTGTCAGTTGAATCAAGAGAGAGATCGTTCATTTTTATGCCACTGTATTTCATCCTGTTCAAGCCTTTCCTTGAAAAAAAAAAAGCAGAATTGTAGGAATGTGTGTCCTTTTTCCTAAAACGGGCAAGGCACAGCTTCTGGGATCTCATGTCACTGTCAGCATTTGGGGAAAGTAAAGTTGACTTTACGATTAAATACAACATAAACTGACTAAGTTAGATGGATGATTCTTCAAACTGTGATTGAAAACGGAGCGTTTGGTGATAAATTTGAGCTGGATTAACTGTGTGCGCTGACCAACAGCTTCCCCAACGTGGTCTATTTTCCAACACAACCTTTGCTGGGCGGCTCTTTGTACACAAGTCGCGGTGGGTCCCTCAAAGCACGGAGCAATTGTGGGTCTGTGGCCGAGATGCACCAGTGGGTTACATTGTCTGCTAAAAACTATTTTCCTGGAATTTGAGAAGAAAAGGATCGGGATGTTTATATAAAGAGTAATCCCCTGTGCTTACATTTCAAAACTGATTCATCAGTACCCACATGCTCCAAGTCACAAAAATGTTAACTTTGTTATGTTTTTTTGTCAAACCTTTCTATCTGATTATTATTAACATTCACAAGATGGCTTTTTTTTCTCTCCAAATTTTCCAACTTTATGAACACCTTTAAATTATTAAATCAAGATTCCAGACCATTGCACGTTAATTAGAGACCTCCTGAACCACTTAAAAAGCAGAGCGGAGCTTGCTGAGTCTGTTTCCAAAATGCTCTTGATGATGTTTGGCAAGTGACTCGTAGATCAAAAAGCCTGGGAGAAGCACAGCGCCAGAATATGCTAATTTATTCATCGGACCCATAAGAAAGAAAGCTTATTTAACAGAAAAACACACTCTGGAGGAGACCGTTGACAACATGTGTCTCTTCCCTGTAAACCAGGAAGAAAGCTTTGGCCCAAACAGTCTTGTCTACTGCCCCCTTAAATACGCTCCCTTATGGAAACAGTGCAGCCAGACAATTGGATTGAACAGGAGTTTGTCTTTGCCACAAACCCACAACTGTCAGACAAATGTGGGGACCCACCAAGAATTGTGTACAAAGCTTCATCTCACACTGGGAGGACAGTAAATGTCTGCAAAATATACACTTCTGCTGCCCCATTCCTCCAATCAATGCTTGGTGAAAAGACATAATTTGTGAATAAAATGAATGTACTCCAGAATTAGTTTGTCTTTGATATTTTTTCATTTACTTTATTCATATTCAGTCTTGCTTACCTTGTGGTCAAGTGGATCTACAAATATATGGATGATTTTACCCTTTTTTCTAACAAACTTTTATACAGAACAGTGCTTGTGTGCCAGTGTGTGTCTGTGTGTGTGTTAGTTACCTTGTTCCTCAGGTAACCTCCCGGCAGGTTCATCACTGGCCAACTCAAGCGGCACCCAGAGGCTCTGCAGCAGCAGGGTGAACACAGACAGGCACAGACAGAGCACCAGGCAACCACTAGAGGGCACAATACACAGAGAAATGTCCTTATATGCTGGAACAAACAGCATTCAGTACATCAGTGCAATCTGACCTGTCTTGTCTCATGAACTCAAGTGCCTCATTACACTACTTATCATCTGGGTTTACTTGAACCGATTTCAAACTGGATACTGTCACAAAGTTGTTGGGGTTGTTTTTAAAGAAATGGCCAGCCAGTGTTTGGGTTTGAAGTGATTCTTGCTGTGAGTGGCTGAAGCATTAAGTTTCACGCATTCAAGCATTTATCCATCAGTTTTAGATAATTATTTTAAGAATTTTCCAATAACTTTCAATAAATGTCAAGGATCCAATGCTTTTAGCTGTCAAATTCAGCATTTATCTGTTTAATCTATTTAGTTTCACATGTATCCAATACTTTTATGTTGCTTATTGTGTTGCAATATGTTGATTTTGAGAACATTAATATACATTCATTTATATTTCAAGTATTTCCCATTATTTTTAGCCAACTAATAATTGCCTTTTTCAGTGGTTTATCTTATTTTTTGTAAGTATTTCAAATGTTTATTCATTATTTCTCATTATTCTTATACATTATTTTTATTTATCAACTATTACTTTTGTCAGTTAACTTCTGATGAATTCAATATTTGATTCTGTATATAGAATTTATGTCTAAATATGTATTATGATTTATATCTACATTATTTCCTTGCAACTGCAGAAGCACCCTCAGGAAACCTGTGAATCACAACATTATAAAATGCAATCACAAGCACAGACACACCAGAGTACAAGATAGAATAAATAATTTCAGATATGTCATTATTGTATTTTCTTAGTATATTTATTGGGCATATATTGGACTTGACATACATAATGTCACGTTTTAGTCATTTGTGCCATTACCAACCAATTAAATGTCCTTTTAACTCCATAGATTTGATTTTAAGAGTGGAACTGATGCAATAAAAGCTTACAGTCTGACTTTGCCTTTCAGCAAAAACACTGAGAATATGGAGGACTAAACTGTTCCATGACTTCAAGTGAGGACCCTGGTGTGTCAAAACAAACATCTGAAGCATGATGTGCCATTATTGCATGCGTCTCCTCGCTGCTCACATGGGCTTGCAGCTTTAGTTTAACTGGGGCAGAGAGAGCAATCACTTCACTCTCACTTTCATCAGGCCAGTAAACCCACCAACCCTTCCCCAAATAAACACGGTGTAGCCAAGCTCAAGTACAGGCAAAAACAGTATCAGGACTCTCCTAGTGCCCATAAAGTTCCAGATTCAGATCCAGACAAAGTATTTACATTTTATTCTATCAATCAGCATGTCATCAAAGTTGTCAGAACACTCATCATGGCGTCACAAGTCTTTGGTTGGAAGCACATACAATATGGAAAAGTGTCCGAGTTGTAAAGCTGCACAGGAGAAATCATGTTAATGCTTTGTGGTAGTTGGCCTGATATCTACTGTAGATGATGTCACACGATGGGGAGATCCAACTCCACATAAAACAAAGACGTGATTACGACTATAATCAATAACACATTCTATTGCACTTTGTTAACAAGCCAAAAGGCACCTATCAGCTGTCAAAATGAGAATTACAGTTACAATTCAACCAGTGTGTCTCAATGCTTCCAACCAATTGAGTAAATAAAAGAAACAGTCTGAGCAGACAGCAAAGACAGGATGGATGAGGTGCATCAGTTACTTTCGGCTGTGCATTTTTACCATTTCCTGGTCACTGATTCACCACCGATCTAATGATGCTGAGGCTTACCTGCGTGGCCGCAGTGCAACGTGCATGGCCCTCTGTTTACAGGATGTTGTATCTCACTGTCAAAACAAGGACATTGTGGATAAAAGTAAATACAACATGCTAATAATAAATGTTGGTATGTAGCAAAAAAAATATTGTGCTACCTTAACACAGTTACATTTTCCACACCCGTATTGGGATTTAAGCACTTAGGATCCATTATGCTTTCGCAATTTAATGGTCACACTTTCCACATGAATTGCATCAAAACAATCTGTAGGCATAAATGGATTTCAAAGTATTCTCGGATCATGAAAGCCTTTTCTGTGTTTGTGTTAAACCTGTTCATGATATTGACAGAAATACTGAAGCAAATAAGACTGCTGTCACCAAACTGCTGCTGTGTGTCAGTTTGAGAAGACACACACACATCGCAAGTAATACATAGGAAACCACACACACACGCACACACATCCTCACCTCCTTGGGTCTCCGTCCCAACCCACTGGCAACCATCGGGCCTGTTTTCAAAACACATAAACTAAAAAAAAGAGGAAAAAAAGAGAAATAAAGTCAGGGCTGGGAAGTATCTTGCCTCCCTTTTTTGTCTCTTTTTGCTTTCTTTCCCTCCTTCTCAAGCCGTGCCTTTTCTCTATCTCAGGGCCTATGGGTAGGCATCCTGCGGGTTGTCAAGGTAACCTGACTCCCCTTAAAAGAAAACAATACCCAGAGTGCTGCTTTGGCCTTTCATAGACACAATGGAACCCACGCTATTGGGTGACACAGTTGCTTTCAGTCTAACTGGCTAGACTTAAGCCTTGGTTCTGAATTGATACTCAAGCAGGGAACTCATTTAAATAGCTAAAATGGTGCAAAACTTTGGCATTGAATGGCACAATACGGACAAAAGACAGTACAAATTTAATGACACTAACAATAGTGAGCATAATAAAAGGCAAGAAAAGAAAAATACCCATAGGAAACTTTATAGATAACAATTAAAACTTGTTAAGTTGTAACTCCCACTTACTGTGTTGTAACACAACTGCAGTTGTCAAATAATTCAATTATACATGGAATAAAGCATTAATTCTTTGCAGCTTTTGGTTCCATGTGAGTGGTCCAAGAGACAAACTACATCAAGTTATCAAAGGTCAAGAAAGCATATTTCACTTCAAATTTATGATTTATTTAATCATGTACAACTAGGAAAGCTTTCCAAGAACTGAAATGTGAAGGAAAAGCCACACAGGTTAACCTTAACCCTAACCACAGATCAGAGAGGACACTGTAGTGCCAAGGTGTTCTTGTAGACCAGAACCTGTGTAAGAATGTCATGTTAAAAAAAAAAAAAGAAATTACAAGTTAACTACAAACTGGGATATATTCATCAATTCTGTGTAAGTATACTCAGAACTGTATGAATTGATTAATTCTGTATTCTGTATGAAAATGAATTATAAGAAAAAAGATGATGGAAAAAAAAAAGTGGTGTGATCTCTTCAAAGCTTGCCTTTGAAATGGGTGATCACATGGGAGAGGACTAATGTACAACAGTAATTCAAACCAACCAATCATGGTTTGAAGACGCTCTCTGATTGGTTCGTTTAAAGACCCTCTCTGATTGGTTGGTTTGAAGACGCTCTCTGATTGGTTGGTTTAAAGACCTCCTCTGATTGGTTGGTTTAGAGACCCTCTCTGATTGGTTGGTTTGAAGACGCTCTCTGATTGGTTGGTTTGAAGACGCTCTCTGATTGGTTGGCTTAAAGACCTAATCTGATTGGTTGGTATAAAGACCCTCTCTGATTGGTTCGTTTAAAGACGCTCTCTGATTGGTTCGTTTAAAGACGCTCTCTGATTGGTTGGTTTGAAGACGCTCTCTGATTGGTTGGTTTAAAGACCCCCTCTGATTGGTTGGTTTAAAGACCCCCTCTGATTGGTTGGTTTGAAGACCTCCTCTGATTGGTTGGTTTAAAGACCCCCTCTGATTGGTTGTTTTAAAGACCTCCTCTGATTGGTTGGTTTGAAGACCCTCTCTGATTGGTTGGTTTGAAGACGCTCTCTGATTGGTTGGTTTAAAGACCTCTCTGATTGGTTGGTTTAAAGACCCTCTCTGATTGGTTGGTTTAAAGACCTCCTCTGATTGGTTCGTTTGAAGACGCTCTTTGGTTGGTTGGTTTAAAGACCTCCTCTGATTGGTTGGTTTAAAGACCCGCTCTGATTGGTTGGTTTAAAGACCTCCTCTGATTGGTTGGTTTGAAGACCTCCTCTGATTGGTTGGTTTAAAGACCCTCTCTGATTGGTTGGTTTGAAGACCCTCTCTGATTGGTTGGTTTAAAGACCTCCTCTGATTGGTTGGTTTAAAGACGCTGTCTGATTGGTTGGTTTAAAGACCTCCTCTGATTGGTTGTTTTAAAAACCTCCTCTGATTGGTTGGTTTAAAGACCCTCTCTGATTGGTTGGTTTGAAGACCCTCTCTGATTGGTTCGTTTAAAGACCCGCTCTGATTGGTTGATTTAAAGACCTCCTCTGATTGGTTGGTTTGAAGACCTCCTCTAAATGGTTGTTTTAAAGACCTCCTCTGATTGGTTGGTTTAAAGACCCTCTCTGATTGGTTGGTTTGAAGACCCTCTCTGATTGGTTGGTTT